>CM021106.1:406106327-406248120 GCA_007115665.2 Sequoiadendron giganteum
AAACCTTCAAAACTTCCTAAAAAAGTGTCCATATTTTAACATAACCATTAAAAATCTAATACAAAATGTTGAGAAATAAGGTGAAACTATTATAGTAAAAAAACTGGTAATGTGTATGAAAATTTGAATTAAATCTCTTAATAGTGGATAACCTAATGAAGATTAAATGTGGAAGCATAAATTAATAATAAGAATAAAATAAAAAACCTAGATAGTAACATAATATTTACGTGGACAAACCCTTTTAGGTAAAAAAACCACTAGAGAAAGAGGAAGTATTAATATTTAATGAATAAGAAACAATATCAACACATTTCATTGGGCACTTTGATAATATTTTAGTTGCATTGATGTACTTACATAATACAATATCAAGGTAAATGATCTCACACCTCCAATATATAGGCAAAGAGAGGCAAAGCCATAAATAGTTTGATCATGTAAAAACCCCATATCTACCTTCAAGAACATGTTTTGAGAATAGTAAACATGATCAATGACTTCACATGGACATCACATGTGTTCAAAAAATGAAGCTTAAATATAAGTGTTACCATATATACATCTTTGACTCATAACTCCTTTAAGACTCACATCCTTAGTTTTCGTGCTCCATTTTAGAGTCCATTAACTCGCATGGGTTCCATTTCTCCATTCCTTCCTCTAGCAAACTCAAATTGAAAATGTCTTAAATGAGTCCAAAGTCAAATGTAACTACCATAATAGTGTTCCATCTCCTTCATGAATGCATATGAAAACTAATATCAAGATTCTAAGAGAATATAAATTATAAATTATTTATTTACACCCTAGGCATCCATGTACACCTTCTAGAGTATTGGAGACACAAAATATACATAGAATTTGCAAGGTTAATGACATATTATGTAATAACCCAACTATTATACCCAGAAATATAACTATTTTTGTTGTTCTTATTTTACTCAAGCTATTAAGTATTCATTCATTTGTATACTTAGGTACTTCTATCCATATGAGATAGGCATTTGTTCAATTTCATAACAAGCATCCAACCATACTAGCTAGACATCTATCCATATAGGAAAATAGTTCATCTATCCATTTGAGATATCCATCTACCCAAATGGGATAAGCATCTATTGATAAAGAATATGAATATTCTCTAGTTAGAGACTTAGAATCATTGATACCATTTGGGTCCCGAGTCACTCTCCAAAGACTACACTCCCCTATTGGGAGTGGAACAAGGTCACCATCTTTGGAAATATGCAATATATATAAAATAAAATATTGAAACCTACCTCATAATTTGGCCTAAAGCCTCAAAGATTCAAGCAATACACTCAAGATATTTTGAGTATACAAAGAATATATTTTATCTTAAATATTCAATCCCCAAGTAATTGAAGGGTTTTCTTGAATGATGAATCTTGTATTAATATTTAAGTTATCATAATCTTTCTTGGATACTCCCTAGACCCCGTACATGAACGCCTACATACTAAAAACCTCCTTCATTCATCAAAATACCTACATACATTGTGCATATCATATGTGGATGCTCCTTGAACATCGAACAACACATTCATACATTTCTTTCATATTGTCATTCCATTTGTGGTCACCATAGATCAAATAGGTATAGAATACTTTATCCAAGAAGCAAAGATTAATGCATAATCGTGAGATATAACAATACCATATATGCTTGTGGACCACTTAAACACATGATATTGGAACTAAGACACTGCACAAACATTGAGAGCACATTCACCAAACCGTGGGAGAAAAGACATCACTATGAAGAAATACAAAACATTTCCTGAACCAATCCAGAAAACCAATAACACTGCCAACCATTTGCAATTCACAAAATTCTCCTCAACAACACGGATGACTTGAAAAGATAGGAGTGTAACGTCCACAGTACACTGAAATTGAATACCAAACCACAAGACCAAAGCATAAACAATGGAGGAATGTAGAGCATTCTCTCGATCATACTTCAATGCAACTTCTTGAAAAAGAAACACTTAAGCAACTTGTAGAGGCCAAAAATTCCTTTAAAAAAAAGTTACTTCATCATGAACATCAAGAGAGAGTGTAAGACATACTGCAGACCTCCACCAACATCTCTCCACTATTAGTCATGCTTCTAATCCTCATCTTAATATATCATTATGAAATCAACTCTATTGTCAATAATAATGCATTATATGAACTTCAACAACACTTTTTGATAAGGCATGACATCCAACCATGAACTTCATCACCAATGTTAACCCAAATTGAATATAATAATGATAACTAGTGCCAAGGACTAACCACCTTCAATGTTGAAATAAATTAAAATCACATATAGCAATCTTTGACATGAGAGACAAACAATAAACAATGTTGACAACAAAGATAACAACTACCAACAAACTCATCAAGTGTTTGCATCATTGACAACCATTAGTGTTGACATCAATGACAATAACTGCCAACAATCTCCCCCTTTGGCATTGATGAAAACACACACTTCTCATTCTCCCCCTTTGACATCAAGGACAAAGGGTCATATATGTCTGTATAAAGCAACAACACCTATTTAGAATTCAAGGACAAGGGGCAAAAAGATCTTCCATTGAAATAACAACACATACTCCCCCTTTGACAACCAACACATCATCTTCAAGCAGCTATACATTCACAACAACTGCACAACTTCTTCAGGACCCCCCCTTTCTACCAACTCCCCCTGAGAGGTAGCACTCATCAATCCAAGAAAATAGATGTCATTAATTTCTCCCCTTGAATAGATACACCATTAATGCATCTAGTTAGAACAAGGAGGAGTAATAACCCCTAGCTTCTATCAGAGATACTCAAAAGTATCCTTTGAAAGTGCCTTAGTGAAAATATCTATAATTTGGTCCTTGGTAGACACATACTCAATTCTGACTTCATGTTCTGCAACCTTCTCTCTTAGAAAGTGATACCGAATTGAAATGTGTTTTGTTCTTGAATGCACTACCAAATACTTGGAAAAAATGATTTTGTATTGTCACATAGTATATGAATAGGTTCATCATACACCACCTTCACATCCTTCAAATTCTGCTTCATCCAGAGCACTTGAGTGCAACAAGATGCTACAACAATATTTTGCTTTTATTGTGGACAAAGACATTGAATCCTACTTTTTATTGAACCATCAGACCAATCTGTCTCACAAAAAGAATGCACTTCCACTTTTACTCCTCCATTCAGCAACACAACCTACCCAATCAACATCAATATAGGAACTCAATAGGATTGGCTTGAAATCTAGCAACCAAACATCAGTCTTTGAAACGTACTAAGACATGCAAAAAAAAATCATAACTGAACTTGTATATACTCCAATTGACACGAGTACCAAACATATATTTTGCAGAGAAGATAGTCATCTGGAACCATCTGTCTTTTGAAACTATAATTTTTAATGTCCCATTTCTTTTGGAGGCTATAGAAAAAGCATTAGATAATGTATTTGCTTATGATTGGAGTTTGTGTAATTTTGTGGGTCTCCGTTGGAGATGAAATTGCAAGAGTTTGATTTATACCAATGGAACAATTATATCGGGTCCTCTAGTTTGAACAATCACAATAGATATTATTCTATCTAATCAATTTATTGGAGATATTATTTCAGGAGATCCTCTTGTTACGATTTCATTCATATTTTCGTATTTATTCCTAAACATCCACATTGAATAATGATATTTATTTATCTAAAGGTTTTGGTATATATCTATTATTGTGTTCAAAATGATCCTGGTCGACCCTTCATTCACAGTCAATTACTGGAGGCTCGATGATGGTAGCACCAATAATAGGGATGCTTGATCGAGGGATCAATATTGGTATTTTACTAGCAGACAAATACAAAGGTACGTAGTTTCTATTACCTACAAAAGGGACAAATCCACATATTATCATATCGGCCTGACTAGTAGTTCAACCACCTTGTGGGAGGAGGATTGCAAATTATCTCAGTAAAGTATTTTTATCGATCGTTGTATTTTGAATGGTCAAACATCCGATGTGGATCATTGAATACTACCAGTCGCATATGGGAATGTCTTGTGTGAGGATCTTATGACGTGATGGGATATTCTCTCTGTGATGGAATAAGAATTGCAATATCAGTTGATATGCCTGTAAGAACTACATAATATTGCCACATCCACATTAAGTATAGTGCCAGTGTAATGTGTGGCATGTATCACTAGACTTTAAAATTGATTCATAAGCAAAAGCGCTCAGTTTTATTAAAAACAGTGATTTAGGCTTCTTAACAAAGGGGCACATCTTTTTGGATGGGCATCTCTATCCCAAGAGACACATCCTTTTCTGTTAGGCACAAAGTTATACAAGAGAATAAGAAGTGAAGAGCATAGAGGTATCAAACAATTTAAGATATATATACATTTTATATAATAGATTTAAGTGCTTTAAGGAGTCGTGAACAATCATATTAGATACATGAATAACCCGTCAAATCAGAAATAACATCAAGAACAAATCACATGAAGAGTAGGTGATGATTAAAAATACGATTAGACTAAGACCTATAATATCTATCAATATAGATAGAGGTATATTCAAAGTAATGCATGATTATAAGGACACATTTAGGAACAACATTTCAATCATTATGAGGATCAAAAACTAAGTTCTATTATACATAATAATAATATTCGATAAGCCTCTTACAAAATAACTATCTCTAAGAAGGTAAATTTGAATCTTTCCTTGATAAGAATTAGGATTTATATCAGACTTTAATTATAATGCAAAAAAGATTATTATAATCTATACTCTTCCATAACCATCTAATATAAGATTGATTAACTTAACATACATCTAAGGAGGTTCATTGTCAAACATAATTCATATTTATAACCTTAATACAAATGTTCCTACTAGGGACATTATAGTGGTATCAGAGTTCGTGAACCTACCAGCTTGTTGGAGAAAGTTAGAATTCTGATTATGATATCAAAAGCATGGCACCAAAGGATAGAAAATAGCTTGTAAAATCATTACAAGAAGTTGGTAACAAGATTAAAAATCAACACCAATCAAAAAATCATTACAAGACGCTGGTAAGAATATTTCCATGAAATAAATGATATCTCAACTTCAAATTCATTACAACTAGCTCTTGTTCCTGTAGTAAACTCTCTAAGGCAATCAAATTTGTTAAAGCTCATCTTGATAATGAGATCAAGCTGGTGGTTACTTCATGCTTAAGTGAGATTTTGAGAATTTTGGTACCTCTAGCTCCCTATGATGATGACACCATGAAGGAGGTATTACACCTGATGGTAGATAGTTTCCAAGACCTAGGTGACATAAGTAGTAAGCATTACTCAAGAAGGATGGACATATTAAAGATATTTTCAAAAATTAGAGAAAGCAACCTTCTTTTGGATTTAGTGTTGCAATATCTAATCTACGATATGTTTTATCGCTTCTTCGTCACAATTAAGAATGTACATGATAAAGGTGTGTTTTTAGCCATGAAAGATATTATGATTCTAACTATCCAGGAAAGTGATGTTTTCTCTTGACCCACCATGTCTATACTATGGACTACTTGGAAACAAGAATGGGTTCCCTCTTCATCTGCATATACATTGTTCCTCGGTGTGTTTACACAATGTGAGGAGAAATTAAAACCTCATTTGGAAGGGTACGTGCAGGATCATCATGGAAAAAACAGGCCCTTAGGTGGCAATAAAAATTTAGAAAATCAGAGTTAGGCAACTTGATGTAAAAATTTGAATAAGTTATCTATATTATTTCAAAAATATGTAAGAATAGAATTTGTAGAAAATTGAATGTATTTTCTAAACTAATAGGTTTATTTTTTTATTTTTAAATCTATTTGGTGAAAATTTAAAATTTCAATGCAATAGTACTTAAATTTCAGGGAAAAAATAAGTAGGTGTTTGTCTGACCACCCTAACCACAATAAAGTGATAATTATTTTTTATAATATTTTAGATATAAGTATAGGACTCATGTACCGATGTGATGCATATTTTTTTGTAATTTTTTTCCAAGTAAATAATTAGTTATAAATTTTTTATTGTAATTTTAAAAAAATATAAAAACTTGTATGTCTAACCGCCTTAACTTGTTCAAAACTTCATGAAATTAAATTTTCTATTTTTAAATTATATAGTATGCGAAACATAGGATGTGACGCATATTTTAGATTCAAAAAATGTTATACCGTTTGAAAGCTATAGATATTTTTCAATCAACCTATCAATCAAGACTTTAGTCATAATTAAAATAGAAAATGAATAATAATTATTTATTAAATTAAAAGTAAAAAATAATTTATATCGGTGGAAAGCTGAGAATCTCCTTTAAAAACCCTTTTCATTTCATCAATTTTGGATTAAAAAAAATTCGTTAGCCACATGGACCATTATATCACTTACATATCGCCATTTTTTGGCCCATCATGATCCTGCACATACCCTAAAAAAGAAGAGAAAGAGAGGATCAATTCAGAAAATGAATGGGAGGAAGTTCCTTTGGTTGTACATACAAAAATGAATGCAATAAAATACAAGATGTGGAAATTGTTCATAAGGAGGAAGATGAATCTTCATACATTTATTTTATCACAAATGACAAAAACACTTGGTTTCATGAGGGTTATGAGACAACCACTAATATGGAGTTAATACATAAGGAACAAATTAAAAATGATAATGGATTCACATCTACTATAGATGATAACTTTTTTCATTTCAACGATGTAGGAGGTTTTTGGTTTGACTACAAAAATGAGTCTATGAAGAATGCATGTGAAATTCCTTTTGACCCTGAGGTTTCTCTTACTCCATCTCAAGGATCATGCATTGAGAATGACATAAAAGAAACTATTGATCATAAATAAGATTATGTGCAAACACTTAGTGATAAGGATTTTGGTCACAATTATCCCTCACCTTTTGAGGAGGACATGGTCTCCTCTAATCAATTAATTTTTATTGATGAGAAGAGTACCCATTCTAATGAAAGTGAATTGAAAGAGATGTTATATGATAGCTCAAGTTACTTGGAGGAAAATAAACAAATAATTTCAGGATTGAAAGTTGGGAAAAGATAGTTATGGGTCACAAAAGAGAGAATGAAAAGAAAAGAGTCAACATAAAACACAAAATCTAGAGGAGGAAAGAGACAAGAAAATGAGGAAGATATTTTATGAAGCAATGGCAAGCAAGAAACCAAGGGAACTAATGGATAGTACTGAATATGTGGAGAGGACTCTACAATTGTGTGAATGGTGGAATGAGAAAGCTAAGCATGCCAAGATGGTAGACACCCGAGCAAGAGATAACTTGTAGAAAATTAAGCAAAGGCATGGACACATAGATGAACAAGAGATGAGTTTTTAGATTATTGTAACTCAGATATTGCATCAAGACATCCATCTAGCCAAAACTCTCAACACCTAATATCGAAGATTTCAGAGGCCCATACACCAAAGGAAGAGAGTGTGAAGAGATTACTAGCTAAAGATCATGAGGCCTTAGATCTATACAAGAAAAGAGTAGTTAAATCGATATATGATCAACAAGCATTACAAGATACAAAAAGTCAAAAGGAAGTAACTAAACACTTCAATGAGAAAGAAGACAAAGGAAGAAATGAGATTAAGGAACTAAACGACATCTATGAGACCTATGATCCAAACCATTGTCCCAAAGATCTAAATAGTAGTTTGGACCTGCAACAAGAGAGGCCTGATATTGGAATCAAAGATCACTTTCAGTTTGTTAGTAATCCCTTGTTTGAAGTTGAAGCTAATGTGACCTATAATAATCCGCTCTTTGAGTTGGATAGTGGAGGTTAGTAAGGTGATTAGAGTTGAACATAGGATTTGGGATCTAGGGATCGGTGTAGTTGGTATACTACTCCGCAAGAGTCACGTTGAGTTGCTTCACAACTCCTGGAATGGAAATGATTATATCGACAAAGCAGCATAGCAGAAGATGGATAAAGCCCTTGATGACAAGTTATAGTTTGGTGTTGATGATAGAGGTTTGTATAAACTGCCTTGGATGATATGGGATCCTGGAGTTGGATTTCTTGAGGGAAAGAAATCCTGGACGGGAGGACATAATGCCCCATTTTTTTGGAGATTAATTTTTTTTTATTTGGGAATGCATTTTCTTACAATTGGAGTTTGTACAATTTCATGGGTCTTAGTTGGAGATGAAATTGTACGAGTTTGATTTATATCAAAGGAACGATTATATCAGATCCTCTAGTTTGAGAAATCACAATAGATATCATTTTGGCTAATCAATTTATTGGAGATATTATTTTAGGAGATTCTCTTGTTACACTGTCATTCATATTTTCTAGTTTCATATCGCAGATATATATTTATTCTTGAACATCCACATTGAATAATGACATTTATTTATCTGAAGGTTTTGGTATATATCTATTATTGTGATCAAAATAATCTTGATCGACCCTTCATCCATAGTCGATTATTGGAGGCTTGGTGATGCTCAACAATGGTAGCGCCAATAATAGGGATGCTTGATCGGGGGATCAATATTGGTATTTTACTAGCAGAAAAATACGAAGGGACATAGTTTCTATTACCTACAGAAGTGACAGATTCACATAGTCTCATATCAACCCGACTAGTACTTCAGCCACCTTGCAGGAGGAGGATTGGAAATTATATTAGTAAAGTATTTTTATGGATCATTATATTTTGAATGGTCAAACATCCAACGTGGATCATTGAATACTGCCAACCACATATGGGAATGTATCGTGTGAGGATTTTATGATGTGAAGGGATATTCACTATGTGATGGAATAAGAATTACAATATCAGTTGATATGCTTGTAAGAACTGCATAACATTGCCACATCCACATTAAGTATAGTTTTAGTGCAATGTGTGGCATGTATCACTGGACTCTAAAATCGATTCATAAGCAAAAGCGCTCAGTTTTATTAAAAGTAGTGATTAAGGATTCTTAACAAAGGGGCACATCTTTTTGGATGAACATCTCTATCCCAAGAGACACATCCTTTATGCCAGGAAGAATGGTATAAAGAGAATAAGTGAAGAGAATAGAGGCATCAAATAGTTTGAGATATGCACATTTTATATAATAGATTTAAGTGCTTCAAGAAGCCAAAAACAACCATATTAGATGCATGCATAACCCACCAAATTAGAAATAGCATCAAGAAAAAATCACATGAAGAGTAGGTGATGATCAGAAATAGCGATCAAACTAAGACCTATAATATCTTTCAATATAGGCAGAGGTATATTCAAAGTTTAATGCATGGTTATAAGAACACATTTGAGAACAACATTTCAATCATTATGAGGATCAAAGACTAAGTTCTATTATACATAATAATAATATTCAATAGGCCTCTTACAAAATAACTTTCTCTAAGAAGGCAAATCTGACTCTTTCCTTGATAAGAATCAGGATTTATATAAGACTTTAATTATAAAGAAAAAAGGATTATAATAATCTATACTCTTCCATAACCATCTAATATAATATTGATTGACTTAATATACATCTAAGGAGGTTAATTATCAAATATATTACAAATCTTATTCATATTTATAACCTTAATACAAATATTCCTATTAGGGAAATTACATACTGGTGTAGTCCCATAACATGGTTGAATATATCTATAAGATTGTATGGACATGACATTATTTCCTAAGGAATGCAAAACATTCTAGCAAGCCTTCATCTTCACTTCACTCTACCAGAGCAGGGAAAAAATTCTATCATTTGCATCTTTTACTTTAGAAGGTGCAAAGACTTGAGACTTTGGATATAACACCTTCACATATTGACTGACATATCTTCTAGTTCGCAAGACAAAACCCTTTCCCGTGAAGAGAAGCGGACCATGACTTTTGCCAAACTGTGAATTTCTTGATAGACTACTTCACCTTTTTGAATCTTATTTTTATGTCCAGTACACAAAATTGGAATGATATCAATTAGTAAAAGTGTACCAATCTCCACACATATTTTACTTCCATTGAAAATTTCAACAAAGGTACATTCATGCACAACAGATCTGCATGATGAGGGATAAATGTGTCTTTATTTTCACCTTTTGTTTACCTTTTTAGCTCTTTGTTCCTATTGAATTCCTTGTAGTTCCTGTGACTATTTGTTAATGAAGTAGGGAAATTTTAAAAAATGCAAAGAGAAGATAGGAATTTGAGGATATATCAAAACCATTAATTATTTACTAATTATCCTTGTGATTATGAAAAATAGGGGATGATTAGATGGTTGATGCGTGGAAGCAATGGGAGCATCGGTGGAATGAAGACAAGAACCATTTCATGAGTCATGCATCACTTGTGATTGAATTCGGTCTAGGTTGTTTTTTATTGGAATGATATTGAATCTGTAAATCTATTGTTAAGAAACTTTTAAAAGTTGTTGGCCGAAGGCCATAACAACCCAAACAATCGTATATCATTTTGGTTAGTCTTTTGTAAACTCAGGGACATATGATCTCTATATATATTTATGCTAAGAATTGAGTTAGTAATGAATAATGTATATCTACAAGCTATTTTTTTGATTAAATAGACTAGAGTTTGAAATCTAGTTTTTCATAAGCATTGAATAGAGTAAAGTAAGTTTTTTTTTCTTCACTGGAAATTGGAGAAGGCAGGGCCCACTTCCTTGATCACCCAGTGACCAGCTGTAGCATCTGTGTGCTATGTGGTAATGAGATTCCCTTAGTTTGATTTGATCATTCAATTTTTGTGCTATTTAATATTTTGTTAATTACTATTTGATGTATTGGTGATTGATGTGTTTATATCGTGCTACAGGTGTATTCAATTTAGAAGTTCACTTTGCAATAAAATTTAATCAATGTGTTTACCATTCTATATAAATTTGATTTAGCAAATTATTCCAAATGAGTGTTAATTGGAATGTTTAATAATACACATGAACTTTATTTAGCACTTTTACATTCCATCATTTATCCGCTTTTGATAGTCTAGTGTTAGCAAGAATTATTATTTTTGCTGTGTTGGTTAGTTTTAATCTGTTTTGTTGGAAATTGTTTAGTTCAGGTTCTTGTCACATAGGTAACGGGAGGTCTGAAAACCATATTCTTGAATAAATGCAATGTACATGTAGCTGCATCCATCCCCACTTGGCTTTCTAGGTTCAACCCTTAGGCAAATAACCCCAATATCTTTCACAAGCCTATGCTCTCAGATTGACATTGAGGAGTAAACTGAGGAACTTGCAACATTCTTGAAGATTGATCTCAATCCATTCACCCATTTAAGATGGAATTAAAAGGATAGTTTTACATCAAACATCAACCACAGTTTAATCCAATCATTTTGGCGCCGTTGCCGGGGAAAGATATTAAAGGCCTGAAATCATAGCAAGTTGAGTTATGACCAATATGTCAAGAGGAAATCCTATACACCTGTCGACCTTGTTAAGGTTACTACTCCTGATTTGTGTTTTTGTAAGTCATTTAGGTGCATGAATCATAGTAGGGATAGTAGAGGAAGATTCATTAGAAAATAAAAGGGAAGTATTTCACAACCCAAAAATCTTAAAAACAAATCAAAATCATCCACTGAGGAAACACAAATTGAAGAATTGCAAAATAGGTCAAAGCCATTCATTGAAGGGAGTATCTCAACCCAAGAGACCTTGAAAACTAAATTGCAATTAGAGTTACCCAGACCTGATATCAAGAAGTGTGTCATAGAGTCTACTACCGTTGAGACACCTGTAGGTACCCATCCAAGTTCTTCTGAAATATTGCAAAAAGAGGTTGAGAAGTTCTTTCGGGAAACTTATGGGCCAAAAGTCGGTCCATTCTCAGAAAAAACCCAAGAGCCATTTAAAACCTACTTTTCCCCTTGGTCACTAGACGCCATGGATCCTAATAACAATAACAACAACAATGATGACAACGATAATCATAATAGGGAATTGGACAACAACAATCCAATTACCTTTGAGTTTCCAATTACACTTCCTGAACAACATGCCCCTATGAAGAACATTCCTCATTCTACTTTGCCCATTTTTCATGGTCTTTCAATTGAGGATCTTGATATGTTTTTGTTTGAATTTGATTTGTTGTGCCAAAACTATGATTATCAAAGTGATGTGCAGAAGCTCAAACTATTTCCAGCTACATTAAAGGATGTTACCCTACGATGGTTTATGAACCTCAAAAATATTAGAACATGGGAAGTCATGAAGGAATTATTCCTAACCAAGTACCAGGATTATTGCAAAACAAAGGAGGTTTGAGATGAAATCTTCCACAAGACACAAAAGGAAGATGAGTCTGTGGAGGACTACCTCGAATGCTTCATGTTTAGTCTTCAACGATCTCACCAATAGGGGCTAAATGATGATGCTGTTAAAATGTTGTTTCTTAGAGGAATAAGAGATGATATTGTTAGATTAATAAGTTATTCCACTTAATTAATTTAATCATATTGGTTAATTAATTAAGTCACTTATTCCTTTAGGTTGCTTAAGCTAAACTTAGGCACATTAATAATTATTTATTAATTATTAAGTGTGCACATTAGGGTTTCCTATTTTTCAGGTTTTCTTGATCCCCTCATAAGGATTGATCACATTGTAATTATCAGATCATTCAATAATCATATTCTCGTTTTAGCTTGCACATTCTTGCTCTGAGGGTTTACAAAACATCTCTTATTGTTTTGTTATGAATATCTGTTGCATGTTATAGGTGATTGCATGCAGGTGAATCTTGGGGACTGTGAGGTTGAGTTTTATCAACTTCTACATGGTATCAAAGCTCCAGACCTGCAACTTCCTATTCGTCATTTGAAGATATTCTCTCACAGCATTTCTTTCTATGTAAGGGTTTCAAGCCAAGCTAATTTATTGAGCTTCTAGGGATTGGCAATTTTTCTGTTCATTTTTGGGCCAAACAGATGTCGCCATCGTGTTCAGAGCGTCCAAAACCCCTAGAAACGCCTTTCATTTTGTCGATTTTGGACCTATTGAAAAAAGGCAAAAAAAATTGCTAGGGAAGCCGTACAACCTCCCAAGCACTCAGTCCAAGGCTCGAAAATTGAGAAAAAATGAAAAAAATATTAAAAAAATTGCAAAAACCTATGGAGGTTTTATGCGGATAGAAGAAAAGCCAGCACCGCCAAGCGGCCACCGCAGCGTTGCCCAGTGGCCGCCGCCACCACCTGCCGCCGCTCGTTCGCATCCAGCCCTCACAGGCTTAAAAGGTTGGCCACCGGTCCTATTGGCGATTGAGTGCCAAGTGCTCAGCCCCGTCGGCTCCCAGCCCCCATGCAATGATCATGTGGGTGACCAAGAGCCTTGGCTCCAACCCTCAGCCGCTAGACCCCTGGTCGCCATATGACTAGGGGCTTGTTTTTTCAGCCCCTGAGGTCTCATGGAGGCCATCTTGTGCATTTTGGAGCTGTTTTACGGAAACGGGCATAACTTTTGCAAACAGAGGCATTTTTTCAAAAACGAAATATCGTCGGAAATCTGGTTCGTCGAAATTTGCAGTGGTGGAGGTTAGAATTTTTTATTTTTTTGTTTTGGTGCCTTTTTCGCCTGTCAAAGCCAAAAGTTGTTGTTTTCAGTCCAGGAGGTGTAAATTTTGTGTCCAGACTCCGTTTTGTGAAAAAAAATAGGCGTCGAAAAGCTAGTTCAGTGCTCTACACAGATTTTAGACCTGTTTTTTCAATTTTTTTTATGAGGTATCTGATATTCTTCTTTGATCTCAACCTTTACCTTTATAGTTATTTTCTTGGGAAGCGTGCAATCAAGCTATTTTTTTGAGATCAACGAGCATTGTATTTTTTATTTGAGATTATATATTTTTGTTTTCTATTATGGATACACATAACATTGCACCCCTTACTCCATTCAACTATTTTGGTTGGAAAAACCAAATGGAGATTCAATTGAAACACAAAGGGTTGTATAGGGTAACCATGGGTACAAAAATTGAACATACAGGTGTTGTTGAAAAGAGAAAGTGATTTAATAGATGTGATCAAACTTATGGTACATTATGTCTTTCTTTTTCTTCTGATCTTCTTTTTCATATTGAGTCTTGCACTACACCCCATGAGGTCTAGACTACTTTGCAGTCTTTGTTTGGGAAGCAAGATACTATGAGAGGGTTTCAGTTAGAGAATGAGCTTATTGGCTTAAATCCTAGGGATTTTGACAACATCTAGGAGTTTTTCACCAAACTCAAGTCTCTTAGATTGCAGTTATCACAGTGTGGTGTTTAGAAGGAAGACTCTCAGTTGATATTGTCCATTCTTTCTAAGCTTGAACCAAATTATTTAGTTTTTGTTTCTACCTTTTATGCTACTAGGGATGCACTTGGTACTAGATTTACTATGCCTTCTTTTGATGATTTTTCATCTTCTCTCACTCAAGAGTAGGCCAAGTTGGCCAATATGGGCAAGTTGAATCCCTCTTCACCACAGGAACTCATTGCATCATGGGAGCCCAGAGATCAGAAGGATTCTACAGGCAAAGGCAAGAAATAGAAACAAAAGGATTCCAAATCTCATGAGCAGTAGAAGGATTCCTCAGATTCATCATCCTCTTCTAAGGGGAAATCATCTAGGAAGGAGAAGGGCCCATGTGCATATTGCAAGAGAGAAGGACATGCATAACATAATTGCTAAAAGAAGGACATTGATGAGCTAAAGAATCTTCTTCAGAAACATCAGATTGATTTTCCTTCTAGGATGTCTGCATCATCTCCTTCCCATCCTCCTTCTTCTTCTTCAGTATAGCATGGTAGGGGCACAACTGGTTTACATACTTCATCATATATGAAGGGGCATGCTCTTTGTGCTTCTTCGAGTCTTGGATCAGGGAGATGACTTCTAGATTCAGGAGCATCTCATTGTATGGCTTCTACACAGTCTATGTTCACTTCCTTTGAGTCTCACACTATGTCTCCTATTTTCATGGGAAACAATACATACATGCATGTTACAGGGAAGGGGTCTATTAGTTTTGGGGACAACACCTTTCAGGATGTCTTGTGTGTCCCTCATTTGATGAACAACCTTCTTTCTATATATCGGATTACACATGGAGGCAATGGGAGGTCTATGGACTTCACACCTGATTCAGTTATCATCAAAGACTTGGAGAGTAGAGCGGTTATTGCTACTAGGCTGGTGGATCACTCATCTCGGTTGTATTCCTTTGTAGAATTTGCTATTGATTGTGCTTTTGTTCCTACAGCTATTCATCACACTTCTAGTGTGAATCATCATTCAGAGGAGAAATTTGGATACTTGAACATTAGATTTCTCACTTCAGATCCTGCTCTTGAGCTATCCATTCCATCTCCTTCATCTATTGTTGCAATTGCTAATACTTCTATGACTACAGATGTGGTTTCTTCCATTTCAGTGCAACAGGATCCAGTTGATCATCCATCTTTGGAGGTTTCTATTCAGTCTTCACCTACTATGACTACTTCATTTGTTGGGGTCCCACCTGCTTTTGTGGAGACATCTTGGGCTACACCTACTTCACATTCAGAGATTGCATTCATTCGGCCTCTTCCCTCTCACTTCTTTCAAGAGATGCAATTTCTTCAGTTCTTTTGGAGCTACTTCATTTTGGGGGGGATCTGTGGTCTCTTTCTTCCTCTCTTCTGTGGGGGTTCTTTCATGTATCTTTGTGATGGATGGTGTCCTTGGGGGGTCTTATGGAGTCCTCCATCTTTCATCACTTAGTTTCTCTTTGCATTCTATTTTGGGGAGGAGTTTTGTTCCCTCTAGGTTTTCTCCTTAACCCCGGTTAGTTTAGTTTGCATTGCATTTGTACTTGGGTACCTGATCAGGCCTTTGTTGTCAGAACCCATCTTTGCTTTCATGCATCTTTTTTCTAGTGTTTTAGCTACTTCCTAAGTTCATCTTAAGGGGGGTTGTTAGAGTAATAAGTTATTCCACTTAATTAATTTAATCATATTGGTTAATTAATTAAGTCACTTATTCTTTTAGGTTGCTTAAGCTAAACTTAGGCACATTAATAATTATTTATTAATTATTAAGTGTGCACACTAGGGTTTCCTATTTTTAGGTTTTCTTGATCTCCTCATAAGGATTGATCACATTGTAATTATCAGATCATTCAATAATCATATTCTGGTTTTAGCTTACATTCTTGCTCTGAGGGTTTATAGAACATCTCTTATTGTTTTGTTCTGAATATCTGTTGCATGTGATAGGTGATTGCATGAAGTGAATCTTGGGGATTGTGAGGTTGAGTTTTATCAACTTCTACAGATATTATGGAAGCGTTGAATTTAATAGGTAAAGGGAATATCTCCAAAATGGAATTTGATGATATTTTTGATATTTGCGAGAACTATTCAAGGTATCAGCGTTTGGGAAGGAACTATCCAAGTAAGCCTTATGTTGTAGGTAATGCAATAGGTATAACGAAGCGTTAAATGGGAAATTTATTTGGGGATCTTAAAATGGATTTGTTAAGTCATATGGGTAAATAGATAGACACTCTTTATACCCAAAGGAAGCAAGAGGAAGCCGAGAAGGCCTTGGCTGTGTTTTGTCTGATGTGTCACAAGAAACATGGTAGTGAGGATTTCCCTTACAATAGGACACACATTTCAACCTTAGAAGAAGTTAGTAGGAGTTTTACCTTAAGACCTCTCCCTGTAGGTGTGCCTGATATGGAACATTCCGATGAACCTATCTATTACATGGCCCCTAGGTGACCTTTTCCACCTCGAGTAATGCACCCTAACATGTTGAATTATTATCTTGCTTTTGGACCTAGCCAACCCAATTATTTTTCCAATCAACCTGGATGGTATGGGGGTTGGAAAAACCCCCACCATACCCTCAATTGATGCCATAGTATCGGTATGATTCACATCCGTGGCAACAATAATGGAGGCCACAATCGCCACAACTATCATCGTACAAACAACCATGTCCATCACAATCAAAATTTCTACGTCCTCCCATGATCAACCCATACCAACAGTCACAACAACTTCTTCCAACCTTACCATCATCAACTACTCACCTAGTCAATCCAACACAACCAGCAAGGCCTACACCAATGCCAGCCCAGGCCAACCCAAACCCCAATAATAAGGCAACCCAACCTGTGTATAATAATGAGGCAATGGGTTACCCCACCTATCTTATAAATATAATAGAATTAGATGGAGTTAAATTAAGATCGAGAAAGACTCTGCAGGGGCCCACCATTATAGAAATCAATGAAGAGTCAGAAGTAGATCTAGTCAAAGAACCTCCCTTTCCTGAACAATTTTAGTCTGAACCAATACAAAGGGAAGTCTCTCAACCTGAATTTGATCTTTTTAATGAGTTATGTAATGTTAACATCAAGATTCCTTTGTTGCAGGCTATCAAGGACATCCCCATCTATACAAAAATAGTTCGAGACCTATGTACTTGGAAGAAAAAGAAGCAAGGCCCGAAGACTGTCCAATTTATTGGACAATTGGTAGACCTTATGCTCGGGAACATAACCATTCCAAAGTACTCGGATCCAGGGAGTCCTACCATTAAGGTATCTATCGGTAAAGTAAGTATTCCTAATACCCTTTTCGATTTGGGTGTTACAATTAATGTTATGACAAACGAAACAAAGGAAAGATTGTTACTAGAGGGACTTAGACCTACTCTAATAGTTCTTCAAATGGAAAACTGATCTTTGGTCAAACCCAAGGGTATGATTGAAGATGTAATCCTTTCTATTGATTCATGGGAATACCCAATTGGCTTTATGGTTTTGCAGCCAAAGATTAAGCTAGGGGGATACCCCTTGATTTTGGGATGACCTTGGTTAGCAGTTGCACATGCATTCATCAATTGTTGGTCGGGAAAGATGGTCATTTCTAATGGTGAGCACAAGAAATAATTGAATTTATACCCACCAACGCAACCCTTGTTGGAGACAGAAAATACAGTATGGGTTGATCGTAACTCGGATGAGTCATTACCCATCTTGACAATTTATCAAGCCTTAGATATGGAAGAACCCACCAAGGATATTCTTTCTAATTTTCTTCAAAATAGATATACATCTAATGAAACTTTTGAAAGCATGGTTCTTCATTCAGGTATAAATATTCCTTGTCCTTTTGGGAACTTTCCATTGGTAGGTAGCTCATGATCTATTCAACCCTTTGTCACATTGCATCAGTTGCTACCTCATAATTTTTTGTACAATTCATTTTTATCTTTTGGAAATTCTAGTGATATGCCTTCCACCTCCCAAGTACTAGCTATAAATTCACCTGCACAATCAGAAGCTATGGAAATTTTTCCTAATCACACACTTAATATTAATCCACAATTAACCACTTAACAAATCCAAGATCTCATTGCCATGCTTAAAGCTAATAGAGATGCATTTGCTTGGGAATACCAAGATATGCGTGTTATTCATCCTAACACCTACACCCACCATATTTAAATTGAAGAAGGTAGTCATCCAGTTAGGAAACTACAATGACAACTCAATCCCATCTTGCATGAAATAGTTAAAAGAGGAGTTACAAAAATTGTTAAATGTTGGGTTTATATATATGATTTTAGATAGTCAGTGGGTCTCTCCTCTAGTTGTGGTTCCTAAGAAAAATGGTAAGTGGAGGATTTGTGTTGATTATAGAGAACTTAATAAAGCTACCAAAAAGGATCACTTTCCATTGTCATTTATTGATCAAGTGTCGGAAAATCTTGTAGGTAAGAATATTTTCTCTTTTCTGGATGGGTTCAGTGGCTACAACCAGATCCACATAGTGCCTAAGGACCAGGACAAGACTACTTTCACTTGTACTTGGGGAAATTTTTCCTATAACATGTTTCCATTTGGTTTATGTAATGCACCTACCACTTTTCAAATGACAATTTTGAGCATTTTTGTGGATTTTGTAAATGATTGTGTTGAGGTATATATGTACGATTTTACTATCCATGGTAATACTTAGGAAGAGTCTAAATTTGAGGTATATATGTACGATTTTACTATCCATGGTAATACTTATGAAGAGGCTAAAATAAATTTAGAAAAAGGTAGTTAGGCATTTAGGCGTTGTATAGATACTAATTTATCATTGTCATGAAAAGTGCCATATGCTTATGACAGAAGGGATAGTGCTTGGTCATTATACTTCTGCTAAGGGTATTCAAGTCAATCCCAAAAAGATACAGATTATTCAGGACTTCCCTACACCCACTAGCCAAAAGGATGTGTGTAGTTTTCTAGGCCATGCAGGGTACTATAGGAGGTTTATCTAAAATTTTAGTAAGATTGCCTCCCCCTTATTTTCTTTGCTAGCAAAAGATGTCATTTTCTCCTGGACACCAAAATGCCAAGAATCTTTTGAAACCATCAAGAATAAAATTTTCACCACACCAGTACTCAGAGGCCCAAACTAGGAGCTACCTTTTCATATCCACACTGATGCCTTAGATTGTTCCATGGGGGTTGTCCTTGGACATATAGAAAATAATCTCTTCTACTCCATTTACTAAATCAACAAAAAATTCATCGGGGCTGAGGTAAATTATATGGTAACTGAAAAGGAGTTCTTAGTTGTTGCTTATGCAATTAATAAGTTTTGTCATTATATTATCAGATATAAAGTGTTTGTTCATATGGATCATTCAACAATTTTATTTCTAATGAATAAACATGTTGTAACTGGTAGAGTTATTAGATGGTTACTGTTGCTCCAAGAATTTGAAATTACTATACTTGATAAACCTGGTCATGAGAATGTGGTTGCAAAATTTTTGTCTAGGTTACAACATCAAGATGAGGAACTAGTTCTAGTTGATGATACCTTTCCAGATGAACATCTCTTTTCCATATTCGCAAAGATTTTATGGTACGCTGACATGGAAAACTACCTAGTCACTTGTAAGTTCCACCTCATTTTTCTCTGAGGGAACGTCAAAATTTGGTCAGACTTAGTAGTGATTATATGTGGATCAATGGATTTCTCTTATGTCGTGGCCTTGATAATATCATGCGTCGGTGTGTGCCTGAAGATGATATCTTCGACATACTTCATGGATGCCATACAAAGCCTTGTGGAGTACATTTTATTGTTTAGAGGATTGCTCAGAATATATTAACTACAGGCTAATGTTGGCCCACACTCCACAAGGATTGTAAATTCTATGTTCACAACTGTGACAAATTTCAACGTATGGGCCGCCCCACATGCTCAAATGAAATGCCTTTGCATCCCCAGTTCTCCATCAAGCCTTTTGAAAAATGGGGACTTGACTTTGTTGGACCTGTCAACCTGCCATCAAAAAATAAGGAATACATCCCTATGTGTACAAATTATTGAAAAAAATGGGTTGAAGTTGTTGCTTTGAAGCATGCCAGGGACACCAAGGTAGCTGAATTCCTCTATTCTGAGATTTTTACCCAATTTGGTGTTCCACATGAAATAGTTATAGATTAAGGTCCATAGTTCACATCTAACCTGATTTCTTCTTCGGTTTGTGAATATGAGATTCAACATCTCAAGTCTTCACCTTACCATCCCCAGGCTAATGGTTAGGTCAAAGTCACTAATCGAGAACTCGATAACATTCTTACCAAGATAGTTGCCCTCCATAAGAAGGACTGGGTTGCATGAATTCCTGAAGCCATGTGGGCCTATCACACTACATGGAAAACCACCACTGGTTTGACACCTTACAAGCTTGTCTACTGTAAGAGGGTTTTTCTCCCTATCGAGTTTGAAGTAAAAACTCTTTGCACAATACTTCAACTTGGAATGAATCTTAGCAATGCTCAAGACAAAGTTGCTTAATTCCATTCTCTCAATGAAATATGACAAGAGGCCCTTTTTTATGAAGAGGTCATACAAAAGCACTGAGCACAGTGGCATGATCACTTTATCCGGTCACTAACATTCCAAACTGGGGATTGGGCATTACCCTATGATTCTTGATTCCAAGACTTCAAGGGGGAGTTCCATACCTACTAGCTCGAACCTTATAAAATTTAGACCCTCTACGACAATGGTGTTGTTAGAATATGCACTGTGGATTCTGAATGAAGGACTCTTCTCATCAACGGGCACTACTTGAAACTTTACAAGAGGCCCCTTTCCAAGGAGACGTTCTTTTGTGATGCGGAAAAGGAACTTACTATGGTTCCTTTTGGCTTGCTCAAAAATTGATTTCTTAATAATTAAAAAAAGAAATAAACAATCCAACAATGAAAACCTTCAGGCATTGTTGGCCAGTTGGCATTTGAAAGTTGGCTTCCGGCGGACGTCAATTGCTAAATAAATCTTAGAAGTGAAAACTGGCCTCCCATTGCTTCTAGGCAGTGATAGGATGAAAACTAGATTACTGGCGGTCTATAATAATAAAAAAACATCCTAGCACTTCTGTGATAGGAGCTTCCTTATATATTTGACAACCCTTGTTTTTCTTTGGTATGCACAAGGAAGGCTCTTCATTCTCTGCTACTTTAGGGCCCTTTTAGACATCCAATTTTCTTCGTTGCTAGGTCAATTATTTTTCTAGGAGCTTCATTATGCCTGATTGTTTTGGTACTTGGTTCTTGTCATTTTCTAGACATGAGCTCCAAGTCAATTTTTTGTAGCTTGATGCTCCTTGTTGGTTATTTGCTTATGTTGTGGCTCTTTCACCTCCTTCCTCGTGTTGCTACCTGTTCATACATTATGAGGGATTTTTCATGCTTCCATCCGGCTGCTCCATCATTTATCATTGTACTTCCTCTGTCATTTCTCTCCTGGTCTATTTACTTTCTCGACCTTTCTCACTTCCAACCTTCCTTTTCCATGTGGTGTTTTGGCATTGGTGGTACACTATTCTCCGTACCCATCCACTTGAGTGGTAATTTTTATGATACACTATTCATCATCACTATACGCGAACTTCCTCTTAGCTTTGTTACTGCTCTACTGGCCTCTTCATGTCTACATCATATGATTTGATTGGTTCCTTCTTTTGTTTGCCAGTTCCTCATTTTGTCGCCTCCATGTCATCTTTTCTACACATGTGGTTTGGTATTGGTATATTTCACATTTCTATTTATCTTTGTTGTTTTATTTTATATCTCCTATTTTCTTTAATAAATGGTGATGTGTTCCATGGATGAGCCACATGCTAAGTTGGGGGGGAGAAAGTCGTCTAATCATACCATAGGGAATTGTCAAATCATAGTCGTATCATATGTTGTTGCACTCATTTCTCCTTTCTTTTTCGCCCATTCTATCCTCATTTTTGAGAAGCCGTATCTATTTAGCACGCTATAACTCTTTATTGTTTGGCCTTGGTCATCTCATAAAATTATTAACACTACCACCCCTTGTGTAGATTGTAACTCCCCATTATTACCCTTTCAAACTACCATCCAAATTTAGTTAACGACTTGCCATTTTTACCTATTGCCGACAAGTTCTCTAAGTCATTCCCAACATCTTTCCCTTACCAGTGGTGGTTTGCTATATCTTCTAACAAATTTTGTTTGCACACTATTCCAATTTGACGAGAGTTCCTTATTCTAGTTTGAGACAAACCTCCTAGTAACATTATGGAAAGAGAAAATAGGCACCATTTTGAGCCGCTAAATATGAATGAATTAAATGCTTCAGAAATGGTTGAAGAATATAAAATATTCAAGCAAGCAGGGTGGGATGTGTACTTTAGAAGATTGTGAGGGTATGATGAGAAGATGGCACACAAATTTTCTATGACATGTCACAACAAACAGGCACACGTCCATGGTTTGGAAATCCCTATTTCAGTTGAAGCCATAGAAAATGTCATTAGATTGCCACTATCAAGAGAAAATTACTTCCCTGATAACTCAACATGGGAAAAATAGATTAAGCACCTTTGCAAGAAATTCCTGCGATGTGGGGAGTCGGTTGAAGTCGCCTCTAGACAAGGCACGAAGCTAGCTTCACTTCCACCACCCTGGAATGATGTGGCATGGTTTTTCATCCAATATATAACTTGCGAAGAGAGGTATGTGTATGTCTATGCTAAACAAATTCAGCTTTTGATACATTTGCAGTGGGGTTTGTTCGTGAATCTCCCTTTCTTTCTGTATTCTTCTATAGTACAAATGAGAAAAGCGGTTCAAAAGGGTAGTAAGAACTCATTAGCCCATCACAAATTTATAAAAAAATTAATTGTGAGGGAGTTAAAAATATTCTCTCCTGCACAAGATTGGGATTCATTTGTTGCAAACGACACCCCAAAAAATTCTATAGAGGAAGACCTCCCTAACACCTCAGAACACTTTGAGGAAGAGGGCTTCCCCAACAAAGAAATTTTTTTGATAATTCTGAGGAAGAAGGGTTTGGTCATGAAGGAAGTGAAAATGAAAACCCTTTTGATGCACCTAATGAGGATTTTGAATCAGGGGATTCCCCTAGTAGTTCAAAGAAAAAGGCTAAACAAACCCTAGGGTTGAGTGGTAAACAGGTCAAGAGTTCCAGTGTTAAATGGGTGAATGTTAAGATTACTACACCTGACTCCGAGGTAAATAAAACATTACAAAATGGGTCATCCTTAGGTGCTTCTCAAGACAAGAAACAATTACCAATCGCTTAGGTGGATAAGCTAGCAAATTTAGCCGATCTGGCTATTGATGTTTTGAACCCTAAGGAAGCTAATAAAGTTGGTGATTTAACAATTCTTGCCATAGTCTTTAGAAAAAATAGGAGAACAGAGGCAGTCTCTAGGGAACTAAGGAGGAGCAAAAGGAGGAAGATGCGGGAAGAATCTAGGGCCACTCTATTAGAACAAAAGGAGGCTAAACAAGTCCTTGAAATGCCTCAAAAAAATTCAATTGTAGAAGAAATCTTAGTTGCCAGAGAAGATATTCATGAGGAAAACATCATTTAGGTTGAAACCATGTCAACTAAGCAACCAAGTGGTGACAACCTAGGGAATTTTGTAGAATAGGAAATTGGTGGGTTTGAAACCCCTCATATTGATAGTAAGAGGGAAAAACAAGAATCTGAAGAGGGAAGAAAGGAAGAGGAAAATGATTTGGTTGATCAAGGTCAAGAAAATGTTGAGATTCCTCATAATGAACAAGAAGGAAAACATGAAGCAGAGGCAGGGGATGAATTTGAGGAGAGTCCTTTGTTAACCAAAGATGAAATATGTGATATACAAAATTTGGTGTCCAAATTAACTAGTGAGAATGAAGCCCTACAAAAGCAGGTCCGAGATGTAGAGGTTCTCAATTATTCACAAGAAATAGAAATTGATCAGCTTAAAGCAACCCTTGAAGAGACAAAGATTGTTGCTACTTCTCTTATGCCCATTCAGGAGCATAAAGATCAATTGCATGCACTGAAACATATATGGGTTAAAGAGATATTCGGTGTAGTACAAAGGTTGTCTGGTGTGTATCCTATATTCCTTTGCATGAGGGCATGAAAAACCCTAATCTGGGGGAAATGATGAGGGATAAATGTGTCTTTATTTTCACCCTTTGTTTACCTTTTTACCCCTTTGTTCCTATAGAATTCCTTGTAGTTCTTGTCACTATTTGTTAATGAAGTAGGGATATTAATATTTAATAAAATGCAAAGAGAAGATAGGAATTTGAGGATATATCAAAACCATTAATTATTTACTAATTATCCTTGTGATTATGAAAAATTGGGGATGATTAGATGTTTTATGCGTGGCAGCAATGGGAGCATCAGTGGAATGAAGACAAGAAGTGTTTCATGAGTCATGCATCACTTGTGATTGAATTCGGTCTAGGTTGTTTTGTTTTTGGAATGATATTGAATCTATAAATATATTGTTAAGAAACTTTTAAAGGTTCTTGGTTGCAATCCATAACAACCCAAATAATCGTATACCATTTTGGTTAGTCTTTTGTAAAATCAGAAACATATAATCTCTATATATATATGTATGCTAAGACTTGAGTTAGTAATCGATAATATATATTTGAAAGCTATTGTTTTGATTAAAGAGACTAGAGTTTGAAATCTTTTTTTTCATAAGCATTGAATAGAGTGAAGTAAGCATTTGTTTCTTCACTAGAAATCAGAGAAGGAAGATCCCACTTCCTCAATCACCTAGTGACTAGTTGTAGCATCCGTGTGTTGTGTGGTAATGAGATTCTCTTAGTTTGATTTGATCATTCAATATTTGTGCTATTTAATATGTTGTTAATTACTATTTGATGTATTGGTGATTGATGTGTTTATATCATGCTACAGGTGTATTCGATTTAGAAGTTCACTTTGCAATAACATTTAATCAATGTGTTTACCATTCTGTATAAATTTGATTTAGCAGATTTTTCCAGATGAGTGTTAATTGGAGTGTTTAATAATACAGATGAATTTTATTTAGCACTTTTACATTCCATCATTTATCTGCTTCTGATATTCTAGTGCTAGCAAGATTTTCTTTTTTTTTCTATTGGTTAGTTTTAATTTATTCTGTTGGAAACTGTTCAGTTCAGGTTCTTGTCACATAGGTGACAGGAGGTCTGAAAGCTAGATTCCTGAATAAATCCAATGTACATGTAGCTACATCCATCCCCACTTGGCTTTCTAGGTTCATCCCTTAGGTAAATAGCCCCAATATCTTTCACAAGCCTACACTCTCAGATTGACATTGAGGAGTAAATTGAGGAACTTGCAAAATTCCCGAAGATTATCTCAATCCATTCACCCATTTAAGATAGAATTACCAGGATAGTTTTACCCCGAACATCAACCATAGTTTCATCCAATAACCACACACCAACTATTCGTCATTCATGTTGAGGATTTCATCACCTTTTCCTTTTCAGGGGGCTAAAATATTCTGCAAGTGAAATCTCCCCCTGAGATAATGCACTATCTTAGTTTTTCTTAGAATCTTGTGCAAAGTGCACAAGAGTGGAATCATCCTTCTTCTCATGATCTTCCAATTTATTTCCCATTTTTGTTGATAGAGTGTCTCATCATTTTTCTGATTTTGAATAAGTGACTTCACAAAATCACTCCTACAATTGTTTGCCTTATGTCCCACATTATTGCATTTGTAACACAATCTTGTGTTCTAGAACATGGTTGTTCCTATTCACCTTAGATCTGTACTTATCAACCTTGTGACCATAATCATTGCAACCATGCAAATATCCATGAAACATGACAATATTTTTTCTTTGAGGTATGAAAGACCTTCTACCCATGTTATTATTCCTCCTTTGTCTAAATCTACAATCAACAACCTTATGCCCAAACATATTTCAAGAAAAATAGTAACTTTGAAAGGGTTGATTGAACCTAGAATGAACATACTATTTTATAGATGGAATAATTCCTTTTTGCTTCCGGTTAGGATTGGATCCATTTTCTTGCCATTCTGAGTATTATTTGCATCTCTGGAGGCACTCTTCTTGGAATCTTCAATGCATAATCTTTCTTCTCTTGTTTTAGTATTTTCATTTGATTTGGGGCTATCAAGTCTAGACTTCTCTCTTTTGACAATTTGTTCCTTTTCTCTTTTCAAAACATTCCTTAGAGTGACAATTTCATCCTCAAGTTTTAAACATTCAACAATTTTGTCATTGAGCTTAACATTCAAATAATATTCAATTCTCTTACCTTCTCCAGCCTTTACTTTCAAGTCAAAGATCACACCTTCCACCTCTTTAAATTTTATTTCACATACCTTGCCCTTTTTTGCTTTGATTTTTTAGTTTTTCAATCTCTTTTTTTGACTTTGCAAGAAAACTTTCATATTTCTGATTTTTTCCCCTTGCTTCATTCAAATCTTCCAAAGAAAACTAGAGTTTTCCTTCAAAGTCTATTCCTAAATCATCTGAATTGAAGTCCCAACCTTTAGTTTCCATAGATTCCAAATATGGATCAAAGGAAAATATGTCTTCATCACTCAAGGAGCTAGACTCTTTATATTTCTCAACATTATACTTTCTATCAATAGTATTGAAATCCATAAAGAGAGTTTCATTATTTGAATAATTGTCCTCATCTTCAGAGGAACCACTACTTTCTTTAAAATAGAGACCCTTTTTAACCTTATCTCTTTTATTGCTATCATCTAATTCTTTGTAAGAACATTTAGAAGCAAAATGACCTATTCTTCCACAATTAAAACATTTGAATGGTAACTCACCTTTGTATTTTCCTATTCCTTTCTTCAATATTCTCACAAATTCTGCTTCAACCTCATCAAATTCATCATTTTGATCAACAACTTCATCTTCAATATTTTTGTTGGCTTTGAATGTAGCTTCCTTCTTTGGAACATCTTTATCAAACTCTCTCATCTCAAAGGCAGTAAGAGTACCAAACATTTCATCAACTGAATACTAATCCAAGTATTTAGATTCTTCAATGGAAGAAACTTTATGATTGTAATATTTTGGAAGAGATCTCAAAACCTTCTTTACAATTTCACTTTCTTTTATTTCTCCACCAAGTCCAAAGATGCTAAAGACAATTTCTTGTACCCAAAGCATATAACTTGCAATGTCTTCATCTTCAGTCATCTTTAGAGTCTCAAATCTACTTTTATAGATTTGCATCTTAGCTTTCTTTACTTTAGTGTCTCCTTCATAGATGCTACTAAGATTTTCCAAAGAATCTTTGGAAAAACTACAATTCATCACCTTTAAAAGTTTTGAACTAGCCAACCCAGACAAGATAGCATTCTTGGCTTTGGCATTGTATTCATACAGTCTGATTTTAGTTGGATCTATAAGAGGAGTGGTTGGAGCAATATAACCACTTTTGATTGATTTCCACAACCCAAACCCAAGAGAGTTTAGGTATCCTTCCATTCTCATTTTCTAGAAGGAGTAATTAGTTGCCATCAAACTTAAGACCCTTGTATGAACCATCATGTTCCATCCTAGATCTTTACCTCAAGCTGTTAAGCTTCTACATTGGAACTTGGCTCTAATACCAATTTTTGAACACTGAAGAATGAGAAGGGGGGTGAATCCGTCTACACAAAAACTTAACCCCTTTCAAAACTTGAAACTTTAGGCACAACTCAAACTCATTCAGTAGATGAAGATAGAACCTCAAGCAGAACATAATATAACAATTTGAACCTTTATCAACTTCAAAAAACTTTACTAATAAAATATATAGCAATAATCAGATCAACAATAAGGATAATGAAATAGAGAACACAAACATGAACAAAGAGACACAAAATTTACATGGAAAACCCAATGAGGGAAAAACCATGGTGAGAGTTAACTCACAATATAAGCTCACTACCAAAAAGACTTGCAGGAAGGATCACTACCTTAAAGAAAGATATAGAGGACTTGCTAAAGTGAAGACAACATGACTTCAAGAGCAAGATACAGGGACTTGATGAGACTCACTATCTTAGATTAGGATATAATATAATTTAGAGAGAATTACAAATATTTACCAACACAACACTCTGTTGATTGAGGTGTTACAACACAAATGATCTTTCCTTTCACAATCTTTAGCACTACCTCTACTAGATTTTCAATACAATTTGAACACACATTTCTTCACCCTTGTACACTACTCCATATAGTTGCATTTGAAATTATATTAAATTTATATCCACCACAACACTTCAATTTGGTTGGCCAGGAAGAGAATAGACAATGAATTCAACTGGTTGGCCACTAAAAACATAATGTAGTCCTATCCTGAAGATAGAGAGGACCAAAAAAAATCTTATCATTTCTTCCAATGTGATCCAAAACAATTTACACGTAGGTGCACATCAATCTAAGTTAGTATTAAGGAAACGTGTTGATGAAACATTGAAGCACACAACCAATCAACTCAAAGGAATACTTTCAATTGAATTTACTTAATGTGGTTCCAAATAGGATAGGTTAGGACCCAAATCTATCATAACACATCTTCCATTTCTAGCACAACCCTCCAAGCACACGATCCAAGCAAAGGAACAAGCCCTGTCAGCCATATATCCACAAAAGACCAAGAAAGACAACTCAAGATGCAATGCCACACCAAAGTGACTAATTAACAATGTGTGGATCACATGAACATCCAAAAACACCTTCATACATTTCTTTCATAATTTCATACCATCTGCAACCACCACAAATCAAATAGGTACAAAATAATTTATCCAAGAAGCACAAAATACATAATCATGAGATATAACAATAACATATCTTCTTGCAGACCACTTAAACACATGAGATTGAAACTAAGACATTGCACAAATTTTGAGAGCACATTCACCAAACTGTAGGAGAAGAGACGTTATTGTGAAGAAATTTAGAGCATTTCTCAGACCAATTCAGACAACCAACAACATTGCCAACCTTTTGAAATTCACATAAATCTCCTCAACAACACATGTGACTTGAAAAGATAAGAGGGAAACATCCACAATTTACTAAAATTGAATACCAAATTGCAAGACCAAAGCATCAAAAACGGAAGAATGTAGAGCATTCTCCTAGATAGACTTCAATGCAACTTCCTGAAAGAAACACTTAAGCAACTTGTAGATGCCATAACTTCTTTTCAAAAACACATACTTCATTAAGAACATTGGAGAGAGAATAAGACATACTATAGACGTTCAACAATATCTCTCCACTATTAATCATGCTTCTAACCATCATCTTAATATAGAATTATGAAATCAACTTTGTTGATAGTAATAAATCATTATATGAACTTCAACAACACTTCTTTGATAAGGCATGACATCCAACCATGAACTTCAACAATTCTTCTTTACATAAGGCATGACATCCAACCATGTGCTTCATCATCAATGTCAGCCTAAACTAAATATAACAATGATAACCAGTGCCAAGGACTAACCACCTTCAATGTTGACACAAATGATAATCACCTATAGAAATCTTTGGCATGAGAGACAAACAATAGATAATGTTGAAAACAAAGATAACAAGTGCCAAAAAACTCCTCAAGTGTTGACATCAATGGCAACGATTAGCTTTGACATCAATGACAACAACTGCCAACAAAACTATCTATGAAAGAACTAGTAAAAAAATTGTTATAGAATTATAAGATCCTCTAATGTGTTTCCTATTAATTTTCAAGTAGTAAAAGGGTTTTTTTTCAAGTCATCATTATTAATAGGGTCTTCATCTACTCATGCCATTATGTTTTCTAGTCCCTGGCAAGAATTTTCAAGTTATATATACCCTTATCCAATTGATTTAGGCTTCATCTTCATATTTACTTTCACTTTGTTTATTTGAGAATATTTAGCAATAAATTTTAATGTCTACAACTAGCATATTTGAAAACCATGATCTATCATATTGTTTGTATCATTCTAATTCATTTATAGATCAAATGAGATTGCAATTTTTTTTGACTAAATTAGGTGTACCCACAATATGTTAATTTTAAGAATAAATTATTAGCCATGTAGCCAATTATTTCAATATTTTTGCTCATATGGATCTTTTTTTTCCCTTGTCAAATTTATTTATTTTGATAATTTAACAAATTATATTTAAGTCTACATAAGTTCACATATGAAATTTATTTTATTATCATATATAATTTTTTATTATAATATATATATATATATATATATATATATATATATATATATATATATATATACTGAAATCTTTATTAATACATATAATTTATTAAATATTATATGAATTTATATATTATATATAAACAAAAATAAATAAAAATCTAAATTTCAGTATATTTTTCTTTTTAAAATAAATTTTAAATAATCAATAAGGGTCGATACCCCTATGGGGGCACCTTGCATATGCAAGTTGTGACCCCATAAAGGTTTGCCTGCATATTGTAGGTTGTGACTTAGGAAATCAAGGTAGGTAGTAGGTCACTAGTAGTAGGGGTAGGAGGAAAGATAGAAAAAGTGGGGGATTGTGGAGACAAAAGCAAGGTTACATATTTTGTTAATCAACTTCTAGGTATGGAAAATCTAAAACAAGTTAAACATCTAAGGTTTTTTTCTTTTTTCTTTTCCATTTTTTTCGTGTTAGGAGGTTCTAAAGACTTGGGTCATAAAGTTTAGAAAAAATAAACACAATAAAAACTTCATTCCTAGATTAAATTTCCTTGCACAAAGAGAAGAATAATAGGTCCACTTAGTTGGAATGCAATTGAAATTCCCTCTTTGTTTAATCTTAGCTTTGACTTCAAGCTTTTAGTTTTATCCCTGATGCTCCCCTACTCCAATATGCTCTCTTCAATCTTGATAGTACCTTATAGCCCTTTTCCTTTCCAAAACTATTTATTTATAGTTTTATTTTTCATTTTTCCAACAATAAGAATTAAAATTTGAGAATATGGTGCAGGAATATGTATTTTAAACTAATTCAAAATAATTTACTCCGCATGACTAATAAATCAAGGGAGTGAATTGAGACAAAGGAGGAGTTATTATCTCCCTCATTTGTCTCCATAACTAGATGAGAGAAAATGAAATTGAAATAAATAAATTTTATTTTCAACTCAAAAGTTTAATTTAATTAACAATTAAATTAATTTATATCACTAATATTTTCTAATGCAATTCCTAATTTAACTTAAATTAACAAAATAAATTGAGTAAATCATGGAATTTAACCATTTTAGTTAACTAAAATCACAACCCACTTAACAAATCAGTCAACTTAGTTTAACTCCCTCTAATTGTCACTTAACTATAATTAATTTTAAATTTGGATAATTCATTTTTATTTGAATTTCGTACATGAAAACTAATAAAAAAATTATTATTTTATTCAATTTAATTTTTTAAGTTATTTATTTATTTCATTTCATATTTAATTTATTTAATAATTCATATCTTAGCTTATAGTTTATGATTTAGTTATTATCTAAAGACTATATTTAATACTTAAATAATACATACCTTAATTATAGTTATTATTCTAACTTAATTAAAGGGGTTCAAATGTAATAAAGAAGAGGGTTATGACACATTAATCCTAATAGTATTTTACCTTGTTTTATAACATTTTTATCTCAAGGAATTAGATGAAAGATAATAGCATAAAAAAATTTAAAATTCAAATTGTATGCATATGTGGCATTATTTGAACATTCTTTGCTAGTAGAAACATCCTTACTTGCTTATAACCAATTCAAAATCTCTAAACATGTAATTATTTGATGTTCGTATTTTTAGTGAGAAGGTGTCCATGAATCAATGACTCATATTTGGCTTCATTATTTGTGAAACTAAACTAAATTCTATATGAGAAAACTTTTTTTTTCTAGTTGGAGAGATTGAACAAACTCCTACTCTTAAGCCATTACTACATATAACATTATTAAAGAATAACTACCATAGTTTTGATAAATTTTCCTCCTTTTGTTGAATAGGATCCTCTTATGGATTTGCATCACAGATGATTTGATCTTTATAATATATGATATATGTCCCCAAGCTCATGGAAACATAATTACTATGTAGATCTCATTCTAAACCTTCCCTTATCTAGGATCTTACTCGATCAATCAAATAAGAAGATTGATTTTTTTCTTCAATGAGCTCAATATTAGATCTCTTTTTGAGAAACCATAGAACAAGTAGGTAAAAATTGTTGAACAAAGGTTGTCATTGATCATGTTAAAGGAGTTTATGGTTGTCAAAGGAATCTTTTCAGAAGATAAGTGAGAATTTAATGATGTTGTACTATCATACATTTATGTGTTGGTAATTTTCTTTTCATATCATTTTGAGTTGCAAAAATTTATATATTGCTAGCTATATTGATAAAAGAAGTTGAGGAGTGTCTGAGTTTTATAAGTGTGTTGTATAGTATCTAGTGAAAAATGAGGATTAAATGTATTGTACTTGGATATCAAAAGATAAGTGTGAATCATACTAACTGTATTATGTTTACAATATCACACATGCATCTATTCACTGTGATGAAAGTGATTTGGAATGTTTCATGTCAGTTACACAAGGCAAAGAGATTTCTCTAACAATATAATTATGTCCAATATTTATTTTTGAAGGTGAATTTGGCTCTGTGGTTTGAATGGAGAGTATTCTTACACATGTTCTATCATATTCCAGAGTTTTCAAAAGACATGTTCAACATGCAAGAAGTTTGAAGTGATAGAAGGCTCTTTGTGCTTGTCTGCCAACCAATTGGTGTTCAATAACTATGTGGTAACAGCTAGTAGCGTGTGGTGTTAAGATAAGACCAGGTTAAGGTTCTTGTTGAAGTGCACATCATGTTTAATTCCGATGAAAAAATTGATTTAGGACTGACTTGTTACATTCTTCATGTAATTTGAACTTAGGTCCACCTTATGTCATCCTAGCTAATTACGGACCCCTAGCTAACATGGAAGAGAGTTAATGCAATGCATTGTATATAATCATCAATTTCATGGATGCATAATGTGAAGTATAATTGAAGAGAAGGTGGTGAGTGAATATACAAGGAGTTGACTGTACGATCATGAGTTATTCAATGTGAATCCTCTCAATTACTGTGCACCATTATTAGAAGATCTTTAGGAGTGTAGTAGAGTGTTTGAATCAAGTTTAGACTATTTTTAATTTGTGTAGTCAACACTAAAGGTTTGCAAGATTTATCATTGTAATTTTGTAGGACTGGTGTTCTACTTATAGATTTGGTGCTCAAATCATTGTATCGGGGATTGGTGTCTCTAGTAGGTTGGTGCCTACAAAATGTTCTGGGTATTGGTGTCTCTGACAGGTTGGTGCCTACAAAAACTTTTGGGTATTGGTGTCTCTGACAGGTTGGTGCCTACTTTATTTTGTAAATTCCCTTATTATATTCCTACTTTGTGAGATTGGATTTGGACAATAGATCCAAGCAGTTATTCTCACTGTGGTTTTTCCCATACTAGGTTTCCACATACATCTAGTGTTCTCATGTGTATGTGTGTTCTTGATTGTTTCTTGATTAGTAGTAGTGAAGATTCAAGTTTCTTGTTCAGATGTACAAATTGAAGTTAAAGAATTTTAAATAGATTTGATCTATTGATTCACCCCCCACTCTTAGTAGATTGTGTGCCCTTCAATAGTTTTGATAAATTTTCCTAGTTTTGTTGAATAGGATCCTTTTGTGGATTTACATCATAAATGATTTGATCTATAAGACCCCATCCGTTGCGACCTGGTTGATCTTGCTAGTCATGGATGGTTATGTCCTATATTTTATGTCCTTTTATATTGGATAATATGCATTAGTGATGATTGTTCTTATACTTTAAATATGCCCATAGTTTGATTGTTAACTAACTAATCTTATTTAACTAATGGTTTTGTGATTTCATGTGATAGCCAGATGAGTTCTTTTTCTTATCTACATAGGTATGCAATTATTGAGATGTTCGGTTATTGGTTATCTTATTTTGTATGCTATATGAATTTCATGATTTTAGGTGATTATGTATTATGGGTGTGAGTAGGTATGAATATAAGGGTAATGATTGATACTCAATAATTAATTGTAGTGGTATTCACCATAGGTAAATAGATTATTGATATAAGTGGTGATATTTTGATAATAAGTAGTATGGTCAATTATTGTTTGACTCAAAAAAAGTACTATGTAAGTAGGGAGAGTTAAATTATATGTTGTTAGATTAGTGGGTGTAATTTTCCAGTGGACTATTATTTCTTAAATGTTATTTTTATATTATATTTATTTTAATTATTATTAATCATGAGCAATACTGACACATTTTTCTAGTTGGATAAATAGGTTAAAATTGGCCAATGTTGATCGAGGGGTCACATAGCTACTTCCCTTATGTTATTCTTGTGGAACTTTAACTTATTATCAAGGATATGTGTTTTAACTTTGTTTTGTAAAGGTTGTGCATGTGTGAGAGGTTATTTTTTTAGACCCTTGAGTTACCTTGTAAATGTGATTACTTATTTTATGTTTTATGAAGTCCTTATGTGGTCTTAATTGCTTAAAAAGTTTCCTAGGTGGTAGGTCTATGGGTTAGGGTCCTTTATTCCACAAAACCCCTTAAATAAAGTCTAAAACCCACTCTAATTACCCACTTATGGAAAGTGGAAAAAATTGGAGTTGGTTGGGTGGTTGGGAGGTTATGGGGAGTTGGTTGTCTTTTTCCTTCTATATATTCTTTCTCTTTGAAAGAACAAGGGGCTTCTCTATTTTTCCTTTGCTTCTCTCCTTTTGGTTTTCCCTCTTGTGTTGTCCTTGTTTCTTGGATGTCTTTTCTTTCCCTCATTTGGGAAGGAGAATTCTTGGTGGAGATAGAGGAGAGGATGGGAGAGGAATAATGGAAGAGTAGGGCTTGGAGAAGGAGAGACTATCCCCCCTTGGACTTGCACTTAGTTTGGTAAGATCTCTCCTTTGTTGTATCTTTGTTGTTGTGAAAATGAATTGTTGTGTTGTTTACTTTTCTTTGAGTAAATCTATGTTAAATTCCTTGTATGATGGTTTTGAGTTGTGTGAGTTGGAACTCTCTTGTTTTTTAAATAGTTGTAAACATGCAAATGATTGTGAATGTGTGAATAGTGGTGAGGTATGAATGGTATAGGGTATTAAATTGTTGATTAATACATGTGAATTGTGGTTATGTGTGTATGCCTGGGAAAATATATGTGACTATTAGATCTCGAGGGTGGATTGATTATCAATCCTATGGTTGGGAGGAGAGCTTGTGGCCATATTATTTTGTTGACTCTTTCTTCTAGGTTTATATGTGGGAGTTCAAAGAAATTGGGGAGATTCTTCAAGCATAGGTTTCAAGAGAAGATTCATATAGATCCAAGCCCTCTTGGGTGAACTTATGTCAAATATGTTGTGGAGAATAATGCAAGCTATGTAATCTAGGAAAGACGATTGTTAAATACTAGTCATTATGCATTTCAAGAAAAGCATGTAGGAACATGATAATATTAGGCATTGTTGATTTAATGATTGAAAAATTAGAAATGTTGCATCTAGGCCATAAAGTAGTGAGGATATTGAGTTACTTCAATGGTAGATAATTATTTTTGGAATGACCAAGTGTTATTAAGAAATTTTATTGTGTGCATGATATTGTTGTGTAGAAGCATGTATCAAAATTTTTTAGATGTGTAGGAAAGAAAGTGATTAAATTGTTTCAATTTTTGCGTAGATTCCATTGAAAAAACTTAGTGAGAGTAATTAATCCTAGGTATGCACTAATTTGTAATGGAAAAAATTAGAGTGGGATTCAATAAAGTTTGGAAGGGTTGCCATTGAATTATGAAATTTAATTGTAATTACAATATGATCTAAATTTGAAATTGTATTATCTCCTTAATTGAAAATACAAACCAAAATATTTAATCAATTCTTTTCTTATAGTGCCCCTCCACTCTCATCAGGGACATGTAGGTAGTCTAGCTAAGGAACCAAAAGATGGAGGCAATCTATGGGCATATTGGTGCTATGGGAGTGCCTTGGTTATCTTTAGGATTATTAGACAATTCTGACATATTGTTATCATGATGATATGATATTATGATTTTGATTATGATTATGTTTTTGGTCATGAAGATGTACTGACTTGTGTTCAAATGTTGTGGTTGCCGATGGGACATGAGCTCCTGTTAGTGCTTTAGTGAGTATGATGTATATTGTTATGTTATTATCGCTATGCAGAGATTTATTTGGATAGTTAGGTGATGCAGTAGTATGTTGTTAGGATAGGTGGGAAGGGCGACATCGTACCATTGGACATATGGGGGACATACATGAATGAGTTACGATTGCTAGAGTTCCTTTCTTAGTGCACCGGCTATTATGCACATGTTCCCTATCTTGTATGTTTGAGTGAATAGATACTAGGCATCGACTCCACCTGAATTGGCAAGTTTGAGCATGCTTTGAGCCCAATGGAATTAGTTGACCGGACATAGCATTAAGTCCCCTACCCTAGCCATCATCCTCAAAGAGGATGAGTACTCAATTTGTTATCTTGCTAGTTTTGTCAGTTTGGTTAGTCTGTGATGTTTGGGCATTTGGTTTAATTTGTCTAATAATATGCCTTTGGTTATTAAAATAAATAGGGGTACACTTTAATAAATAAATATATAATTATAGTTGATAATAAAATAAAGTTATAATGTAATGATATAATTAAGGAATAACAATAATGTGATAAATAAGTAAGTAAATTAGGGTAAATGATTTTACCGACTTGGGTAAAAATTGAATATCTATCATATTTCATTGTTATGATTTTTTAAAATAAAACACTTTTAATTACTTCATTAGTGGGATGAGGATAGGTGCTTTAATTTAATATTTTAATATTTGAATTTAGGAGAGGATTTTATTTCGGAAAAGAAAGTCTTTTGAAGAAAAAGAAAGTTAATTTTTTTGTTTTCTTTCCTTTTTTAAATCTAATTAGTTTTATTTATAGAAAATTGGAAAATTGGGTTTTGGACTTTTCGTTGTGCATATGATATTTTGGGGGAAAAAAAATACTATTGAGGTGGTTGACTATGGAGAAGGGAAAAAAAAAAGGATTAGCAGGAACAGTCGAATATGTAAAAGGGGAAAACAAGGTTGCGTAAAGGAATAACTATATTAGTTTCTACCCCTGGACAACTTTTGGATCACTAAAAGAATACTTCACCTTTTGTGCATAATCGCCATTGCTGGTTAGTCTGTGATGAAGTAGACAGGTATGTGCTAATAATTATTGTTTGCGAACATACAGTTCAAAATTTTGCTGTGAACAATTATTGTAAGTTTGAGACTTTTGATTCGATCTGATTTGTTTGGGGATTAAGAGTTTTAGGGAAGCTTGATTGTTTGAATAGGTAACCCTTTGGCATCTTTCATTTTTCTTTAAAGGGCAAAGAGGATGCTATCTTATCTGAAAGTGAGATTGAAGATCACATTTCTATGAGGCATTATGTCAAAAAGCTCATGCGTTGTGTCTATGCTTTCACTTTCTACATGCATGTTTAGCAGAGAGTATGGTGGTTGTAAAATTCTGCTTTAAATCTACTAATTGCATTTTCTTGAAAGCTTCCACACCTTGCATTGTATGTCTACTAGGGAAGTTGTAATGCCAACATTTCTCTACCCTCTATTGTTCGATGGATGTCCATAACTCGTTTTAAACTCCCATTTAAGCACAGTAGTTAAGGTTGTGGAATCGACTGCATTTGCATAAAAGTTTCTAAAGCCCTTCCAACAAATCTATTTCTGTGCATTTTTCAAAATCTGAAAGAGAACTCTTAAGATCTCTTAGTTTCAATCAAACCTGTCAAAATCACCCTTGCTTTGTTAAGATTATGATATGAGTGAGATTTCCTAAGAGGGTGGTGAGTCGAAATGAGAGCTATCTCAGTCAATTGTCCCACAAGAAAGAAAAAAGTTTGCTAAATGATCCAGTGCCATTGCACAATAGGTACGGGTCTAATTGCATGTCCCTTTCCCTCTCATACCATCTTAACTTATTTTCTTATTATATGCAAGTAGTTTCTCACCATCTTAACTAATTTTCAAAGTTACACATTTGTTAAAGAGGATAGGAATTATTTAGGGTAATTATTAGAATATTTTTATTATATTAGTTTAGGGAGAATCATTGTGTCGATCCTTGAATTGTAATTAAGTGGGTGTATGTTGATCAATATCATATACATCATTAGTAAAATAGATACTAATGGCTGAAAAAATGGAAATTAATATTTTTAATTACGTAATGCATTTAAGATTTATTATATTATATTTTGATCTTTATAATACATTGAATCCTATTTGGTTTAACAATATTAAAACCAAGGGCTAAGGGCAATCTTGGGCCTGTTGGGTGTGGGGGAGTGATAAGGGATGAGAATGGAAATTTTATTTCAGCAGTGGCGCTTCCCTTGGACACCCAAACCAACCACCTTGCTAAAGCCATAGGGGCTTTCCAAGCCTTAAACCTTGCTCACCAAATGAATTTCAAAACTGTATGGATTGAAGGGGACTCAAACAATATTATTCAATATATTAAAGGCCTCCTAAAGCCTTCTTGGACCATTGAGAATTGGATCAACCTCTCAAAGGGGATAATTAGCTCTTTTGAAAAATACTTCATTTCCCATGCTTATAGGGAAATAAACATGGTGGCGGACTTCTTTGCAAATAAGGGGGTCAAGGCTAAGGGTAAAATGATGTGGCAAAGGAGTGACATATTGGATGTTGATGTTATGGCCTTACTAATGTATGATAGAACCCACATAAATTTTTTCTCTATCAATTAATGATTATGGGTGTGGGGTGTCTTTTCATGCAGTTTCAGAACTATTGTATCATTATTTTTCATCGTGGGTTGGATTACTTTAATATCATTTGCCACTTTGATATTTTGTGCTTCGCATGCTTTCTGGGCATTTCTGCTATCATGTTTTTTGGCTTTCTGGAGTCTTCGCAACAGGGTTGCAACACTGTCAAAATGAGAGGTGAGCGTCACCGGGTGGAACCAACAGATTGTGAGGACCTAAAGAGTAACACTAAGGTTTGGGAGTTGCTGGAGAAGGGTGGGATCACTAGCTACATCAAAAAATTCCATTGTGTGGACCAAGATATTACCAAGTTTTTTGCTAAAGAATGGAACAATGGTACTTGGTTAATTTGTTTGGGAGAAAGGTGGCCTTGGATGAGCAATTAATTGTTGATGTTACTAGGCTTTCCATGGAGGGTATGAAGTTCTATAGGGATAGAAGCTTTCTGACTAGGTTGTGAGAAAATTTCCGAAGACTGATAAGGAGAAGGAGGACTTGCACAGAGCTACCAAAAGTAGTTATGACTCTATGAAGATTGAATTTATTTGGCAAGAGGTGCTGAAGGAAATCATGGAATACATTACACTGGATGTTAGATATACAAGGGTTTTTGGCTACCATCTTGTGCTCCTAAATCAATTTCGACACCAGGTTAGGGTTTCCTTCCCTTTCTATTTGTCTACTTTGTTGAATGCTAGTCTTCAGGATCATAAATCAAACCCGATTAGATACCCCATTCTTCATGAGGGTTTGCTTGTTCTTATTTTTGAACATTTAAAAGCAATGTTGGCTCTTTCTCACCATACCCCCTCTCCCCATTCTGCCTTTGCTAGGGACGAACTGGGTGCCAGTTATACAGACAAGGATGGATGGGAGACTGATATGGAGGATGAGGAAGATCGTCCCTCAAATTTGGTGAGGAAGGGTAGTAAAAAACACAAGTCCAAGGCCTGTGCCCTTCCTAAACCCAATGCCATGATATCCATAGGAAAAGCTATAGTCATTTTTTCGGGTTTTGGGGCTACTAATTTGAAGGCGAAAGCTAAATCCAATGTTCCTCTAGAGAAGGGCAAGAGGAAGGTTATGGAGGACCCTTCCTATGAAACCGATCAAGATGAGACTCAGACGACCCCTTCGTCGAAGTATTCCTGTTACCCTGCAACTGATAGGGAGGAAAGGTTGAGGTATCCCGGTGACCTCAAGGAGGATGATCATTACTTTAAGGTTGAGCATGAGTTTCCCGTTGATATCCTTGATATCACCCGCAACGGGTCTGTGGATTTCTTCAGGTTGATTATGTGGGTTTTCTTTGAGATTAAGGAGATCAAATTGAATCAAAGGGCTTTTAGCAGTAAGTTGGAGAAGAATGATATTAAGGATAAAACTAACAAAGACAAAGATAAGGCCAATGACTTATGGACTAAGTGTCATGCCCATAATTTTATGCTAGAAAATCCAACCTTTTTTTTTTTTGATCCAATATCAATTACCCTTCAAATTATGCATCAACAATGATAACGCTAACACATCAACAACCACAAACACAAAGGTATCATTTTTAGTCTTACCATCACTATTGTCCTACTTATAGGTACCATATTGTTATTTTATTAATTACCCCTTATAGATAATTTCTCTTCTAATCATTGTAAAAAGAGAGGATGATATCTTCTCATAAAAATAAGTAATATTAGCATTATACTTGTCACTTAATATTTGTATTAAAGTTTCCATTATAATAGTAGTGTCTATAAATCTGCAATATTGTATAATTAAATTTTATTGCTATAACATAATAATAACATTATAAACCCAACAAGAAACGCTATGATTATTCATGTATATATATAGATACATATCATTTATGTTTTATTTTCTTAATTTATTTAATCATCAAAGTAATATATAACCATTGATAATGACACAATTAATCATACTACTTCAATGTTTATTACATCATTGAAATAATCAGCTATTAACAATTAAGAAATATCAAACTTATGGTTTATACAACATCTAAACATTATCGATTTACTAATATTAATATTATTACTATTACCTCATTGCTTATTAGTAATTATTTAAAATCACACATTCAAATACTTATGTAAATTTTTACCTTTCTATATGAATTAAATTATTACTTTCCATACTAGTAATGTTAGACTTGCTCCATCAAACCATCAAGTAATTTTAGAATTACATTATCTATTAATTTCAACATTAATATCAGCATTAATATTTATATTGCTATTATTTTCTCCATCATTATTATTATTTTTATTTCCTTTGTTTAAATACTAATAATATGATATTTACACCAAAGACTAATGGAAATAATATATTAGTGACAGGATATTTTATTACTACTGATTATTATTCATACTAAAAAAATAGAAAACAAGAATAACTAACTTGAGAGATGGTTATTATTTTTACTATTATTACTAATACTTGATTTCAATTTACGCTAAAACCATTCGCATTCATAACACTCAATTTACTCTTAATGTTATTTAACATTTTGACTTCCCCCAATACCAACAATAATATTGACACATGTAAAATAAATATATAATTATAATAATAACATTAGTTATTACCAAATTTATCTCTTGATACTAATATTTAAGCACATGTATTTTCTTTTAGCAGCAGCATTATAATAGATTTTCCACTTATATTTTCATGAGAATTACTACGCACAAATTGGTAGCCGCCATTTACTCTATCCACTCAAGATACTTTCACTTATATTTCTTGTTACTATGTTACCATTTAACTAAAGCATTAGTTCCAATATTTATGGAAAAATCCATGTTAATAGTTATTTTCCACTTGACCCAAAATTTATTACTATCTACTTTAAAATTTACGTTGAATATATCATATTATTTAATATATAATTTTAATAAGAGTATTATTATTATTTCATCCATCAGATTAATAAAATTACCGAATTGCACATTATTATTATTATTATTAATATAGGAATCATATTAAGGCATTTATTTTGCTTGCAACTCTGTATCTATATTTTGCCTTAGCAATTATAGCAATAGTGGAAATAAGATACATTTTACGGACTTTTGGAACTGATTAGCTAAATGGGGTAGTACATAAAGAATGAGATGGAACTGATTAGCGATGTTTGATTACATAATTCTTAAATAAGAAAATTTACACTAAAGAAAATGATAGTTTCAGATTTGGACCATTCTTATGCATTGAGTAATATTGTTATTGTTGTTGTTTTTTTTTTTTTAAATGGGTAAAACCAACATTTGAGTTGAAAGTGCCTTGTTGCTGCAACTACTTAATCCTATAAACTTTTATATTTCGATTAGATAACAATAACCTTCCAATGAAGTAAATGCAACTAACAGGTTCAAAGCCAAATTTTCCAACCCATTTTATGCCTGCGTCGAAAAGGAAGTTTTGGGAGAGGGAATGGAAATCCATCAAAGCACTGAGGATAGAAGGTTTTTTTGTTAGGTGTATAGTTGTAAGTGCTCTGTTGGAAATGTATACAAATCGTGGGCGCATAGCCAAGAATCAAGAACTGTTTGGAAAAATGCATTAAGGAAATGTAGTCGTTGAAACACAATGACTGTTGGATACAATGAAATCACCCAAGGTCATAGTCTAGTTATTGCTGATGTGATAACTTGGAGGGACGTCCTTTCCAGCTAATCCATAAAAGCATTGATCATGTTGTCAATGTGAAAATGCCAACTTAACATAGAGAATTTAAATTGAGCAATCTTTCTATATAAAAAGATGTGACTTGCACTCGTGTCTAACTTAAATACCTCCCTGAATACCTTCAAAAGTACGATCAGATTTTTTTGACCAGCAATAATGGTAACATCTATTAGTGGAATGAAGGAACTAGTTTCTGGCCTGCACTGGCAGCCCCTGTCATGTCGATACCATATCTATTCTAATTATATTTTCCACTTATGGGTGCACTATGCATTCTGAATAGACGTAGGGTAGACTCCCCCTAATACTCCCATAGTAAATACTCTTACTGCCTATAATTTAAAAGGAAAAACTATTGTAGCCTCTAAGACTATTGTACAATCTTGTCATTTGTATATTGATTAAAATACAGTAATATGATTGACAGGGGCATGCTACTAAGCGGACAGTGTAATATGTTGTGCTTGTTGGATTGTGACAACAAGAAAAAGATTGTGAAAATCAATCACAACAATAAAAACAAGATTGTTAAAACAATAAAACAATCTTTCTCTTATTTTAGAAAAAGAATAGTTATTTGCTTTTAGAAGGAAGATTTCAATTTTCTTTGAAAGAATAAATCTGGGTTTATTCTATGTTGAGAGATTATTGTTATCTTCAAGAGGTTATAAATATTTGTTCTCTTGAAGGAAAAAAGATGTGTATTGTACGAGCAATATTGCTGCAACCGTGAAGATTGCAAATGTAATTGTTTTTCCTCTGAGCAATAAGATTGCCAATACTTGCCCCGTGGATGTTTCCTTGACAAATTGTCAAGGTTTTACCACGTAAATCTATGTGCTTCAATTTGTTTTGTTATTCTTCTTTATTTTTCTCATTATTTATTTGCATCTAATTTGTGTTGTAAATTTAATGACTCTGGGTTAATGCTTCCGCAATTTATAACAAGTGGTATCAGAGCAATTTTTTTTTTTGCAGCAACTGTGTTAGAATTTGGTGTTGATTCTACAACATCAAATGGAAAAGGTTTCAAATACAAGATTTGAGGTGGAGAAATTTAATGGAAAGAATAATTTTGAGCTTTGGAAACTCAAAATGCGTGATTTGTTAGTGCAGCAAGGTTTGCACAAGGCATTGGTAGGAAAATCAAAGAAACCTACAGATATGTCTGATGATGACTGGGAAGATCTGGATATGAGAGCTCTTAGCACAATTCGTTTGTGTTTGGCAGATGAGGTTCTTTTTAATATTGTTGGAGAAAGTACGACTGCAGGCTTATGGAGCAAAATGGAGAGTCTTTATATGACAAAATCCTTGACAAACCGGATCTACTTGAAGAGGCAATTGTATAGTTTGTGAATGAAGGAAGGTATAAAAATTGCTGATCATTTAAATGTTTTCAATACTCTTATTTGTCAATTATCTAGTATGGGTGTAAAAATCGAAGATGAAGACAAGGCAGTTACTCTTTTGTGTTCATTGCCCGATCCCTGGAATCACTTAGTCACTTCTATTAGCTTTAGCACAACTGACACCCTTGAATTTGATTCTGTTGTGGGAGCTTTGTTGTCTGAAGAGGTGCGCAAGAAGTCTAATACAGAAACCTCCACATCGGAAGCAATGGTGGCTAGAGGTCGATCCACAGAAAAAGGGGAGAATTCAAGAGGAACATCTAGATCTAAGTCAAAAGGCAAAAAGGGTAAGGGAAAATGTTGGTTTTACAATAAATCTGGGCATCTCAAGAAAGATTGTTGGAAGAGGAAAGAAGAGAACGATGACTCCAAAAAGGAAGCAAATTCGGCTGAGTCAAGTTCAGGTATGGTAGATGAGGTATTATCTGTTTGTGATTTTTCACAACGTGATGAGGATTGGTTATTAGATTCTGGTGCTTCAAATCATATGTGTCCACATAGGAATTGGTTTTCTACTTACCAAGATATTGATGGCGATGTTGTTCTTGTGGGAAACAATGTTTCATGTAAGACTATTGGGATTGGGAGCATTAAGATTAAAATGTTTGATGGTGTTGTAAAAACATTAACAGAGGTAAGACATGTACCAAAACTTAAAAGGAATTTAATTTCTTTAGGAGTTGTAGATTCTGGTGGTTATAAATTTTATGGTCAAGGTGGAGTGTTGAAAGTATCCAAAGGAATTTCGATGGTCATGAAGGCTACAAAAGTTGGAAACCTTTACAGGCTAAATGAGAATACTGAGATAAATGAAGCAGTGGTGGTATCTAAGGAAACAGATGATTCTACTCATTTATGACATCAACGATTGGGTCATATGAGTGAGAAAGGGCTAAAGGTACTGGTGAACCGTAAGTTACTTCCAAATTTAAAGTCTTTGAATTTGAATTTTTGCAAGCATTGTGTCTTTGGAAAGCAGTGTAGACATAAGTTTAAATCAGGTAGTCATACAAGTAAGGGTGTTCTAGACTATATTCATTCAGATGTTTGGGGACCATCTCCTACAGTTTCTTTTGGAGGAGCCTCATATTTTTTGACATTTATAGATGATTACTCTAGAAAGGTGTGGGTCTATATTCTTAAGAGTAAAGCTGATGTGTTTGGTGTATTTAAGCAATTTAGAGCTTTGGTTGAAAAGATTACTAGTAGATCAATCAAATGTTTAAGAATAGATAATGGAGGCGAGTTCACATCATTGGAGTTTGAAAATTATTGTAAGGAAGTTGGGATCAAAAGACATAAAACCACAGTTTACACTCCTCAGCAAAATGGTGTTGCTGAATGCATGAATAGGACTCTTCTAGAGAGAGCAAGGAGTATGCTCAGTAATGCCAAGTTGGAGCAAGACTTGTGGGCAGAAGCAATTAATACAACATGCTATCTGATAAATCAATCACCATCAGTTGCAATAGATTGTAAGATTCCTGAAGAGGTATGGACAGGTCATTCATGTAATTATTCAAATCTGAAATTTTTTGGTTGTGATGCATATGCTCTTATTTCAAAGGATCAACGTTCTAAATTAGACCCCAAATCTAAGAAATACATTTTTGTTGGTTATGGTGATGGAATTAAGGGATATAGATTGTGGGATCCTACTACCCAAAAAATCATCATTGGCAGAGATGTAGTGTTTGATGAATCTTCTCTAATAAAATCGGACATTGTAGAAGTTGATTTGGAGCAGGAACAAGTACCTCAATATCAACAAGTTCAGTTGGAAACTCAACCATCTACAAAAGATAGGGAGCAAGAAGAAGCTTCTGAAGATGAAGATGTGGATGTGAATGCAGGAAATATATAGGAAAATGTGGAAATACCACAACCATCTCTAAGGAGATCTACACGAGTCAGAAATCCTTCTAAAAGGTATGATGATTTTGTTTCACCAGTTGCTTTGATTTCTAATGGTGGGGAACCAAGTTGTTATTAGGAAGCAATGGATGACACTGAAAATGCTAAATGGAAAATAGCAATGAAAGAAGAAATCAATTCCTTGGAGAAGAATAAAACATGAGACTTGGTAGAACTTCCAAAGAGTAGGAAAGTTGTTGGTTGCAAATGGGTCTACAAACTGAAGAAGGGTGTTGATGATAAAATTGAAAGGTACAAGGCAAGACTGGTAGCAAAAGGATATTCTCAAAAGGAAGGTATTGACTTTCATGAAATTTTTTCACCAGTTGTTAAGCTTGTTTCTATTCAGGTTGTTTTAGCATTAGTTGCATTACTTGATCTTGAGTTGGAACAACTAGATGTTAAAACAACATTTTTACATGGAGATTTGGATGAGGAGATATATATGGAACAACTAGAAGGGTTTGTTCAAGATCGCAACAAGAAATTTTTTTGCAAACTCAAGAAGTCATTGTATGGCCTGAAGCAGTCACCCAGGCAATGGTACAAGAAGTTTGATTCCTTCATGGTGAGCCAAAACTTCACAAGAAGTGAGTATGACCATTGTGTTTACTTTAAAAGTTTGGAAAATGGTTTATTCATTATCTTGGTGTTATATGTTGATGATATGCTTGTAACAAGCAAAAGCATGGTTGAAATTAATAAGTTGAAGGCTCAGTTGGCTAGGACATTTGATATGAAGCATCTAGGAGCAACAAAACAAATTTTGGGCATTGAAATACATAGAGACAGGGAACATGGCAAGCTTTGGTTATCACAAAAGAAATATGTGGAGAAAATCCTCATAAGATTTGGTATGCAAAATGTGAAACCAGTAAATATCCCTTTAGCTTCCCATTTTAAGCTTTCTTCAAGTTTATGTCCTAGTAATAATGAAGAAAAGGATTATATGTCTCGTGTACCATATGCTAATGTAGTAGGAATTTTAATGTATGTTATGGTATGTACGAGACCAAATATTTCACATGCAGTTGGTGTTGTCAGTAGATACATGGCAAATCCAGGAAAAGAGCATTGGGCAGCAGTGAAATGGGTGCTTCAGTATCTTAGAGGCACAAGTGGTTATTGTATCACCTATAATGGTTGTAGTGATTCAGTATGTGGTTATGTTGATTCAAATTTTGCAGGTGATTTGGACAAAAGGAGATCCACTTCAGGTTATGTCTTTACTCTTGCAGGTGGAGCTATTTGTTGGATGTCAAAGCTTCAAGAAATAGTTGCTTTATCCACAACTAAGGCAGAATATATGGCTGTCTCACATGCATGTAAAGAGGCAATTTGGTTGAAGGGTCTTTTGGGTGAGCTTGGAAAAGTGTAGGACAAAGTGATTATATTTTGTGATAGTCAAAGTGCTATCCATTTGGCCAAAAATCCAGCTTATCACAAAAGGACCAAGCATATTGAAATTAAGTACCATTTTGTAAGACAAGTTATTGATGGAGGTGGAGTAACCCTTGAAAAGGTTCATACACCTGAAAATTGTGCAGATATGTTTACTAAACCAGTACTAGTAGAGAAGTTGAAATGGAGTGTGGCTTCTCTTGGTATGCAAAAGGGGTGATGCATGGGCTTGGGAAAGTATTAGGTAAATTGTTGTCAAGGTGGAGATTGTTGGATTGTGACAACAAGAAAAAGATTGTGAAAATCAATCACAACAATAAAAACAAGATTGTTAAAACAATAAAACAATCTTTCTCTTATTTTAAAAAAGAACAGTTATTTGCTTTCGGAAGGAAGATTTCAATTTTCTTTGAAAGAATAAATCTGGTTTTATTCTATGTTGAGAGATTATTGTTATCTTCAAGAGGTTATAAATATTTGTTCTCTTGAAGGAAAAAAGATGTGTATTGTACGAGCAATATTGCTGCAGCTGTGAAGATTGCAAATGTAATTGTTTTTCCTCTGAGCAATAAGATTACCAATACTTGCCCCGTGGATGTTTCCTTGACAAATTGTCAAGGTTTTACCACGTAAATCTGTGTGCTTCAATTTGTTCTGTTATTCTTCTTTATTTTTCTCATTATTTATATGCATCTAATTTGTGTTGTAAATTTAATGACTCTGGGTTAATGCTTCCGCAATTTATAACAGTGCTTATGGGTACCAAAAAAAATTCTAGAGTTTCCCAGTTGTGAGGCCTAGTGTGTATAGTTCACTATCCAGTTTGAACATGGCGGTGCAGCCAATTTTAAGTTTGAGATGTGGTCAAAGGAGATCACAGGGATACAATTTGAATTGATGATGGTTTAAACTTCTAGTATTATCAAAGTAGCTTAAGCTCCAACATTCACATTAATGTTGACATTAATAGCAGTGAGCTTGGATAACTTAATGTTCCTCCTACCAACTCAACTTAGCATTTATTTCTTAAAGGGTAGATAATTCAACTCAAAGACATAAGATTTCAACTATTAGTTTCCAATTATCACTTTTAAGGCTAGAACCAACAACACCATCTGCACCTGCTAAGCTACCTTATCTAAGAAGCTTCCTTCCTCACAATTTTTTTTTGTTTATCTCTCATATCTTCCATTTTAACGACTCTAGTGTTTGACATTACATAGGAACTAAACTTAGCATCGGTTTTGGGGCTCTTGGCGTCGGGTTCTGTCCTGCTGTGATTTCTTGCCATTTTTAATTTATTGTTGACCAAGTTCTACATGCCTTAGTTGCAAGTTTTAAACACTATATGTTGAGTTCTAGGCAGCCGAATATTCACTACTTAGAAACACAATTACACAAGAGGCTTAAGTGTTATTTACCGGGAGCTAGAGAAGGGCCGACGAAAGCCCTATGAGAGTTGCGCTTCATGAGGAGGGGAGGCTCAGCCTCTTACCACTCTCTTTATTTTATTTTAGCTTTCTTTAAAATTTCTTCTGAAACTAATTTTCATTATGTTAGCTAATCTTCTTCTTTCTTTTTCTTTGTATGTATATATATATATATATATATATATATATATATATATATATATATATATATATATATATATATATATATATATTTCCAAAAAACATGCCTGTTACTCTTGGCTCCATATTCCACATCTAGAATAAATTTTCATCTATTTATTGAACAAACATGCAACCCTTTCTTTTAAACTCATAACATTACTAGTTTTATATAACAAGGAAAGTAGTGAATCTACATGCAAAAGAAGTTTAGGCTTGCTCTTTTCCATTCTCTTTCATGTTACATCAAAACACCAAATTTCCATATTACAATTTTTTTTAAGAGAATACAATGAAGGACACAACTAATTAAGTCTTGCTCTCCACCCTACTGTAATGGCGTCATGGAGCTTCATGGGCTCTAGCCATACCCCCGAGCAAGAAAATTCTTTAACCCCAAGATGATAAATGGGGTTTTCTCAAATCTTACAAAAAGATAAATTATTATAATATCAAATTACATGCCAATGGCTCCCTACTCACCATTTTCAACAATGATTCATATAAACATACTCACATCCTACAACAATAAAACAAGGGAAGTGAAAGTAGGGAATACTTATCTCTTTTATTTAGGTGAGGGGGGGATATTAAACTCTTCCTCTTTTCCTCTCCAAATCTAGCCATCTTGAGCACTATCTTCCCCAAAAGAGACTCCTCTCCTCTTCTCACCATCTCCACTAAAGTTCTCCAAGAGGAGAAGTGGGTAACACCCCACTCATTCTTCTTCTTCAAAATATATAGAAGTTTCAACTTGCAACTCTTGGATGGGGATGTGTGGAGTGTACTTTCCTTCATAAATGAGGGTTTTTTCTTTATCAAATAAAATATATGCACTTGGACAGCCCCTCTATCTTTCCACCCCATCCTCTCCTCAAAATTCGCCACTCATCATTATGAGGACTTTTCAGGGGTCAAATCATGTCTTTGGAGCACTATTGTATGCTTACTTGACCCCTACCACTATGGTATAGACCCTATGGGGTTTATTTTTGCACCTTAACCCAAAAATTTGACCAACAACTCTCATTAAAATCCCACTCAAGGTTCCATCCGAATTTCAAAATTAGCTAGGGGTTTCCAAGACCTAATCCCCACTTACACCTCACATGAATCCCAACTAAATGCCCTCACACCCTTAGTCCTCCAATACATTGACTCCACTTGTTTCTAGGCCCTGAATGGGGTCAAATTTTATATCCTCGTGAATTAGTCTTTTGATTCACTCTTGATGGTTCTCCTTTCTCATGCTAACATCGTTGCCTTCCTGCACATTACCAACATGATCGTAAGTATCAATTTTGTATCACATTAATCTGTTAGTTGAACATTCTAAGCTTTAACTATATAATAATCCATTTAGAATATAATTTTCATTCCATGGTGTATGAGTGCAATCCACTTCCATGGTAATGAAAATAAAACATAATGTCAAAATGATATGCAAGAATATTGCCAAAATATCACCTTATTTATTATCCACAATACATTTAATCATCAATTCAAGATAAACATATAACAATTTGTGGTTGTATTAAGTACATACAAAGTAGGGTCTTACACTGAGGAAGAGAAGAGATATATGGTAGATTTCCTTAAGAAAACTAAGGAGGATTTGTAACTATTCAAGAGTAACCACGATGACAAGCTATCAACTATTGAGGAAAAATTGAAGAATGTTAAAGAATATATTCAGAATATTTTGGAAATGAGTCACAAGATCTTAAAATCCACTACGAGTACCATGAATTTGATGGTTGAGAATTTGGAAAAGGCCTATCAGGTAAGGCTTGTAGTGGATGTGGAAGATGAGAAAGATCAAAGCCAGGTGGAGGGTGTTGGGCCGAGCAAAAGAACCAGAGCCAACCTGAAGAGGAAGGCTGACAAAACCCCTGTGGACATATAGGAAATTAAGAAAGCAACAATAAATATGAACAATCTAGAGGAGGAGGTTGCATATATCCTGAGGAATCTTTCCTAGTGGTTGGTTTTTCGTTGGGTTTCTGCTGGTGTTTTGTTGTGCTGCCCCTAGGCTGGTTTTTGTTCTTATCTTTGTAGGCAATGTTCTATTTTTGTGTTGAACTTTCTAATGCTTTATCTTTCTTTTCTATGATGTTAAAGGGTTTCGGGTCCCCTTCAAAACCTTCTTTTTCCTTAATCAAAAACAATATTAAAACCAAGATTTTTAATTGTCATTAATTTATATTTCAATAATTCGCTTATATGGTTTATTATTGATTCAATTAGCTTGGTAAATATTAATATTGACTTATTACTCTATTATGTAGTTTTCAATATTTACGTTTAGGGATATTATAGATGTGATATTCTTTTCGAGAACAGACATTTTTAGTTGAGAAAATGGTAGAAACTATTCATTATCCCCCATTAAATTATTCAATCAGATCTCAATAGTCATTGCATGAAGGTATGAGTTATGTTTGAATTCGTCTAATTGATGGGTATTATTTATGCGAGATTAGGTGATCATCAAACATGAGGTGAAATAAAGGTAATTGTTATGCTAACATGTAATGAGTTTATTATTATCAACCTAACATTTTATATATATAGAAATATATAGATATATACAAACATATCAAGGAGAAAATTAGAATTCTTTTTATAAATTTACATATATTGTCATACATTGTTTGTAAAATAATAGTGTATTAAGTTATTACATTTTGTTTTATCTAAATGTTAAAATTCTTCATAATATAATTATAATTGTTGTGACTTCAAGTTAATTACAATAGTTCCTAATTCTTGATTTTAATTTATTGAAATGTTATCTTGTGAGTTTAATACATTGTTCAATTGTAATAGGACAAGGTATCATTATCCCTATCAATTTGAATTGAGCTAAGATGCTTATCTGAGACTTTATTATTTTTAATATTTAATTCTTAAACTTAGCTCATTAGTGACAATTTAATTACTTCACTTGTGTAAGTTGTGTAATGTTGGTTTCCAAAGGCCTTTTATGTGTGTATTATGTGGAATGTAAACCATAAGGGTGTTGCCTTATGTTCTTTGTAAGGATCCATGTGGTTATGTTTAGTGTGCAAGATGGTCAATACCTTGCTTGATGTGTTTAGGGGGAATGGTTCTCAATGGGGGTCGGGGATCGGGAGAGGCTACTAGGATAACCTAGGATGGGGATCGGGGCTTAGGAAGATCTACCAGGACAACCAATATGTGATGACATTCCTCCCTATTGTAGTCTAGCACTCTCTAGTTGTATTCCTCAATTTGTTGTGTGAGTACTTCTGGAAGTGAAGTAGTGTTGTAAATGGTGTGGTGTTGTTAGCAATGATGTGTTGGTGTCATGTTTAGCCCTTGATTGAGTTATCATGTTGCTTCCTGACTATCAATTGGGTGTGGGACCTTGTGTTATCTCCTATTACGAGGGATGGACCTCAGGGTTCCACATGTTCAAGAGGTTGGTTCTTTTTCCTCCATTGGGTATTCTTGTTGCTTGTTCGTGGCATGGAGATGGTTCATTGCACTATGGACTCCAGTTATTGTTTTTGTATGAGAAGACTTCCTAGCATGTATTTACATATTGGATTGTGCTTTTGTTGTATTAATTATCATAATCTGATGTAATCTTTCCTCATGTACTAGGGGAAACAATGTTGTAAATATTGTATTTGATGTAACGATTATTAATGATTTCATCTTGTAAAAAGTATGGTTAAGTAATGCATTTTCACATGATAGTTAATTAGAAAATGAACTCTAATGTTTATTATCATTTGTCATGTGATGGAAGTAAAGGAACGTGAAATATTTTAATGTGGAGCCTTAAAATGAACCTTACATGTTAGATTAATCATGTAATCTTAGTAGTTGATGAATTTGATGTTAGTAATCTCAATTGTTTGTTTGTGAGTAGCATAGTCAGGAAACCTTAGGGGACCTAAGTTTAAAGTATTATGTTATGTTATGTTATGCAATCTATAATTATTTATTATTTTATTTTATTTTAAAGTTCTATTATTTTATCATAATTTCTTTTTCGACCCCCATTAACTAGCACCCCAGGGCCCGGTGGAACATCGAACAACATACTTTATTTAAAGTTTTAAAATCAATTTAATAAAGTCTTAAATATCGTCGGTGGAAATAAAATGAAATGCTAAATGAATCAAGCAATGGGAGGGTGTTCAATACCTTTAATTTCAAAGCATCATGCTATGTAATGGTCTGCGAAGAAGGTGTCGAATAGGTATGTTAATAGAAACAAATAGTAATTGATTTTTGTATACATATAACACCTGCCAATCCTTGGAATTGGAAAATGGTAACCACACAATCTAGAAAATGAAAACCAAACTACCGATGAGAAATAATTTTTTTAATCTTGTACGCAAATAAGGAATGAGAAGTTAAAAGGAAGTTCGGGTAGTCATTAAGTAGTTATAGTTAGAACTTAATCGAAATTGCATTAAGAATCTATAGCATTTAAGCATGCTAGTCTAGAGGAAAGAATTAAATTTTAATTGTGTTTACTTATGCAAATATAATACTCAACTAACTTGAATAATATTAAATCTCTTAGTAAGATGGGTTTACTAAACCTTAGATCTGAGACTAAATGTAAGTGGTGATGGCTTTGAAATCCAATAATTGTGAAGGTCTTCAATGATGCTTAGGCATGGTTGGAAATATTTAAGAGTTGTGTTTTGTGTTAGGATTGATTTTCTAAGCCTCGGTTTTGAACCTTCTGGAGTCGAAGTGGGAAAAGAGTATATAGAACACATGTTTTAAACTAAACCTTAGAACTAATACAATCTCCTTACATGTATATGAATGTATAAACAAGAGTAATGGAAAATTCAAACTATTGGATAAGATAATGTTAATCAATTAAAGTCATGGATTAAGTGGTGATTGATTCCTTTTTAATATATTGTTACATCTAACACTTACAAAAGATGAATAATATTGACATCTAGAAGAGATTAACCTTTATAGATTAAGTGAAATAATACCACTATTTTTATTTTGTATGTCACTTGTAGAATTAATATTAGAGGTTTCAAGATTGTTTAAAATGATTAAATTGTAAGTTCATGCTTGAATGTGTTTCTTGTCTTAGATTTCCCTATGTTTAAAAAGGACGTGGTTCTTCACTAGCGAGTATTAAAATTATCATATGATGAATAAATTTTTGGTATTTTAGGAAATGTATAGATTTTCAATCACAATAATATTACCATTGGTTAATAATATAGACAATGAGAATTATAATGATATAACATTGTGAGTCATATTAATAATGAATTGTTAGTGTTTAAGTAGTAGTTGAGTAGCTTTGTTTTCAAGAATAATATTATAGATGTATTAGTAAATGGTAGATAATAAAGCCTATAGTTAGCAATATTATTAACAATGATAATAAATATACTTGTGACTTTGTGAACAATAGCATTAGTAAATATATATAACTAATGATAATATCAAGAATAAAAAATGATAATGTTATATTTAGGAAAAGATAATATTAAGTATGGATATATAAGTGATGTTAAATTTTGGGTGCTCAATGGGGGTGGTGTTGAGAGATAAATTGTTAATATCGAGTGTTCAAAGGTAACACTATTATAACCTTTATTAACAAAATTTTTTTGTGTCAATATTAATAATTAAGGGAATGGCAAGGACAAGGTAATTGCAATAATAATATACTATAATAATACTTGTAAATATTAGTTAATTATAATTATTAGTTTAAGTTATGGGAATGTGTAGTTAATGATTTATAGTGTTTATATGTATTATTAAAAAAATTTGGTGGTTGTGTTTTGTTTTGTTGTGTAAAATTTTGGGGCATGGCATGATCTTCATCATATATGATATATGTCCCCAAGCTCATAGAATCATAATTACCATGTGGATCTCACTCTAAACCTCCCCTTATCTATGAGCTTAATCGATCAATCAAACAAGAAGACTGGTGTTTTTCTTCAATGAGCTCAATATTAGATCTCTTTTTGAGAAACTATGAACAAGTAGGTAAAAATATCACCAAGGCTTCATGGGTGATGTGTTCCTTATATATTATTTTTAGTTCTAATTTTCATCTTAGGGCAATGGCTTGTCCTAAAAATCAAATGAATCCAATCTAGAGGAATATATCCTCTTATTTTGACTATAAGTCCCTTGAAAAACAAAGACAAAAGTAGGGGGGATATAAATTATTGAAATATCTTTAGAAATGGTGAGATTTGGACAAGGTAACCTAGGGAATATCCTTAATAAAACCTATGATCTAAAATCTTACCATCAAGTCACATGATACTCTTTTCCATTAACAAAGGCATTATAACTAAGGAATCAAATATATTATTAGGAATAAGTGTAGTACTAGCCTCTAAATCTATAGTAGGCTTATGTAACAATTTATTTCCAATAATTAATGTCAAATAAAATGGTAGGTTTAGTTTTTCTTACCTCTATGACATAATTATGAAGAGTAGTAGGTTGATCTACTTGAATTACTTTGGGATAACCAACTGCTATCTTTGTAGTCTCAACTTATTGGGCTTTTGACTTTGTTGAACCTTCATGCATCTTTAGAGATTCTTGGAGAAAAATCCTTTGCTTAGAGATGTATACCACATCCCATAAAGATACATTAATAGTTATAGTCTTTTCCAACTCTTCAACCATGATGAATGCTCCTGATGGTTGAGCATTTGGATAATTACTTCGATTCATTTGATATCTATATCTTTCAAACATAATATTGGTAACCTTAGGTGGAAGTTTCCCTTGGGTTGCTCTAAACTACTTGCATGTAATTGGAATATTTTCACTTCAAACCATATGTATTTTTTTCTTGGAAGCAATTGTTATCTCTCAAATCACCAAGCTAGATTTCTATATTGATTTTTCTCCTTCCTTTACTCTCTTCTTTGATCTTTTAATTTTTTTAAATTGAACCTAAAGAGTTCTTGACATAGGACTAAGGTTATTGTTAGAAAAAGTACAAATTTGTGTCACACTTTTAGCCAACTTATCATCACAAGTGAATTTAAGCATTTTCAACAAAAAATCAATTTTGGTCAAACACATGGTCTAGCTAGATTATTTTAGCTAAGCTAGATATGGGCCAAAACTTTTTAAACTATAATTAAAAGCAAATGCATCTATAACACTACTTTCGAGCCAATCTACCAAAAAAATGATATTTCAACAACTCTTATTCATGAAAATAACATTTATAAAAAGATAAAAACACCCTTTTGTAGATCTATACATGTAGTTTAAAAATGTTATTAGTTTAATTATTGTTTATATTTTATATTTTATTTTTACTAAAACTAGGTCATCAATACCAAAATATAAGGTTGATTATCTTGTCAACAAAAAATATTAAACAAATTTGAAAAAAAATATGTTACACTAGATAAAATATTACACATGGTATCAGAGCCTAGGTTTAAACACTGGGTTTTCTAGGTACATTTGTGTCATCTGTGTTGTCCCCGCGATTTGTTAGTAGAGTGATAAGTGATCATGTGTTCATGACCTTTATCTTTAGCATGATGTACTATGAGAAAGAGAGTAGCATGTTAGTAACCTGATATAAGGTTAGGGTTGGAAAGTTTTGATACGTATCCCATGGGTTATGGAATTGGATGTTCCTATGGGTTTAGGTATGTAGGTGTACCCTTGTAAATGTAAGATACTAGTAATTGTATCTTGTTTGAGAGTCGTGGATACACTCTGGGTCATGTGGATTGCGTGCTCACTTCTTATCACATGAGGGTTGTTATCATCCTAGTTGAACATTGTTTCCTCCTTCCTCATTTGGTGGCTAGTAGCTAGTCACACAGTTGTTGTATTGTGAAATTTTGAAGATTGTGAACTTTCTTTTCGATTATTGATGATTCTTTTTGGTTGATTGTGAGGGTCGACACTTTGTTTATATCTGGTTGTGAAGGTTTAGCCACAACTTGTGATTTTATTTTCTTATAACTCTAGTAGTTATATATTTGATTCAGTGTTGAAATTATGCGCATTATTGCCTTATTGTTGAAATGGAACTTTAATTTGCTATTCTTTATGAACTTGGTGGCTAAGCTAGTTATCTTTGTTGTTTTCAATGTCGGTTATGTGTTGTATTGTGATTCCTCTCCAAGGATGTATGGGACGGACTTGGTGAGAGTGTACAAGGAAGTAGATGTAGGAAACATTGAGAGTGGGGGTATGTGAGGCTGGACGTAGCTAGAACCCACTACTTACCTATGTGTGATGACTATCTCTTGGAGGCTAATCACCTTACGCAACAAGAGATAGGTCATGGTGGTTTTGTTTGGATGGTCTCACCTTTCATGTGGCCTAACACCATCAAGCCACTGGGTTGACGTTAGATTAAGTTGAGATGATTAGTTGTTCTTGGTTCATGGAATTCTTCTATCATGGATTGGTATGCCACTTTTTGGTGTCCAGGTGGACCCTTGTGTAGCCTTGCGATGATTTATGGTGTTGTGTATTGTGTATGATAATCCATGGTTATGTGTTTTTGGAGACTTGGTTGGTGGTTACTTCACCATGTTGTCTTGGTTGGAATGACAGTGTACTTGGTTGAGTTGTATAAGGCACGGGTTGCTGTTGTTTTTTGTGTTGAGATATGGAGTGGTTCAGTTTGGAACCCTTGGTTATGTGTGATTGTATGGAGTTTGCACTTGGGGTTTTTGCAGGATTTCAGGAGTAACCCTAACCCTTGGGGGGGAGAATGTTACACCCCTCCGTTTTGCTTTCTGGATTGGACAGTGTTTCCTTGTTTTGCGTTGATTTATGTTTCTGGATATTCTGACACTTTATCTTGCGTGTGTATTTGAGCATTGAGCGATAGACTATATTATGTGATGTGATTTGATTTATCTGATGCTTTAGTTTACATGCTTTAATTGGTGTAAAGATGTTAGTTGATATAACATGTAATTGCTTATGAGATTATTGAGTAAGAGGTAAATGTCAATTTTGATGAGTGTATTGGTGAAGGGGACATGTTCGCATCACTTGCTTGCGAGCGCCCTACGAATATGAGATTTCTTCTTCACAGTGTGTATTATATACTGTATGATGTTGTTGAATTGGTTTCAGGTGGTAGGTACATGACATCGATTCCACCTAGTTTCACAGGTTTGAACGTGTCGATCCAACGGTTAAGTTGAACGGGAGATAGTAGCTAGGTAACATGTGTCAAGTCTACACCCTAGCCATAGTGTGTCGTCAATCATGTGTGTCGAGTTGTTGTTTGAATTGCTTTAATGTTATTTAAATTTTGAAAGATTCTTGTTTTGGAAATAGATATTTAGAATAATTGCATTAAATCATGTTGATGGTTATTTAATTTAAATTATGCAATGTGGAAAGAAGTTTATATTTAAATTCACTAATTAAATTAAATTTAATCCAAGGGGTTGAATTTAGTTATTAAATAATTAAATGGATGCTAGAAAATGAAAGGAAAGAAAGGAATTAAAATTAATTTTGGAATTTAATTTCAACTTGTGGGAATTAAATTAGAAATTATAATTAAATGTTTATTTGAGAAATTAGTTTCAATTTTGGGAATTAAATTATTATTTGAAATTGTATTTTAAATTGAAAGTGGGTTTTCGAAAATTGAAATTAAAATTAATATTGTAAATGTCAATATTGCATGCAAAGGATCAGATTTGGTTTTAGGATATTTTTGATTTAGGACCAAATTGCATGCTTAATTAAGGAGAAGAGATTATTGAAAATGGATTTCATTCTACGAGAAGATTTTGAAAGGAGGATTTTGGGGAAAATTGCATAGAGAAGGGTTGGAAGAAGTTTTTGATTCTAGAATCGATTTGAGGAAAGTCTATTTATAATTGGTTGAGCTTTTGGATTGGATTCTTGGTACGGTAGAAGAGAATTCATGAGATCCTTGGAGGAGGCTTTGCATCAAAAATTCATCTTTGCCTGTAGCTTCTTGAATCAGGTTTTCTTCTGTGTTTTTATTGTTCTTGATTGCTTTTAAAATAGTAGTGATTAAAGATTTGTTTGTTAAATTTGTTTTAGAAAAGAAATTTTTTATTAGAAGAAAGGAAATAAATAAATTTAAAGCTTCTGCTTTTGTGAAAATTCTTGAGTGAAAATTGTGAAAACCTCAGTAGAATTTAAATTATTTGAGGAAATCGATTGCTTTGTTATTGGAATCAAACCTTGAGGTTGAACAATAGATTTAGATTGTTTTTAGAAAATGTAACCTCTGTAGGAAATCAAATTTATTTTGAAAAATCTCTTGGAAAATAGCTGGGAGAAACCTTGGGGTTTTAGAAACTTCGAGTTTTAATTGTGATCCTATTTAACTTTATTGTTCAAGAATTCGAGAAAATGGTTTAAGATAATAAGTTTTTGAGTTTTTATGAAATTTGAGATTTTCTGGAAAAGCTTTGCAATTTTGCTTGTAGGTGATTATATTCACAAAATTTCTTCAATTTATTCGTCATGATAAATTTGTTTATATATATATATAAAAGTTTGTATTGTTAAAATATGAATTTAAAATCCAAAATCGTCGTCCGTATGACAAACGAACTTCTAGAATTTGTACAGAATTTGTTTTCAAAAAAAAATATATAAAAAAATAAGGAATCGCATTTTGTTTTTCTGTCATTGTTTTGGTCGGGGGTTTGAACCCACCACCACCTCTTTGTAAGGAGGGTGCAGCTGCCTCCAAAGGCAGCGCCCTCCATTATATGGAGGGAGCGCTGTCTTTGAAGGCAGCACAACCCCCTTTGGAGTGGTCGCCGATGGAGTAAGGTGGGGCGGGGGTTTGGCAGTGGCTGACCCAAGCAAATGAAATTTCAGTTGCTTATTTTTATTTTTTTTTAATACTCTCTCTCGAAATTTGGGGATTGTGATTTCATCCGCCCCTGTCTAAAATGGGATGCATCGGACTCGCTTCTTTAGCGTTTTAATATGATTTCCATTTCAATGGAAATTTATATATATATATTTATATTGTATATTAATTTCAATATACAATATCAAATCTTATTTTAATTGGTGCATACTATTTAGTATTATTGGAGGTTTATAATGAAAATGATTACTTTGCATAATTCAAATTGTTAGGGAAATAGTATTTTGAATAAATTGATTAAATTATATGAGTTAGTTCGAAAACGAAAGAAATTCAGTTAGTAGAGGACTTACGTTGGGTTTAAAAGTAAACATTGATTTTGATTTGAAATTATTTAAATATATTTAGTTTTGTTATGGATTACTTGTACAATTTAAAATATAGATAAAGTTGTATAATTAGTATTTGTTTTGTTTTATTTAAGTGCATGTAATTTGGATTTGCATGGAGATATTAAATGATAAGATTTGAATGCATGGTAAATTAGATAAGGAAGAAGATAATTTATTATACATTGAAGAAATTGCATGTTTTGAAAAGGAAAATTGAATGAGATATAGATTTTGGTTAGAAAATTGTAAAGATTATTTGAATAGATTTATGTTATATTAAAAGTAAATTAAGGAATCGTTTAGATTGATGAGGCAATTAATTATTTTATTTATTTATTTCTATTAGAGCAATTAAATCATTGTGATTGAAATATGGAAGAGATATGGATTTAGTATATCAAAAAATAGTAAGATCCTTGTGATTGTCTTTTTGTTTCATTTTCCTCGTATTTCGCAAAGGGGATGTGAGTTTAAACTGTTCAAGATTCCCAATAATGAAAGAGGAAATATGGTTTATGATTAATTCAGATGATCTAGTTAGCGTGCCTTTGACTTTGTCAACGTTACCTATTGATTGAGAATGGATTTAGGAAATCCAAATATTAGATTTGAATTATGACTTGAATGCTCTTGTAGCTATGTCGGTTAATTGCATTGTGGGATATGGGATTGAGTTTTAATCCAAAATTTGTAAGTCTTCCAGAGAATTTTAGAGGATGAGGGTTGTCAATTTATTTATGTCAACTAGTTGTTTTTCCCTTGTGTAGTGCATGGTTTCTTTTCAGTATTTACCCGGTTTCCACGAATGGGGATGTTTTGTACCTCCTGTGAAATATTTTACATCAAGATGATATAATTTTTTCTATTTTTGATAAATATTTAAGACAAAAAGTATCGTCCCATGGAAATAATCATGTTTTCAATACACATAATTTTAAATATTTATTGAAAAAATATATTTATCAAAATGAGGAAAATATAAATCCATGCACTAGGGGAGAGGGGCCCATAGTGGAGCACCCTAACTTTGCATTTCTCAAAATTCTATGTGAAAATTTCAAATCAATCCCAATTTTGTACAACAGTTTATTTGGAAATGCATGTGCTTCTATATTTCATTTTAGGGTCACATCATCAAATATGATGCCAAATCAACATGCTTTTTGTTGAGGTATCCAAAAAAGGCCAAAAAAAAGTGAGACCGATAGTGGTGCACTAAGTCATGTTTTATTGGTGCACTGATGTGGCATCACATGATTTTTCAGTTTGTGTATTTTATGGATAAAAAGTGTTTTGTTATTGGATATTAATATGCTCTACTATGGTGCCCACTAGGGACTACTTCTATCCCCACTATTGAACCCTACTCCACTATAGGCCCCTCTCCCCTAAAGTTTCAAGTTATAAATACACACAAAAAAAAAAAACTATAAAAAATGTGACATCCTATTTAACATTATTTTTCAATATTTAATCAACAACTAAATTATAGTGTCAATTTAATAAAATACTATATTCAAATATTTGAATTTTTTTCTAAAAATTATAATTTGCATCATTTCAAAACTTAGAACATATATGTCACTTCCTCTTTAGCCCACAATAATAGTGCATGTTCAAACACAATCTCCTCTTCTTATTGCAAAAACATATTACGCATTTGGGTTATGCAAATGATATTTTATACCACTGTGAACTCAAGTGGAGCCTTTGTTTGTGGAACAACTTGCATGGTGGTAGCTTATATTTGGATGGCAATGTTCTATTATAAATCACCCTTGAACAAGCCTTGAGTGTGTGCAAAGCGTTAATAGGGAAAGCATCACATATTATTATCCTCAATTAAGTTGTTCTAAATAGGAACAATTTCTATTACTAGGTTAAACCATTGGGTATCTACCAAATACACATAATTACCAAGACTAATTAATTTTGAGAATATGCTTGAGTTTGAGTTTAGAACTATGCTTGGTTTTTTTAAGAAGGTTGGTCTTGATGCCTATTTGGTTAGTATTAGGATATGGGAGTTTGATTGTTTTGATATGTTTGCTTGGGAGGGTATGAATCTTGCTATTTAATTAGATTTATGGTTACATTTGAGAAAGTTCTTAGCAAACTATTAACATCATTCATATTGGAAGGATTCTAAGGATTTGATGTAGTGTTAGATTGGTACACATATAAGAGGGACTTGAGGAATGGTAGGCACCAAATTTATAACAGAAGGATCAACTTGCATGGGAAGGCCATCTTTAAAAATATTGAGAAATGAATTTTCATATAATTTTTTCGAATAGGTTACAAATAAATTTAAGAAAGTGCAAGCTATGAATAAAGGTGCACTTAATGGTATGCTAAATTTTGTAGATGGAATGGGGTGTTCTTTTTTAATGAAGACTACAATGTTAAACTAACTCAAATATTGAAGGATCAAATTGACGAGTTGATAAACAGGTCATCTTATAAGGATGCCAATTTTAATTTTGCTTCTATCATTTGGCTAATAGGAATATGAACTTCCTACCAAGCTTTTAGAAATAAAATGGTAGAATGTAATTAAGTACATGTGAGAATCTAGAGAATTTTCATGAAAATTGATATCAAATTTATGTACTTGGATAGACAATAATTGCATCTTGTCAAAGAAACATTGATTAATTTTACAACATATTTATGGGAGAAGTCATAGAAAGGAGCAACAATAGCTAGGAGTGTGCATATAGTTTGTGACACTCATTTTTAAGTAATTTTCTTGGTGAAATGCAATGAAGGAATAAAATACAAAAGGAAAAAAAGATAATTGTGTTTTGTTATTCCATGCATTTTGTGTCTTTTTTATTTATGGAGGGAATGATTTTTCATATTCTCCATCCAAAAATCCTTTAGGCCCTAGTAGAAGGGAAATGAAAGTGGAATATTCAGATAGTTCAAAAAAATAAAATGTTCCTCCTAAACAATAAAAAGTACCTTAAACCTCACTAAAATTCATTATCTCTAAACAAAACATAAATATCAAATAAAAAATTATAAAAACTAAAGAACACACAAAAAGAGGAATAAAAAAGTGTATAAAAGTAATGTTTGTCCATTATAACATCTTGCACAAAAATAAATTGTGTCCATCAAATTGCACAATTTTAACAATCTAGAATTAAGGGTGGTTTTTTTCCAATATAAAACCATGTGTTTATACTTGGGGGTTCCCATGAAGTTCCCATGATTCTGTGTAGTTTTTTACCTTCTTTCTTCCCCAATAGTGGCCATAATTTTTTCAAACATGTGAATATTTGTAAAGACTTGATAATAAGATATCAATTCTATTGTGAAGATGTCACTTGCTACTTGTTTATCAACATACTAAGGGATGTTTTCTACCAATGGTATGTTAATATTTTATCAAAGTCTATACACTCTTGGGTTGATTTAGATTTTTTTTTACTTAATTTGGGAAAAAATTGTATTTATGAGAAGTATTCCTACAATTTATAGTATTAAGGAGAAAACCTAATGAGCCTATTGTCTAATTTACTCAATGGTTTTTATCTAGATTTTGAAAGGTAAATATTCAACAAAGGTCAAATTGAGTTGATATTTAGAGATATTATTTTTGTGGTTTATATTTTTCAGTTTTAAAGGCCCTAGCTTTGGCCCAAGTTGTCCTCAAAGTTTATTAAAAAAATCAATGTGCTATAGCTCACAACATAATTTATTACCATATCAATAAGACTAGAACTTTATAGAATATAACAACACCAAGGATGTTATCATTCTTGACTAAATAAAATGAACTACCCATTTGAACAAGGTCAAATAAACATCATGCCTCAACCTTATCAATTGGCATATTAACAAAAATATTTTGCAGCCCTTTTTGAAAATAGCATGATTTTTAAAGAACATATGTTTTTGTTACAATTATCTCTAGTGCAATAAGAGAAGATTACACATTCAAATACGATGATGAATTAGTTTGTGAAACCATCAAGGTATCTAAGACAATTGATATTCTCTTGAAAATTAGTGAAAATAATAAAACAAAAGGTGACAAAAGTGTTTGTAAGGACAATTTGAAATAAATGAAGGAATATGGGCTCATAATTGGAGAAGATAATGATGTCGGAGCATCCTGTAGCAATTGTTGTCAAGTTTTGGAATTTGTTCTTCAACCCTAGTTTTGAGTTGATTTGTGAAAATAAGGTCATTTTGGACCATTTGGAGTCATGTTTAGGTATTTTCTAATCTTAGTGGGAATATTTGCAAATTATGTCATTGAAAAAGACAATTTTATGCAAGTTTAGGAGTTTTTTAGGTTTTCTCATGAAAGCATATGAAAGGGGATGTAAAAAAAACTATTTTGGCACTTCTTTTTCTCATGGATTCCTAAGTAATTAATGAAGAAGGGTTTGGAAATGATCTTTGTGTTACAAATATATTGTTTTGCATGATTCATTACAAATTTTTACAGTTATACAACAAGAAAACATGTTTGTACAGCCTGGTACAGACTAGTATGGGTCTAAAACTTATATGGGTAGAAAGATAATTTTATTTTATGTGTTTTTAATTCTTACCAGTCCTAAAGGAAAGATTGTTTGATTGGTCTAATAGGTCAATCTTCCTAGCAGCCTTGTTCAAAAACTAGGGTTTCCAATTTTGATAAAAAAAAATTCATTTCTCTTGATTGGTATAGTGAAAAATGCTAAAATTTTCAGGAAATATCTATTTTTGCATCCTCTAATGGATTCCAAAATCTTAGCTTGATATCTTTTGGCCATGAGAAGTTATGGGTGACTGTTATAAGAAAAACCTTGTCAAAAGGGAATAAACCCTAGTTTCTTGAGGGTTTAGAAAAATATATGTCATTTGATTTCATAAAGGAATGATGAGTTGTAAAACATCAAGATGCATTGTAAGAGGATTTGAACAGTCCAAGATTTCATGTCTTATGTTGATTTTGCTTGTTGAATGCCCGTTAGGCTATAGGAGAAATGTGTCTAGGATGAACTAGGATGCACCTAATTATTGAATCTAATTAATAATTGTATGAAATGTGTCAAGTGGGTCAAGTTAAAGTTCTTCCTCTACATCAAATAATAACTTAAAGGAATAATTTATTTTCACTAACAAAATGAATGCATATTAAGAGATTAATGATAATTTGATGAATACTCAAATTTAAACATTCTCAACAAATGACAATAATAAATTTATGAACACTTGAATCATGCCACCTAGCCATGTCTAGTTTGAATTTGTAAATTCCAATGGTAAATGAGAAATTGAATCATGATATTTTAGCTCTTGGATTTCTAGGCATATTTGAAGACATGAGTTTATGTAGTGCCCCTCATACTTTTCTCCGATAGATTGACAGTTGCCATATTTTGGGTTGAGACATTATGGTACATTGTTTGATGTTGGACTTATTGCTATGATGATGTTTGTGATAACATTTATGTTATTGAGTTTTAAGCACATGGTATGGTTAGTATATGGTTTTATTTGATCATGAGCATTAAGTGATTATCTTATCCTGACTATTATATGTGTTCATGTGATTGTTTGATGATATTATTAATGTGTGTGGGAGAAGGGGAAAGTGTCGCATCACGCACTTGTGAGTGCTTTGCAGTGCTGCGATTTCCCTTTCATGGTGTGCCTAATTATATGTGTATGTGTATATGCATGACCATTTTGTGTGTTGTAGGTTACAAGTATTAGACATCGACTCCACTTGAATTGAAAGGTTTGAGCATGCCTCAAAACCCAATGGATCAGTTGTTTGAAGATAGCAGTTGGTCCCATGTTTCAACCATCATCCTTGAAGAGGATGAGTATCTAATTTTTGCACCCTGTCAGTGTTGTCAGCATGGTTGGTTTGGTCCATCAGTTTTGTTTTGATCTTTCTTTTCGACCTCACTTTGTGGTCAGGTATTGATTGGTATTTAGTTCATTTGATTTAAATTTGTTTGATTAATGTTTTGGTTAACTGATGCATTAAAATAAAATTATTAAGTTAAAAGGGTACTTTTGTTAAGTAAATATAAATGCTTTTATATAATTATAGTTATGATCAAACAAATTATAATGTAAAGTTGAATTTAATAAATAAAATATTATAAAGTTGATTATTAAGTTTGAATAAATAAGAATATGTTTTAGATTAGAGGAAAATCGGGCTTTGATGGGCCCCTGCAACCCATTACAACTGGTTTTGAAGGGCTCTGTAACCCTATCCAAGGTATGCAAGTTGCATAAAAGATAAAACACAAACTAAAAGTAGCAAGACAAAAACAACATTTAACAAGAAGACATGACTTCCAAGCTACTTCAAAAAATGAGAGGTGGACATGATCCCCACACAACCAGATTTTAACTAAGAATAGGACACCATAAGTGAACATTTAACCCGCCTGCACTATCCAGGTAGCAGCAAACCATCTATTCAGGAAAGAAACCACCAAAGCAACTCCAACTCGTATCTGAACCAATAAAACAAGGGCAACCATAGTTCCCAATCAAAGCAACCATCTCGTCCAAATTCTCAACCTTAATATGAGAAGAGAAAGGCCGAGCCAAGGAAGATAACATCCCCATACAATCATCTTTTATGCAACATCCCCCCACTAATCTGAGAATAGTATCCTCCCAACAACACTTATCCATCAAGGATGCTAACCCAACCTCCACCTCAAAAGGAGGGGGTTCACCTCCAAAAGAGAGGATGAAATGAGACTCAAAACCTCTAAAAACACCACTCTTCTCCTTACACAAGAAAAACCTCAATAAGATCCAACATAAAGGAGAGGAACTACCAAGTAATACTATAGATGCTAACTTCAACTCAAAATAAAAAGGATCCACCTCAAAAGGAACAGTCTCCCCCTCAAAAGAAGACTCAAGTTGTGGATCCCAGTAAGAGGTGAAATCAGAAGGGAGGGAAAACACCACATCCCAAGGCAACCCAAGCAACAGGTAAAAATAAAAGGAAGCAGGGAACTCATCCAATAGAGCACACAGTTGGGTCCAAAGATAACACCATGAGCATAGCCCAACTATCCATAGAAATACCACGATCTTCACACCAAAAAAACAAAATGGGAAAAGATCCAAGTCCAAGGATATCATAAGAAAACCAGTCCCAAGAGGGACAAGGGAGACCCAACAAGAAGGACACTGAGAGAGCCAAACCATAATGCCCCCAAGCTACCCCAACATGTCGGTCAAAGCCACAGATACGCCAAATCTTCATAGAGCCAACCCAAAGGAAACACTACCATTCCACACAAGGGAAACCAAGAGTACCCACAACACACCTAAGGAAATAAAAACCACCACAACACCACCAAAAGGACATCAAAATAGGGCTAAGGGAAACCCAAAGGGAACCAATAAGAAAATAGGTCAACATAGAAAGCCCCCAAGCCATCCCATTACGCATAATAGGACCAAGAATAGGCTAGTCCTCCAACCAATTAACCTCATGGGAAGAACCCCTATAGCCACACACCACCAAAGTCCTCCAAGCAATACCAAGGAAACAACAAGTAGCCACGAAAAAACAAGCATATCCAAATGACTACACACAGGAGGCCAAAATCCTCCAAAACAAGGCAACAAAGCAAAGAGCCAAAATGAACAAAGAAGCTCCACACCTCAAAAGAGAACCCACAAAAACTAAAAAGGAAGCTATGCTCTAAGCAAGAGTAGCCTCCATCCACTGCAAGCTAGGACCCATCCAAAAAAGGGCCGAAAACATAGTAGCATGGGTCGCAACCTCAACAGTTATCCCACCCACAAAAATCCAACCACAAGCCATGCAACACCAGGGTAGAAGCCAAACACAACAATAGGCCATAAGGCTCTAGGGAGAACCCATGCACAAACCAATCTCCATCGCCATCCTCAGAGTCCACCTCACCTTCTTCTGTAGACTTGAAAACACTCGCTCCCCACCTATTCTCGCTCTGCCTCTCCATTCAATAAATATAAATAAGAATATGTTTTAATAATAAATATAAAAATAAATATATGAATAGTGGTAGTGAGCAATAAATATAAAATAAAATGATTAATTAAAGAGGAGGTTTGCATGCAACAAAAGGCATTCTCGAATAGTTATTAGAATTGGTTAGTTTTGCAAGAAAAGGGGATTGGGAATAAAATCTGGAAAAAGAGTCTTGTATTGTTTCCCATGAATATTTTCTTGTTTTTGGAGATTTTCATTATGTTGGCTATAGGAAGTAAATTGCCTATAGAAATTGCAATACTATTGATTTTGTGGAGAAGATTGGAGCCGCAAATTGGGAATTTGGAGCTCGGCATCGAGTCTTCAGTCGTGCCAATCGATTGAATTCGGGTTCTATTGCTTTCTAAATTCTATCTTTTCTTATTTAAATTTGAATTGAAACAATTAATAAATATATTTTCTCAAGATTTTTATAGTTCTCTTAGTAAATTGTTTTGTGCAAATTCTCTTGTCATGAAACCTCGTTCCTTTTTGGGTATTTTGTTTAATCCATCTATCTTATCTTTTCTTTCTCAATTTGAATGCATATCAAGACTGGGTATTGCAATTGTAATATTTGATATAATTTTCTATTCTTTTGGAAAAACCCTTTATCTATTTCACCGCTTAATATTTAGCTCACAATTTGCAGTTATTTTATGTCTTTTGTGATATTGATTTATTTTTCCCCTATCAAATATATTTTGTGGAGTTTCTGAAGCCCTTCCAAGATTTGTTTTGGTGCACCTTGCTACCCAATTTCTTTTAAAATGAATACTTTTATTAGGAATGACTATATAGTAGGCAACGATGGCTATGGAAGTCGGGCTTGGCCTAGCCAGCCTTGGCCACGGTCAACTATCTTTCATCTCTTGCGCATTTGTTGTGTGTGGTGAATTAGAGTTAGTCTGAGCTTGGTTTGAGGCTGTAGGTAGCGCCTTTCTTTTTGCGTTGTTTATTCCTCACTATACATGGTGTTTCCCCCTTCTTTGGTCGGCAATTTAATTATAGTGATTATACTTTAGTCTTGACAATCAATACTCTATAATCAATGAATTTGCATTATTTTGACAATCGATGAATATAATATATGTTAGGAGCTCGTTGTATATTCCTTATGTTTGGTGTTCTTGATAATTTGATGGAAGTAAATTATGAAAGAAATTTGATTATATGCATTCAATGTTTAAGTTTGGTGTTGATGAGAATATGTTTTATGTGGTATTCGATATGATGCATACCTAGTAATTCAAATTTCATTCGATGGTTATACTTTGGCTGCAATTTCAATTTATGTTTGTATATACCTAATACTATATATGCGAGTTCATTTCAATGAGTATGTTATATACTTTGTATTTGATACTTTGATGTGCCTTATATAGTGTTATTACGATGAGCATAGTATACGTTTTATATTCGATTTTGCATATATATATATGTAAATATATTTATACATGTATATTTATACCTGTAGGTGTATGTTGCCATATGATAATCTTTTATAGTAAAAACAACATTTTTTTTATATTACTTACATATATATATATATATATACCGATATAGGTGTATATTTTTATATTTATATATATACTTGTATATATTATACATAAATATATGTATTATCGTTAAAGAGGAAAAATAATGTTTCTGCTTTCACTAGTTGATTATGTAGATGTGTAATTGGGAGATAATTAAATAGGAAATATCGATTTACTTATATTAGATATTTGAAATATTTGATTAAATAGATGAATTAGTTTATCCATGAATGTTGATTTCTTTTAATAGTTGAATTACAGTTTCATTTTGAAATTAGTTAAGTAGAATAATTGATATCATAGTTATTTTTGAATTATCGTGCAAATGGCCTAGTAAGTGAATTTAATGGTTAAGTAATGAGTTATAGGAAATGCGAAAATAAAGTATATTTCATGGTTGTATTGTTTGATTGAATGCTTGTATGGAATATTGTGTAGACTTGTGGGTTTGTGATGATTTTGGAAATTGTTTAAAAGTGGGAGTCATTCTGCTAGTTGATAAGGTTTCCTTCCAGAGGCTTGGGAGGGAGTATTTTGGATGCATGGTTCTTTGATGGTCAATGCCTTGCTCTATGTTTTGTGCAAGATGGTATATGCCTTGCTTGATTTGTAGGGTCTACTAGTTTCAAGTAGGGGGAGTGACTCACAATGGGGGCCAGAACCCAAAGTGGTGTCTAGGACAACCCATTGGAGAGTTCCTTAATCTAGTGATAACCTAATAATGAACTTGGGGGATGGGTGGATTTCACATTAAACAAGATAATGGATCCCTCACTCATACCTGTAGTGCTCGTTTAGGCTAAGGATGGGTTGAGAAGGCCTGGTTTGAAAGATCAACTTCCTTGTCCTCACAAAAGGAATGTTGGTTCCGCATGTGTCACCCTATGGGGTCGGGACCTAGTGAGAGATTTACCAAGACAACCATAGATGGGGGTCAAGGTCTAGTGAGAGACTTCCAGGACAACCCATGCTAGGACCATGCAATGACACTCTTCCCTATTGCAGTCTAGCATTCCATAGTTGTGATTTATCCTTATGTTATGTGATTACCTATGGAAGCAATTTTAGTGTTTTATGTGATGTTATTAGTGTTAGTAGTGTTGTGTTGAAGTCATGTATATCCTTGTTTATGTTAACCTATTGCCTTCTTGTTTGACTGCTTGTTGTGGGACCATGTGTTATCTCCTAGAATGGGGGGTGGACCTTAGGGTCCACATGGTTGGGAGTTTTGTGCTATTTCCTCCATTGGGTATCCTTGCTACGTGTGCATGTGTGTGAATATTGATCATGATATTGTGGACTCCTGTACTTGTTCCAATTTGAGTGGACTATCCTTTATGTATTTGTATTGTATCATGTATCGGTTGTATCTCTTATTATAATCAGATGTATTCTTCCTAATTGTATTAAGGAAAGCTTTGTTGTAACTTTGTAACAATGTAATAGATGTAGATGAACTCTCTTGTAATGAAATTAATTAAGTGATGTATTTTTCATATGATAGTTACTTGAAATTATCTTAAATGTTATTTATTTGATGACATGTTATGGAAGTGATTAAAGCAGGATCTTATAATGTGAGGATTTAAAATGAACTTTTCTTGTTAGTTAACTCATGATATCATTGTAGTTAATTAAATTATTCTTGCTAGCTTGGTTGATAGTTATGTGGATAGTGTAGTCATGGAACCTTAGAGGACATAGGTTTAGATTATGTCATGTTATTTGATGCAAATTATTGTTATTTCTTTAATAAAAAATGTTCCATTAATGTGGCTTAGTTAGAGTTGTCATCTGGGATTCCTTGGCGGGGCATTACAGTTTACATAACAAATTCTAACTTCACAATATAAATGAAGATGGGGAGGATGTGTGTCCTAAATATATTATACAATTGGATATGCTTATGAAGAAAATGAATTTCATTATTTACAAGGATGATAAATCAACAAGTTTAGGACTTGAAAAACAAGAGCATGAAATTTTTCCACCAAATGAAGAGATTTGTGCATACTCTGTATCTAATAAATGGAAGGACATTATGAGTACTGTAATGCCCCGCCACGTAACCCTAGAGGATGACACAATTACAGCAGAAGCGTAACATTCTTGTTTTAAAAGTGAAATTAACAATAAGTAAAGTGAACTACACTTAACACATACATCCTCTAAGGTACACGACAATACTTACATTTGAAACCCATAACATACAAAAGTAAACTAATCCATAGCATATAAATTTTACTCATGAAATAAAGAACATAGATCCAATAATATTAAACTCACTTCATAAGATTGCAAAGTACATAATAAAATCATTCATAGATTGTATTCATTCAATATAGCAATTACAAGGCTCATTTCCAAAATGAGGTAGATCATACAAACAATGTTACAATTACAATGATACAAAGATTCTCCTCAAATATAAATGAGGAGTAGTACATATACATAAGCATTCAACTGAACATAAGAGATGGTACAAAGCAAATGGAACATGCGAGCTCTCCAATCTGGAAGATCTCGCCATCATGAACATGAAGAGGAAACCCAACGATGTAAGGTGCACATTCCACCCAACCATGTGGTACTTGTAATCCCACCCCCCATGCTAGGAGATAATAAAAGGGCTTCCTAGGTAAAACCAACAACCTCATGACACAAAAAACCAAAAGACTAAACTATACAAGTACAATACATAACATGAAGGTTACATCACTTCCAAAGTAAAAGAATCAAGTACATCAACTGAACAATACCAATTGTTCATAGGAGGAGTGTCATCACAAAGTTGCATGGGTTATCCTAGCAGATCTTCCTAGGCCCTGACTCCCATCTTGGGTTATCTTGGTAGCCTCTCACGATCCCCGACCCCACATGCAAACCGATGCAAACTCAAATACCTTTCAAAGGGACAAGATAATGACCTTTCCATTCTAGGCCTTCTCATCTCATCTCAAGTCTAAACAAGCCCTTGATCCAATGAGTGAGGCACAATTAACAAGTTATGTGTTTAAAGCTACCCTTTCCCCTAATAATTTTATTTAATTTCCACTGAATTATCTAACTCTCACATGAGTTATCCTAGCACCACTTTGTGCATCGACCCCCATTGAGAGCCACTCCCCTAGTGACAACACAAGGATCTAATCCATAAACCAAGGGTAAACAAAGTGCACAAAAACGGATAATAAATCCCAACCATAAAGCAAGAGGCAACTCATCACATTCGTAGTAACCGGGTATTTAAACTGGGTTAAAACCAGGTGCACTACCCAAGGAAAACAAAGGGCTGAACAAAATATCACAACAACCCCCTCATAATATTACAACATCTGGAAGACTTACATATTCACAACTAACAGATTTCCCAACTTACGTGGACAAAAGACATCATAATTAAATAAGCAATTCATGCAAGTAATAAAACTATCCTTATGATATCCTTAATCTAATTTCCATTCCAAGAAAAACAATAATACATTGCTCAAATAAACTAGCTTACTACAATTTCATTTAAAGTCAATAAAGAAATTAAATCTAATTATTTAATTCAATTTCCCAATTTACATCTATATAAAAATCAATTTTCCTTTTAAATCATTTCATTTTAAGAACATCTAATTCATGCATTTACTTGCACCTATTTAAAAAAAAATCATTTAAATATATATATAATTATATATGTATTTATATATAATTACACATATATAAATATATTATTTAAATATTTAAAAATTAAATTACCATTTTTCACAAACAATAAATATATATATATATATATATATATATATATATATATATATATATACATATATATCCATAAATATATATTTACATATATATTTTTATGCATATATATATAAATATATAAAAATATATTTAAAACTAAATATCAAAGTTGAATTTAAAAAGGCAGATAAATGTTTGAAGGTATGTCATTAATAATCACTGGTTGTGCTTACACAGCCAACCCCCATTGAGGGGGGTGCGACCTGTGAAGGCAGTGCTAGGCACTGCCTCCACAACGCCGCCTTCCTATGGGGACGACTGTGGGGGTAGCCCCCAACCCATTTCAAATTTAAAACTATAAATTTTAAGAAAGATTCAAATCTATGATTATCTTAAAATCACCATACGATTTTCATTTGGGGTTTCAGAATAAAATTTTATTAGGAACTTTCATCAATTATCTTTGTATATATATATTAGTATATATATATATGTATATATATAAATATATATAAATATATCAAAATGATTGCCCTAGATGAGCAATTTTTATAAAAAAAATCGACAGGAAAATACTTACAAATTTACCAAAGGTTTTTAATTTCCCAAGCCAAATAAATCTAATTGGAAAATAAAACAAAAATCTTCTATAGGAAGATCTTTCCCAATACAATCAAAGGTTTTCTACAAATTTTAACAAGAAGATTGAAATCAATTCCTACAGAGGTTATCCAATTTTCTATACAATCATTCTGTGAATTCTATTGTTTTAAAAAAAAACATCTTTTCAAAAGAATATAAGAATTTAATCTGAGGCTCTAAAGCTTTCACGACAATCTTTCCAATTTCAAAACATATTAAAGCTTTAAAACAAATAAAATTGTCTTCTTTGTACAGACAATCTTTTCCAATTTGAATTTAAATAAGAACAATAAAGAACCTATTTCAAATACTTGAAGAATTGAAGTTTGAAGTAGAGCCTCACCTTCAGATTCAAAATTTATCAAAGCCTCTTCCAAAATAATCCTCTTTTCCAAAAAGTTGAAAATAAAACCAGAGTCAATATCCCGAGAACTTCTTCCAATTTTCAACAACCCCAAAATACCATTTTCATTCTCATGAAATAGCCTCTTTCCCCTCTTTCAATTAACACAATCATTCTCTCCGTAAATTATTTCCCAACACCATATTTCAATTTTCTAACTCATGTCACAATCCCAAAATATCTTTCCAAATCAAATCCCAAGATATTTCCTCTTAGATATTTTATAAGATATTTGTGTATTTAATAATTTAAAATCAAATATTAATTTTAATTATCCATTCATTTAAATTCACAACTTTATTTAATTAATTTCAATAATTAACTAAATAAAACTTTTATAATCTAACAATTTTAATATCAAATTTAATCTAATTAATTTTTGAATCACTATATAAAATAAATTTAATCTAATGGCGCAAGGCAAAGGGCTTCAAGGCGAGTAAATGCGCTGGGGAGATGAGGTTACTGATGGTCTGCAGAACTGGGAACCACAGGCACATATTCTACAATGGATATTTTACAAAGGCAGGTGGATTGATATGGCGCCCGAGTCTAATGAGAAGGCATCAAAAACGCATAATACTTTGGATAAGGTGATTTCACCATTAGCTATAAGCAAGGATTTAGTGGGTCCCGAGCTTGGTTTGAATCAGAAAATGGGTTCAAAATCAATTCACCAGCCACTCCGTTCTAAATATTTTAAAGGATTCAAAGAGCCGAGCTGATATGACACACGATCAAATGCCCGACAGAAGAAAAATGGGGGTGGCTTTGAAGCTAGGGTTTCATCCCATAGATTTATCACATAAGATAATAGTAAAAAATTGCAAGGGCATCCCACAATTGCCCGACCACGAACATCAAAAGAGCATCCCACGAATGCTCAGCCACAAACATCAAAAGAGGCGTTAAAGGCCACAAAAATCCAAAGTAATGCTCCTCAGCATGTGGGGCTCAGGGAAGAGGAACTGAATGAGAGGCTCCATGTTGATCATTTTGTAATGGGACCGTCGATTGCCACAAAGGAAGGAACCAAGGAGAAGATGTGGGTTCTGGTTCCTTGCATTCATGCAGAAAAATAGCCCCTGAGCCAGAAAACCCAACACCTCCATGATTTTTCTATTTTCATTCAGGTATGGGATGAGGGTTTATCACTCACCAAACTACATAAATATCTACATGCACATTGATATGGAACTATATACTTCCAAGTTCTTTCTGTGAATACTTTTGTTCTGGTTTTGGACTCGATAGATACAAAAAAAAAAGTTTTGGAAAGCAAATTTTTTGGGTGGGGAAAACCCTAATCTTTACTTATCCATGGCACCCCTTTTTTTGTCCTTCCCTTTCCTTAAGCTCAAAAGTTTCAGAATGGTTCAATCTCCCTGATATTCCATTGGAATTCATTGATCCAAAGATCTTGGAAGAAATTGGGAACTCTTATGGAAAACTCCTTCAATCTGATTGTACAATCGAAGAGGGTTTGTTGAGTGTAAAAATTTGTGTCTTAATAAACCCTAACTCGAGCATCCCTAGGATATGTAATCTCAAATCCTTAGATGGAATTTGGAGGCAAGACATTGTGCGGGTAAGGTCTGGTTTTCAAAAAGTAGACATCATTATTGACGCCCCACTTTTCAAAAAGCTTAAATCTTCTAGTCCAAGTGGGGAAATTGGGAAAAAAAATGGGCCAAACAAATCCTTTGTCATCGAACATAAGTCTTCGCTCTGTTATTCCTTCGAAAAAGCTTGAGTCCAGAAATCTCAAAGAAAAATCTCCTGCTATGAACAAGTCTCCTAGTAGGGTTAAAACCCTTAAAATCCCCAAGAAAGTGGTTGAAGTGCAACTCGCAGACTCACCATCTTTTGAATTTGACACTAATTTGGCTCCTTAACCACACCATAAAATTGGGTAGCAACAAGATGCTTCCCTGTTTCAGAAGGCTTCAGCCTCCTTGTTCTCCCCAATTCCGCTTCGCATGGAAGTTGATATAAATATGAATAAATTGGATTTGGGAAATATCTCTACGAAAGAAGGAGATAAACTACCAAAGATCACTTCAACAGATGATCAATTAATTTAAAAGGTGTGAAATATAATCAAAACTGCAAATGTCTATTTCAATTTGGAAACTCAAGAATGAATCTTGACTGAAATTGACAATGATCTATTACAAATTGAGAAATGAATGGACTTCCCGCTATCAGAAAATCCTTTTGATGTAATTTCCCTTGAAAATTTCCAAGATTAAGACCTTCTAGAGGAGGCAAGCCCTATTTCAAAAGAAAAGCTTCCCATTTCTCAATCTCCTCTATTCCAAAAATTAAGCTCTCCTCTTTCAACCCCCAAGAAGAGAGGTCGTAAACCAAAATATCAAAAAATCCAACAACAGATTGATGTTGGAATTCAAGCTATGCTCTTTCTCCAACAAAGAAGAAAAGAACTTTCAACCCCCCTTTGACTAGAGCAGGGGCTTCAAAAAGAAACTTGTAGTTAGAGATTTCTGCTAGGACTACACCCCAAACTAAATCTCATGGGAAGAGGGGAGAGGTTTCCTCCCCTTGAGGAGAATGAGGATTCTCTTGTGGAATGTTAGGGGCTTAAATGCCCCTAACAAGCGATGTTTAATTAAGCGTCAATTAGAAGTCACAGATTCTAATATAATAATGTTGTAAGAACCAAAATTGAATTTGGAATTGGCTAATTCCCTGTTTTCCAAATGGTTCCAATGGAAATTTTTTGCTTTCCCCTCGGATGGGGCATCGAGTGGTCTCACTTTTCTTTGGAAAGAAAAATTTGTTCAGTTGAAGGTGATTAATTCCTCTTCTCAATGGTCTTTAGCTCTGGTCAGGAGTAATCTATCAACGGTTAATTTTTGGTTGGTCAATATATATGGCCCATCAACCATCATTGAAAAATGGAATCTTTGGGATTTTCTTTCTTTGATTACTCAACCTCTAAGTGATAATCTAATTATCATGGGAGGTGATTTTAATGCAATCTTGGAAGATTTAGAAAAAATGGGTGGTATTATTCCTAATAAGAGGGTTATGGATGATTTTAAAATATTTGTAAAAGGCAACAAATTTTTAGATAGAAAACCTCAAAATGGTACATTTACTTGGTCCAATAAAAGGAAATATTTATGTCAAATAGCTGAAAGGCTAGACCATTTTTTGTTATCCTCAAGCTGGTTGGATTCTGAGATTGATACCTACTCTTTCATCTTGGGCTACCTAGGTTTAGATCATTTCCCAATTCAGCTAGTCCTCCTGGAAGACAGGGCTCCAAATAAGATTCGTTTCAAGTTTGAACCAATGTGGATAAGAGACTCCTCCTTCCTACCCTTGATTCAATTTTGGTGGGAAAACTCTCCTTATTTTGTTGGCTCTCGCATGTTCCATCTTGTTAAAAATTTGAACTTCTTAAAGAGTAAAATCAAGGAATGGAATCAAATCCCATTTCAAAAATATTTTTCAAGAAAAAAAGGACTGCAATTAGAAATTGAAATCTTGAATGATCATATTATGGTGAATGGCTTGAATCCTATTTCTTTTGATCTTCAAAAATCCCTTACTTCTGATTTAGACGAGGTTCTCCTTTGGGAAGAATGCTATTAGAGGCAAAAGTCAAGAGAGACTTGGTTAGTTGAAGGGGATAGGAATACTAAATTATTTCATGCTTCAGCTAAAATAAAGAGGCAAAAAAATAGAATTTCCTCAATTAAGAATAATGTTGTACAAGTCTACCAGAAGAAAAGAAAATTGGAAGTGAAGCCACTGCCTTATTTAAAAATATTCTCATAGTTGAGCAAGTACAGATGAACCCATCATTTCTAGACTCAATCCCTGCTTTGCTTTCCTGAGAAGACAACGACTCCCTTCTGGCTCCATTTTCTTTAGAGGAAACAAAGGCGGAAGTTTTTGATATGTTGCCTGAAAAGTCTCGGTGGCTTGATGGATTTGCCTCACTATTTTTCCAATAAACTTGGGATATTATTGGCAAGGATATTTGGCTTGCTCTTGAAGAATCTAGACGCAATAAGACCATTTTACAAGAAATAAACTCTCTATTTATTGCTCTAATTCCAAAGGTGGATAACCCCTCATCCTTTACAGACTTTAGACGGATTTCACTATGCAACACCCTTTATAAAAAATTCACAAAAGCAATTTGAATGCACCTTGCAAAGCTTATTCCATAAATTGTGTCAGAAGAACAAGGGGGTTTCGTTCCTGGGAGGAGACAATGGATGGTGCAATTGTGGCTCATGAAATTATACATTCCATTTCTCAACACAAGATCCCTTCTATGATTTTAAAATTGGTTATGATGAAGGCCTATGACAAGGTAAATTGGGATTTTTTTATCAGTTGCTCCTCAAAAATTTGGTTTTTTTGGGAAATGGATCAAATGGATTCATTCTTGTATATCAACAACAAGATTCTCAGTCCTCATTAATGGATCTCTTTATGGTTTCTTCTTCACAACAAGAGGGATATGACAAGGAGACCCCCTTTCCCCCTTCCTCTTCATCCTTATGGCAGAAGGACTGAGCAGAGCTATTAAACTAGCAAATCAACTAAATATTTGGAAAGGCATTCAAATTCCTAACTTACAGGAAACACAAATGCATGGTCTATTTGCAAATGACACTCTTTTATATGGTCATGCTTCAATCCCAGAGGCCAAAATAATAAAAAAACTTTTATGGGAATATTCAGAAGCTTCAGGTCAAGTGATTAATCCTTCTAAATCCAAATTGTTCTTGCTAAATGTGTCTCCCTTCATTGCACAAAAGTTGCAAAAGTTTTTGGGTTTTCATATGGGCACTCTACCATGTTCATATCTTGGCATTCCCTTTTTTAGTGGCAAAGTTCTTCCCTCATTTTGGGAAAAAGTAGTTTCCTCAATTTCAGGAAGAATTATGTCATGGAAACACAAGTGGCTTTCTTTTGCTGGAAAAATCCAAATGATAAAAGTAGTTCTAAATGCCATACTTATCTATCTAATGCCAGTGCTAAAATATCTAGGAGCAACTTTAACTCACTTAAAAGAAGTCCTCTGCACATTCTTATGGAGTGACAATGTAGGAGGAAAAGAGAGAATCCCTCTCATTGCATGGGAAAAAGGTATGTCTTTCAAAAGAGTTTGGAGGAGTTGAGGTAAGAGATTCAAAACTTAAAAATCTTGCCTTGGGAGCCAAGTTAGCATGGAGGCTCTATCAAAATCCAAACTCGAGATGGGGGAAATTAATGCTATCAAAATACCTAAACTCACTTCCAAGAGAAAGTATCTTTACTACTTTTTCTCTTCCTAAGGGTTCAGCCATATGGAATTTCATTTCTTCCTCTAGGTCAGTCATCCTTCCTCACCTCTCCTCTAAGTTAATTCATAATGGTTGAAAAGCTAAATTTTGGGAGGATGTTTGAAATTGCTACCCTACTCTCTCCTGCCTAAGAGATTGGGGTCTTGTGGTCACATGCCTGAAAAATCAGTGGGGTTCAAAAGTAGCAGATTACTTTTTAGTGGACCTCTCCCAATCAGTCCCACAAGCCAAATGGAAATCGATAGATTCCTTACCTTTCCCCTCCCATCTCAAGATAGCCTACAAAGAGGAAATGGAAAAAATAACCTTAGTTTTCTTGGAGAAGGAAGACATCCTAATATGGACTAAATCAAAATCAGGTAACTACACTATACAAGATGGGTACAAGTCCCTCTTGTCCTCCTCTACTTCCTACCATCTCCCCTCTCTCCTTTTCTGGAATAATGGATGTCTTCCAAAAGCTGGGGCTTTTTCTTGGATTGTGGTACATGATAGAGCCCTTACAGGGGAAAGACTGGATATGCTAGGCATCACAGCTACCTTCCCTTGTGTTCTTTGTGGCTACTTTTTAGAATCTACAGATCACCTTTTCTTGCATTGTCCCTTTGCCTCTCACTGTTGGTACTGGTTATTTCAGAAATTGGGATGGCATTCAATGATTGGCCCTTCGTTGATTAGTTAGTTCAAATCATGGCCTTTGACTTTTTGTTCTTCCTTTTTCTCTTGCTTGTGGGTGGTTTCCCTCTCCTTGATCCTCTGGAACATTTGGTTAGAAAGAAACAACTGAATCTTCAGAGGTATTGCTACCTCCTTAGAAGATATCCTTTCTAAGATTGAAAAGTCAATTTCTGAAGTGGCTAAAATGCATATTTTTAAACAAATTAACAACTTGAAAACATTTTCAAGCTGGGATAGATTTATTATTAATGTTTGGCCTTCTATTAAATCTTTTCCTTTTCATGGCTCCATCACAAATAAAATAGATAATATCAAAGCAAGAAATGAAGCCAAATGGCTTCCTCCCCCTCCAAACTTTTTGAAAACTTTGATGGGGCTTCAAGAGGCAATCCTGGAAAATCTGGCATTGGGGTGGTCATTGCTAACCCGGAGTCAAAACTCCTGAAAGTTGTGTGCAAGATCATTCCCAATGGGACAAACAACAAAGTTGAATTGGAAGCCTTAAGTCTTGGTCTAGATTTGGCTCATAAAATGGGGATTAAGGATATTATGATAGAAGGGGATTCAATGGTTATTTTGAATTCCATTAGAAATAAAGAGTCTCAAATATGGAAGCTCCAGTATTTACTAGATAAAGTCCTACAATTATCTCTCTTTGCTAACTATAAATTGTCTCATTTCTATAGAGAAGCTAACTACGTGGTTGCCTTCCTTGCCAACAAAGCAATTGACAACCAATGGCTGTATATAGAGTTTTGTGAAATAGATCATCCGGCCAAAATAGAGTTAACAAAGCTTACACCAATAGGAGTTTTAAATCATTCTGGATAAGACAGTATCAATGATGATTAAGACAATTTGTAGGATTTAAATTATATTTCACTTAATCATTGTATAGATCTACATTGGAGGCTCAATTCAATATCTAACAATCATTAGCAATTAAATTCTGGAGTATTGATTTTTAATCATCATAATTTATGTCCTTTGGCATGCCTAAACCAACAAAATTTCTTGGTAAAACAACTTGAAATGTGATTTTCAATGAGCTCATAATAAGCAATACCGTTTTTGCTTTGCTCTGTTGTGTTTATCTATAAGGTACAAAATATCTCCCGCTTGCATTCAAAGTACATGGAGAAGGGATATCTCTCCACGAATTTGTTTAAAATTTGGTTTATACTTGGTTGATCTTTTTCTATCATTTTTAAGTGTGTGACTTATATGCATGGCTTTCACTTGGCAATTTAATTCAGAGGCCGATTGCGCCTTTCCTTGCAATCATTTTTTGAGTTGATTGATACTAATGACGTTTTTGATTTGCGAGTTGAGAAGCATTCCTCATGTGAGCCGATTGTTGTTTTCCTTCTCCTTCGTTATAAATGGCCGAATTGGTTTCCATATTAAGTGGATGCTTTCTATCTTTTTCACTGCTGTCTCATCGATACTATGTCAATTTCTCCAAACAGTGCTTGGTATAGAATCTCAATTCCTTCGAAAGGGAAGGAATACAGTGATCCCCATCCCTATGACCATGAAAAATTGGGTAAAATCTTTTGTTTGGATGATGTGGATTCTTACTTGGCTTGTCGAAGGGTGGTGGGCTACCATTGGCTTCAAAACAACAGTAGTGCCACCTTTCATGAACTGCTTTCTCATTTTATCAATATATTCTTGGATATTCTTCTAGATGTTGAAATGGTTTGGTTATTGCTGATAAATTTGTTCAACCAAATTTACTTGTAGATTCTTATCTTCGTCAAGCTTTGGATAATTACCATTTTGATGTAGGTCTTTTTCCTATTGGGGGTTTTATTTCTCATGATGAATTAATGTCTAATTCTTTTTGTGGATAATTTTTGTGGATTCTCAAGTTTGGAATTACTTGTGACGACTTTGCAAGGACCATGCTATATTGCAATGAATTGCATGAAAAAGTTTCTCCCAAAATTCTTGCAGCAGGAGTAGATGTCTTTCTGTCACTCCACTTCATGTTTGACATTGCAATAAGATCAAAATCTTCTGATCAAGTTCCAGCTTATATTAAAGCAAAGGAAAAGGCTTCCAATATATATAGTCCAATGCATTCTTCTCATTATGAGGCCAACTCTTCTTTTATGGAAGAAGACTCTTAGAAAATCTGAATTTGCTCATTGTTTGGGACATGAGCTTAGCATACTTGTCTAACATGTACTAGACTGGGGGTTGGTGGGTGGTAAATCTTTTCATTTTCGGGTTACCTATTTTGGTTGGGCTTTATAGTATGCAATATATGTTTGTACTTAAAATGGGCTCTCTTGCAGTCAAGATCGAGTTTAAACTTACTTTTGTAATCTTCTTTATAAATAAATAAAAAATGTAGTGGCCTAGCCACTTTTATTGAAAACAATATCAACATCAACTCACACAGTATCAATATCAATATCATGATTAAATAAATAATCAATTTAAAACATTATAAACATTCATTAACATTAATTTCCCATAGAGCATACCTTGCAAAAAAATAAAATGACAAGGAAAACGGGGACAACATGACAACAAAGCATGACCCAAACAAGGACTAATGACACATTGTGACTAGGGTTGTGGTTTGACAAGGAAATCCTGTTACTACCTCCAATCAACTATTTCGTTGTGAAATGGACATGCTCAAACCTATGAATCTAGGTGGAGTCAATGTATTGTACCTACAATCAAAACATATGTCGTACATGTATATAGATCATGAACAATCACACCGTGAAGAGAAAATAGTGGAATCGTAGGGTGCTCGCAAGCAAGTGATGCAATCTCGTCCATTTCATCAATATAGTGTCACATCAAAATTGACGAAACTAAAACATCAAATAAGTACCAATGAACATATATCAATATCAACTCACACAATCAACTATGCTAACCAGAGAGCATGTCATAATCAATAATCATCAATATAGTGCACTATCACATCTCAATATAAAAACCATCATCACTATAACGTCAGTGATCAAATAACAACATCATAGCATCATAGTGTATCAATGTAAAAGCATTGTCTAAAAACATGAGAAAATCGGAGGGGTGCTACAAGTACCCAACCTCCTTTGACAAATAATATAATTCAACAACACACAAATTTTAAAAATATCTAGTCATAAAGATGACCCTCCCTATGTTAATTCTTGAAATGAAGTTGGAATACACCATTGCAATTCGTCATGATTGGAAATCAATGATGGCCATGTTGAAAGTTTAGACTTTAATGTTATTCTCTTAACAGGATCAACTAGTTTTCTTGAAGAAGGAAATAATATTGATACATTGATTGAGGATTTAATTATTAGCCTATTCTTTAATGGGGAAATATGCTCCACTTGCAACAAATGAAAATGTGGCATCCTTTTTTATTTATTAGTGCTTGTGAGACAAGATTATCAAAATTCATGTGAGAAAATTATCACCATTATACTTCAATTGTACATGAGTATGGGTGTTAAAGAAGTCCATTGTTTGGATTAACGAACCAAAGAGGTTGATTTGCTATGCCTTAAAGATGATGTTGCAATTATATAGTTAGACAAACTCAGCCATAAACTTGAACAAAAATTTCATAAATGATTTTGGTTAGGAGATCCAATAGAAATGAATGATTCTTCTTTGTTCAATTTAAGATGTATAATATCCTATGTTTATGGATGGAGAAAGTGATGGAAAGTCTATTTTTTTAACTTAAGTGACTCCTCTTTAATGTTCTTGAATAATCATGATAATCCTATATTCAAACATGATGAAAGTGATGTTGATTGTAATAAGTGTAACACAACCATTGAGTTTGACATCCTTTTACGATAGGAAATTGAAAAATAATGTGTTTAAACTAGTGATTGAAATGAGATTCCTTGATAGAGTTTGGAAAAAGGATGAACTATTTATGTATTCTATTAGTCAACAAACAAATTTAATGGAAAAATATTGAAGAATATTTTGTTACTTTAAAATTTTCAAATACATTGCTAACTAATCAATTTTGTGTGATGTGTATGTACCCAATAATAATGGCAAGTTGAATTGAGAAATGCATGATGTAGATAATGAAAAACATACCAGTAAATAAAATTTATTGATAGATGTCATCATAACAAGAGATATTTCTAAACCTTCTCCTATGCATTATTAGTTATATTTCTTTAATTTTGATGGTAAAGAAGATGAAATCTTTATTGTTTTAACTTAAAAAAAAATATTAATTATAGTGTAAAATAGAAGATATGGATCCTCATAATGTAATTTTTAAGTTCAATAAACTAATAAGCAATTTGTTAAAGCTAAGACAAGAAGGTTTGTTCATTAACATTACAAATTATGGCATTCCTTCCATAGATATTAAAAAAGAGTAAACCTTCTTATCATTTTGACTATGGGGATTAAGAATTTTTTTTCTTATGGATAGAGAATTAAGTTGATGAACTCCTTAGCACTTGATTTTGTGTGATAACCCTTTGGAGTATGAACCCAATGAGCCCAACCTTGTCAATTTTGAGTTTAAAAACAAATGTACAATGTTTAGACTTTAACAACAAAGCTCTTACTACTTGATTCCATGATAAAAAAATAGGGGTGATTTATTGTCTATATGCCTAAGCTTACACATTTGTATACAGTGGGTAGTTTAGGAAATTTTGGTGTATTTAATTTTTAGCTTATTTTCTCTTTGGTTTGGTTTTGGTTGGTTAGCTAATTTTCTTTCATTGTTTATTTTTGGAGTGCTTGGTTTCATTAAAAACTATCATTAAGGTTTTCCAACCTCAGTTTTGTTGGTTGGTATTTTTTTTAAAATGCAATTATTTCATTAAGAGAAAAAAACATAAGTGACTTGAAAGCTAGTCTAGTTTCACCCCTTTTTGGACTCATAATAATATTATTACCTAGGGTAATATGTTTAATAATTTATTCCATTTGGATGTGTAGAGGTGCATTCATTCTTAAGAAAGATTAAGAAATTTTTAAATGTATTTTTCATAACTTTCATCCCTTTCTCTACACATTAATTGTTCTTGGGTCTATGTAATGAACAAAATGCAATTAAAATATCAAGTAAAGATTAGAAGAAAATAATGATTGATTACAATAGTGGTCCCCACCTATAGATAGATTTTAGTGCCCATAGAATGAGAAAAATTAAAAATTAAAATAAAAGAGAAAGAAAGAAGAGAAAAAAAATCTCTTTCAAGCTAGGTGGTTCAGGTAATTCCAACTATCACTAGGGATATATGGGTAAAAGCACCAATTTGTATCACATTTTCAACCAACTAAGTAGTTTCGAGCGAAATTGTTTCACTCTAAATAGTTTTGAGTGAAACAATTTTGCCCAAAATTACGTGGCCTATATGTGGCGAATAAAGTTTCAGGCGAAACCCTTTCGCCTTAAATTGCAAAATATATTTTTTCTTTGTCAAATAAAAATATGAATCAATTTGCATGTAATCTTTTGATTGAAAGGGTTCCGATTTAAAGGGTTTCGACCAAAACCCTTTCACTTGAAATTGTCTATGTGGCATCCTTGTTAGCAACCACTTCATATTTTTAATTTTTTTTGAAAATTTCCACTTGAACATGATATTTCTTCAATCAGAATGTTTTTTTTTTTCAAAAAACTAAAAACACCCTTTTGTAGAGCTAAGAGTCAAGATTCTATATATATATATATATATATATATATATATATATATATATATATATTGATATTTTGATTAGTTTAATATATTTTTTTAAAACAATGCAAGTATGTTGTTAAAATAAAAAAATGAGATTGATTAGAAATTAATAAAAGAAATACTAAAACATTCTATTTTTTTAAAGTATATGATGCACTAGAGGAGAGAATCCTCTCCAAAAAGGTTTTTTTTTTTTTGAAAATAATAAAGAAAATAGACAATATTTGATGTCAAATGAAAATTATTAAAATTCGGGTACATTCGACTTTAATAACATGATATTACGAAAAAAAATATACATCAAAATTTTTAGTTTTTTTCCATACACTAGATATTGAAGTTATCTATTTGGGAAAGGAATTCAAGGAAAAATAAAATTGTTTTCTATTTTTTTCTTGACGTCTACTCAACGTTACTTTTTCCTAAAAATTTCAGCAATTCAAAATATGCTCTTAAATTTATAAAAAAATATATCAAAACAAATTTTTAAAATTTTGAAAAATTACAGGAATAAACTTCATCAAGAGTTCTACATTTCATTAGTTTACATCATTTTGAAATTCAAAACATAAAGACCACTTTTATATGGTGGAAGTTGAGAATTTTTGTTTGTGTTGATCGATTCCTTTATAAATTGTGACACAAATTTATACGTCTATTCATATGACTAGTAGTAGATCTATGCCTAAAGTAGGATTAGAGGTAATTTTATTAGAACTATAGATACCTAACTAACATTCGAGTTATGCTTAGGTAATCAAAAAGAGCACGCCAAAATCACAATGTCATATCTAAAGAAGACATTCCCAAATAAGCATTGATAAAAACATAGTAACTTGATATTTAAGATGTATACCATACATGTTTGATGTGAAAGAAGAGAAATAATTAAGTGCACAAAAGTAGATGAAATGAATTTTAGCTAAAAATTGACTTGGTATAAACGTATTTCTATGTACCTAGATACACTAATCATTGAATACTCCTTTCTAGGCAATCATCTTATCTTAGAGCAATCTTGAGATGGGATTTTTCAAGTCAAGTTTCTTTGAGGATAAATTTTATTATAATTTATACAAATCTAGACAAGATCTTGCGTTTAATGAAAGGTTTCTTGATATGAGATTGTCTTAGCATTTATTGTGTATCATTTGTGATTTAGTTTTAGGTTGCTTTCTTTTGTTTTAAGGTGGGGAAATCTGCTGTTAACCCCATAAAACACCCCTACTTCTAAAAGCTAGGTATTACTTTAATCCTCATTTTATGTTTTGGCATTTTATTTTGTTTTTTTAGATTTTGGTGTGCTTCCTTCTCATTATGTTTGGGATAATGTTATAGTTATTTATTTATGGTTCAAAAATTTTCAAATGTTTATATTAAGGTGATCTTATGAAATGTTAGGAATATTCACAATTAAATTGGGGAGTGTAAAATTAAATATTAATTAAATTCTAATAATATCAAGGATTTTTGTTTTTTTGGAAGTTTCAAACTTTAGCAATATTTTTGTAAGATTGTAAGTTTTGGCTCAAATTATAAACCCCAAAGTATAAGGTTTATCAAATCTATTATATCAAATTTTATGTAACTAGGAAATTTATTTGAAATTCTAGACCTCAAATCACTTGGAGTCTAAACCCTAAGATAAAAAATAAAGACAAATTGAAGTTTTAATCTAAATTTTCAATAAGTAAAAACTCATTAGGACCTGAATCTCAAGTTTGAACATCAAGTCAAATTAGGCCTTTGACCTTGATCTACATTAGGTGTAAAATTATCATTCAACTTTGAGATAAATAGAATTGTATTCTTGATTTACCTTTTTATGTAAAATTCCTCTAGGAACTAATTTTTTTAGGTAGTTGGGTATTTATTACTCATGTGCAAGTGGGTGATATTTTCTTTGTATCCTATCATTCAAATTTTCTTCATTTACTTCATTAAATAAATTTAGAAAAAAATGATATTTTTCTCAATTGTTGGCCTTACAGATATGAGCCATTTATCTTGGAGCATTTGATATTTGACATTTAGCATTCGAGTCTCTCTTTCTTGGTTTTATTTATATTTATATCTTTTTGAAATTTCTTCATCTTTTTTAATTATGGTTTAGGCATCATGTTAGGGTTTTCTTGAATTTTACATATATATTTCTGTTCCGATTCCTCAACAAATTAGGTTTGTAAGGAATTGAAGAAATTCCCATATTAATCATGAAATCCTAGTTAGGACCCATGGACACCATTTTTGTTCATCATTGTAATCTATAAATAAATTCTTAATTTGGGACCATTTGAGCATTTTAGTTTCATTACAAAAAATCCTAAAATAATTATTTGGATAAATTATGCTTAGCCTCAAAATTATCTTCTTCGATTATTTCCTAAATATGAAATTATAACTGTCAAAAGTATCCTTGAGATGATGACATGTTAGATGAATGGTATTTATTTTAGAGTATTAGATTTCTATTAGAGAAAAATTAAAAATCTAAAAATACTAAATTGATCTCCTAATCTTGAAATCCAAGATTTATATCTTATAATTTTAAATTAAAAGTTAAATTACACACAAAATTAAAATCATCATTGCAATCAGAAGATTTGAGCCTCAAATTCACCATGCTTCCAATCAAATGTGTAAAATCATCAGTAAACCCAAATTGTACTAACTGAAATTTTGAAATTTAAATTTTATTTGGAGTTTAAACTCTCAATGCCAAAACACTTACTCACAAAATAAAAGTGCATCTATAAAAATTGTTAGATAAATATCAAATCACACTAATTTAGGCTTCCTAATTCAAATATCAAACACACAAATTAAGGTGAAGATGTGAAACGCAAAGGTTCTTTCCAAATCAACCCTTTAATATTAGCTTATTAAACATGAAAAAAACCACTTTGAGTTTGAATTCCAGGGAGTAGAATTAGCTTGGAATTCCAGGCCAGAATTTCATCCTTACAAATTAACTCATGAACTTTCTATTTTTCGCAATTGGGTCTTCAAACCTCAAATTTATTTAGGAGGAGAATTTTTTAAGGATTACAATTACAATGTGAACTAATTAAATATAATTAGTGATGAGGAATGTTACATTTTTATTTTTATTTTAAATTGGTCAAATTTCTTAGGAGTTCAATTTTGAGACTTGTATCATCTTTTCGTGTATCATCTTTTCGATATATTTAAGTTCTTCAAAAACAAAAAACAAAATATGAATTTAAATGTGTCGTCCTTTCTTCAAAGATAATAACCAAGCTTGGTAATTATGTGGATATAGATTTGGGGTATGTGGGGTTAGATGAATTCAATAAGAGAAAAATTTATAATACATATTAGGAAAGGTTTCTTAGCCCTACTCTTAATGCTAAGTATATAAAGAATATATTTTTTAGATTTTGAAACATAAAAAATGAATTTCTAGGCTATAGATTCAGTTTTTGCCAAAATAAAATTATAATTTCTTCATCATTGCTTCAAGTGATGTTTGTTGTGTAGATATTTTTATCTCTACAACTAAAAAAGGGCTCCAACAACCTACTAGATTAAAATTTATGGCCTCTCAAACTTGAACCTCTCACATTGGAAATGCAAAAATATCTAGGACATAGAAAGAGTTATAAGAGGGGGTTACACTTTCCAAACAATTTATGGCTCATGTTACACCACATCATAAAAAATATTTGAATGGAGATAATGAGTCCAAAATAGGATTCTCAAGTTGGTGAGTGGATTATTACATGCTTATAATAGGTGGAAGGAATGTGTCATTTTTAAATTGTAGACTCGTCTTGGGATTTGGATGTTGGATTTCTAAATAGGGATTTGGGGCATCACATTTTTTATTTTTTTAGCAAATATTTTTGTAATAATCATATGGTGGTTTCATGTGTTGTTTCTCCTATTTACTAGGTGCTTGAGATGTAGGTATTAGATAGTTGGTTTGTAGGTACTATTATGTTGTTGGAATTTATCTAGAGTTGTATGTTGGTGATGATCCTATAAGGTTATTCCATTAAGATATTATTGTAACCTTTGTTGTTGATGACACAAATGGTTCTGTTGGCAGATGGTCAACACTCCCCTCGGGATTCATGACATGGACTAATCGCCTCCTATGGATCCGTTAACTCTGGTAGTTGTATCAGGCATTAATAGTTCGATCTTTTGGTGCAATGAAAACTGTGGGCCAACAATTGGTATTAGAGACAAAGGTGTCGGGTTTGAATCCCCTCGGGTAACACTAAGGGGGAGTTTGTTGGCAGATGGTCAGCACTCCCCTTAGGATTTGTGACATGGACTAACCGCCTCCCATGGATCTGTTAACTCTGGTAGTTGTATCAGGCATTAATAGGTTGATCTTTTGGTGCAATGACAACTGTGGGCCAATAGGTTCATGTTTTAGAGCAAAGTTTTTCTCCTAAAATGGTTTTCCCCACATATAATTTTTTATATGTTTGTATGTGTTTCTCATTTTTATAATTTTAAAGATCTAAATTTACGTATTAATCTCCTCTAATATTAGTTGAGGAAGTATTTCTATATACCTTGCTTCCTTTCAAGGCCTAAGTAAACATTATGGAAAAAAATTAATCCCAGAAGTCTCATTCAACTAGCAAAATTTTTGTCATCTATGCTACCCATTGACCTAGTAAAGGCATGTGCCAATTTTTTTAATAATAAAGATGGAAATGCATTCCTATAGATAGAACACCAATATATTTGAATAAATTTTGGTCATCTTACTTAAAGAGAACTATGTAGAACTTATTATGAACTCATCATGAGAATATTATGAAAGACACATAGATGAATGTGTGAGTGTTATGAATAAAAATAATTTATTAAACCTAGTACATTTTATTATAGGATCCCAAATAAGTTAAGAAAAAATGAATTTTATGATGAATTAAACAACATGATCACACTATTAATCAAAGTCATGGGGCAAGATCTAGTAAGAGAATTTCAAATGTGAATGTTTTAGTACATTGTGAAGATCATTTCTTAGAAATATTTATTAATTGGGACACTTTAATTAGTGATAAATTAAATGAGTGGCTTTTTAATATCAATGAATCAAAATTAGTTTATATGACTTCATATCTTGTTGTATACTCTAGTGAGGAGGCAACAATATGATGGTTTAAAAAATGAGGGACTTGTGGGCCAAGGATAGAAAATGGTAAAGGAATATCATTGCCAACTTGAGTTAAAATAGAGTAATATACATTTGGGGAGGTTCAATTATGCCTTTATATTTTAAATTATTAAAAATAATAGAAAATGAATTTGCTAAGAGGATGTCCCTAAAAGAATGGAAGAAATCAAGAAGTGAGGAAATTGGTATTTTTAGTTTTCTATTCATAGATTAGGGTCTAAGGTTTCTTAAAAGAACCAATAAAATTCCCCACACATATGAGTGAAATTTTTTCCTACTTGAGCTATGTAGAAAAACTCTAATAGTAAAAAAAGTGTTCAAAACAAAGATTGAAAGAAATTTCACTTTCTTATATCTACTAGAAGGTACACCTACCTTACAATTTAAGTAGTTAGAGTGCAAATTCAAAGTTGGCATGAGTAAGTGTTGACATTTCATTCCCACCTTATGGACCATTAATTATAATTGAGCCGAGAGATCTTATTTGGGCCATATTGAATGATTTTATGCCTTTGGTTGTTGCATTAGTCCCTTGGTCCTTAGTCTATTATCCTAAATTGGTAAATATTAAAAAAAATGGTTGAGTGAGGGTTTTTTAAAGTTCTCCTCTTGTAAAGTGCCCAAATGGGTATCTACAATTCAAATTTGGAGAAAATTGGGTAAAAAATGGCTAAGTTATGCTATTGCAAAAATTTTGGGGTCTTTAGGATATTGTGGAAGTTTTGGTGGTATGAAATATTCACATCAGGTTAAAAGTTCTACAAGATCCACTTTAGGATAATTTTTTTGCATGATCCACATCAAGGTAGAAGTTCCACAAGATCCATATCAAGGTGAAATTTGTGTTGTTTGGTGGTATCAAGACATATCCACATTAGGGTAAAAATTTTGCAAGATCCACATCAAGGTGAATTTTGTGGAAGTTTTGGTGGTATCAAGATATATTTACATCAGGGTAAATTTCCACAAGATCCACATCAAGGTAAAAGTTTCACAAGATCCGCATTAGGGTAAAAGTTTCATAAGATCCACATTAGGGTAAAAGTTTTGCAAAGTCCACACCAAGGTGATTTTTTGGAAGTTTTGGTGGTACCGGGATATATCCACATTAGGGTAAAAGTTTTACAAGATCCACATCAAGGTAAAAGTTCAACAAGATCCTCATCAAGGTCAAAGTTTTGCAAGATGTCAAAATGAAAGGAAGGTATTTCTAAGAATTTTTTCTGGATTTGTTGGGGCCTATGGGATATTACAATTTTTTTAGGGATGATGAGATATATCCATATCTCGACTAGATTTCCTCTTTTCAACTAAAATGATGAAAAATTATAATCTAGATGGAGCTTGGATTTTCACAAGAGACTGAAATGACTATGAAACTCCCAAGAAACACCATCAATATTACAACTACCAGATTTGATCTATAGAAGCTTCCAATATGATCTTTAATGATTTTCCATGCATTCTAAGGGGGGGAAATGACCCCATGCTACTTGTTGAATGCACAAGACAATTGATAGGGGATGAATCATTTGTACCTTAAAGCTTCAAAACCCTCATTAACATTCAAATCCACATTCATTCAATAAACCCTTAAATATGTTATAATGATTTAGCATGAAAAGAAAATAATATAAATTGAAACAACTTAACACCATACACAAGAGAATGCCAGATTTACGTGGAAAACCCAAGAAGGGAAAAACCACAGTGAGGATTAGATCACAATATAAGTAATGTCAACACCGAATACAATAGGGCTCACTGTTGGAGGGCTCACTGCCCAAAGAAGAAAGACTCACTACCATAATAGAAAAGAAGATAGAGAAGGAATGTGACACAAAGAGAAGAATCTCAATGCAACAGAGAATCCACCACAATGATGTCAACACCTTCACAATCTAATCAAATAATTATAGCCACCTTCTGCTCATTGCATCCAATAGACTAACACATGAAATCTTGCACTACACTTCTCACTTTCACACTCTAACACTCTACACTTTGCATCATTCACATCTCTCACATCTATCTTCACATCCTTCAACAAATCAACTCATACTTATACTATCCTCAACCTTGAAACCCTGCTCCAAGGTCGGCTATGCACATCAACCCTACAAATTTAAATCAGGTTGGTGCCAAAAACCTTCCATGGTAGATAGAAGTGAAATAAGACCACATCACACCTTAATTAGGAACCAAATCTATAACACCACACAACCACACACTTATATAAACAAAAAAAAATCATCACAAGTTGTGTAAACACTAGGTCAGTCATTACTCGTGCAAATACCATTAAAATTTTAAGTACACGCTTTGTAAATCCCAAGTATGACTTGCAAACCATACACCATGCTTGAACATGATCTAGAATATTCCACAAACATCTTGAAATCTAACAAAATACTTCACAATGACTTCCACCTAAAGAATGTACACACCCAGTACACTTAGACAACTCTACCATACACTGTTACTAAAGAAACTGACTCCCAAAGCACCAAACCTCAAACCATCTTGACTGAACAAAGACACCAACGCCATTAACACTCCTTCAGATATGCAAGACCTAAAACCACTCTATGAAGAAACATGGAGCAAAGAAATTTCTCTGAGACACCTCTATAATGCACAGTTCACACTCTGGTGAACACTTCTTCTGTACAACAATCCAACACACCAAATCTTGAATACAACACCTTTGAACATCTCTAATCAACATATCTAAATCGCATAGGTAGATATTCAACCTAGAAGAAATTCAAACCAACACAATAACATAACTTTGTCATCCAGAACACCAGTGCAACACACTATTTCCTCTTTTTATCAATTTTTCTTAAAAGCACTTGGAAACCAAGCACTAGAGATGCATCCTCATCATCTTTAGTACTTCCTCACCCATAGATAGAATATTATCAAATCAACACTAGAGGTTGGCACTAGTAGCTTTACTAATTAGAACATAATGCAACTAATCAAAGTATGGATGTCATCAACTACTCATACTCTAGCCCAATAATAGACATAAATGACAACATAGGCTTGTTGGCATCAATGATAAAACTAATTGATCACACTTGCAACACTACTTTTATGAATTGAAAATATCCTTTATATTAGAAGGCCATCCTTGGCCACATTTTGAAGTGACTGTGTGGGGTTTTTTTTACTTTATCCATGGAATCATCAATATGGAAGCATGGCATGGATATTAGGGTTGTTTTATCTCACCTCTAACTTGAGTTTTTGATGGACGCATGTATGTAGTTCAGTGGTTTGGGTTGAGGCTAGGGTTTTTTCCTTTGCCATGTGCTCCTCCTTTCTCCTACATTCTTCTGATGAATAAAATCCATTTGTTTCATTATTATAGCTTCTTAGTTTTATTTCTGGAGTAGATACATGTAATTTTAGATTTCTACAACTATAAATTGGCTCTGTACCTCTATATCAACAATAATTTATCAATTTTCACCTCTTCCCACCCTTGCATTTTGTGTAAATATTATTACCTCTACGTGCAATTGAATTTTTTCATCTACTATGTGTGCATTCTATGTATTTTGGTTTTCAAAGCTAACTATGGATGTCTCTCCTCTCTTAGTATGTTGTCAAACCCTAACCTCTATGCATACCTCTAGGAAATGGTAAAATAGAGAAATATGTGAGTATCCTTGGTGATTCCTCTTGATTCTCTATAATTTTTGAATAGGAAGAACACATTATAAGCTTGGTGCATCAACATTTTATTTTATTTTTTCCTTCTCCCTTTTCTCTTGGAAGCTTCAGTAATTAGGATTAAGATTAGTTTATAAGAATTTAATATTGAGTTGGATCAATACTCTGCACTTAGTTTAGAGAGGGAACCAACCCTTCATCTAGAGTTTTAGATTCAATTGGTAACGTCCCATACCTTTAATCCATTCTCATGTTTCATTGGAATGTTGGGCAACAGGTTCAAGAAGGGTGCATTTCCATGTGTTAACAGTAACTTGGTTGGATTTTGAAGCAAGAGACTAATTTAATATTATATACTATATTAAAATATTAAGATATTTCTATCAACATAAGCCTCATCTATAATATTAATGGGCCAATTGTGCAAATGAGGTAGAGATGAAATGAAATTTGTAGCCATCTATGACAATTTCCACATAACCTAAATAGAGAAAATCATGCAATTTGGTGCTCAAAATCTGCATGCAAAAGAATAGACAACATATTGTCAAGATAACACAAGATATACCTCGAGAAAACTAGACCTCCAAAATCATCCATCACTTATGTATTATTCAACAATGAAAGCACTATAATACATCTTCTAAGTCTCCATGAATACCTCTAAAACACAAGCTCTTTATATGCACTCCATGTGAACAAGAATGTAACCACACATCCCACGCCATGCTTCAAACCATCACATATTCAACCTACAAGAGATGCTCACACTCAAGCCCCTTAGCCAAATTAGCCAACCTTATATAAATAGACACGTGCTTGCTTTTGTAGACATAATATTGCACAAAACCACCATGTGGTATTACATGAATCATGTGACTAATACCACGAGCTTAAAAAACCATTTCCCCCACATTTAATTTCTAGCACTAAGTTTTCCCAATATGCAAACCCACGTTAAATATTTATCCCAATGTTACATACAACACATAAAGTAGCCCTAATAATGTCAAACAAATGTGATGCACCATAAATAATATTAAATTACATTATAATATTATGCAAGGTGGATAACACACTTTTTCCTAACATTCTCCCACTTGTTGTATACATTGCATAAGGGGTAAAAAGTAAACTCAAACATCAAGAGTAATCTCTATAGTCAACATGTACCATCATGGAATTAAAGTGATCAATATGATCCTTGAAGATACTTGCAACAAGAATCAAGGTGATGACTATCTCAACCATGAATCCTCTTATCCTCCAACATACCAATGCACAAAAGATAAGATACAATCCAAAGAGATGCCACACAAAATTTAACATAGAAGCATAATTCCTTCCTCAAATCAATATCCAAAACACAAACACTAAATCCAATGGTAATACATATGCATCACTAGTTGTCAAGAAATAATCACCATAGTTGAAATAACGACCATAGCCAGGTTCCAACACATCGAACTAACCATACATACAAACCAAGGTTTACATCATATTAGGTAAATATCATGCCATCAAAATATCCAACCCATAACATGCAATCACAAGCTCCAAGTGTCAAACCTATCAATGAGAAACATAAACATCTAGGAAATCCCATTTCCTGGCTAATGTCAAATCTAAAAATGATCAAGAGATAAAAATATCCACAAATAGAATCACATAGAAGGTGTAATCAATATCATGTAGTACCAAGGAACATCCACAAATATATGAAAAAACTAAAAAAAAATCTCATACAATACAACTCTCAGCACTAGTCACCATAAATCTCCCAAGTTCTCACTCAAAAAAGGAAAGGGATAAAGGAACATTCTTGTTTTCACCAAAGAACAATGAATAAAACAAGACCACAAACATAATGATCAGAATAGCTCCCCAAAAACCTCAAATACAATTTCATGTGAATATAAACATCCAAGAAGAAGAACAATAACAAAGAGACAACCTACAAATCAAAGCATGCAGCATGTCCTCCTACACACACCTCTAAATTCTCTAGATACGACAAGTATGATCTCATTCATAAAACCCCAACAATAATAAGATTATCCACATCTAACCATAACCAAGATGTATGCATCTCAAACCAAAGGAACATTAAATAAAATAATTCATTCCCAAATCAAGGGAATAATCACAATAACATCTCCTAAACTCCTCATAAATTAATAACATCATATATAAACACATATGCACAAGGAGATTAACATTTCATACAATCCTCAAATAAACCCTCCAAAACCAAATGACCATATCTCAAAGTTCATATCGATGAGAAAATAAAGAATAAATTATAATGCATCTGAAAACAAGAATGAGAAAATACCTCTTAGATGATAAACCACTGAGTAGACCAAGAGTGGGGAGTGAGAATGATTCTCTAAGATAACCAAGTCATCATGACTCACTCCAAGAACAATATCCTCAAAGGTCCATGTTGAACTCACATCCAACCAAGGGTTAGGCTCCTTAGAATTCTTGCTAAAACCTCATCAAAGAGTATCCATCTCAACACATGCCTCTAATACCAAGAGATCACATAGACTCGCCCAAGTCTCTAAGTATCTAGGAGCACTAGTAGCCGATCAATCCATGCAAAGATCTAAATGCAACACAACACTATCATGAATCTCTGAAGAAAATGACCAATGTACTCAATACCAAGAGAACCGATAAGACCATTATCAAATCTCCAACCATGAATCAGGAACACATCATTACACCATGATCTAGCATCTCCTCAAAGGATCATATGCTCCAATGAACATTTCATGCTCTAAAAAGCACTTGTATCATACCAAAACTCTAATGTACAATCAAGAGTACACCAAGACACAATACAAAACCATCCTATCAAACAAAGATCACCTATCAAAGTCAACACTTCATAAATAACACCTCAATGAAAGAATCCAAGAGTCCCCCATGGCTAACCAAGATATCAACATCTCTAAACCACGTGAAGATAATCATCTACTATCAATGGAATCCAAGTTGTCAATCAACTCACATTGTAGAAAACATGATCTAAGAGCTCCTCCATGACACCAACAACCATTATAGAAGATCATCCATTATCAAATTATGAACCCACATCATTGCCACAAGATCCATTGAACCATGATATGGAGCTACACATAGCATCATGATAAATCCTCCATGGACCCAATGTAATAAAAAAACTCAACACCAAGAGTTTCTAAAAGAGTAAAACCATAATCTCCAAATAAAGAAGATATAACACCACCAAACCATCACTATCACAAGTTCCCACTAAATAGTGTGTAAAAAATCTATCCATGACATCATGATAACCATCTCCTAACTGAAGATCAACCAAAGGACCTCACATAATCAAATAACTCAACTGTACAATATCGAGAGATCCCAAAAGGAAAAGTAAAACCATGATCCTCAAACCAAGAAGATACATTTCCATAAACAAATAAGAATCAATCCAACACCACCAACAATGCACTAGCATAAACAATCATGTCATGTCAAAATGCTAAAGGCACAAGGAACATCCACAAAACCATGATCACCGCCAAATGTACTAATATAAATTGCCACAATGTCATAGATTTTTTAATCACATAGTCAAGAAACATAGGCCCCACATCATGACTGCACTTGGTAACACCATCTATCCACCTCGTAATGAAAAAAATCCAATGAAACATGTGACTAAACCAAGCCATAAATCATATTCTAGATCAAAATTGAATATATATGGGCATATAAACAGCCAATATATGAGTCATATATGTAACCTATAAGTATGGATAGCCTACAACACTACACAACTCGTAGATCTCATAATGTAACTTACAAATCCAAAAATATAATGGTAACCATGTCAAACAAATATAATCATAGATATACATTTAAGTATCCATTGAATCAAACATAAAATCACCTCAAATTCAATTTTCCATAAACACACAAAATTACAATAGTCACAAAAACCTATAAACAACTTATATGGAAATAAAAATAAATCATATCAAAATATCTCCAAACCTGATCCACTATGTAAATATTCTCTTAACAAGATTTATATCAACCATAATAAGTCCAAAATTTGACTTTGTATGCATAAGTTATGACCTCTCCAAGTTTGAAAAAGAACATTCAACTTCCAACAAGAATTTCTCTATCAAAATAAAAAATAATTGAAAAACCACTTAAATCAAAGCAAAATACTTGGAAATGCCTTTCTAATGACTATAAGAAGTTGAAAAATGGACACCTTGGGAAAAATTTATTCCTCTTAGAAGAAATCTATCTAATTTTGCTATATGGGCCAAGTAGAGGTGGCAAGATGGTGGTAGTGTGGCAGCCCAGTTGGTGGTTTGCCAACAATGCCACCTGCTGAGTGGTGGAACTAGTGGCATGAGTTTAAAATGATGGATTTTTTAAAAATAATTTTTGTTTTTAATAGCCTCCTAGAGGGGGTTGGGTGATGCAGCCCCAATAGATCAGGGACCAAACTGGGGGCTAAGCCTGACTGATACCAATTGGCCAACTGGTGACTATTATCCCGTAAGGGACTACTACCTTTGTCAATAGTGTTAGTACCACCCACCGATGCATGGATACAGGGTGGAGAGTCTGTGGACCCCCCACCCCCACATTTTATTTTATTTTAAAATTCTTAAAAAATTAAATTCAACACAATATTTTTTTAATTACTTGTTTTGGCCTTTACAAAAAAATTGTATGGTCATATGACCATAGGATAGGGTAAGGTAGGATTTTTTTTGCATTTTTTTCAATAACCAAAATGGGTTGAATTTTATGTCAATATTCATCTCTTGGGCCTCCTAGATCCAATGGTGAGGTTTTTTTAATCCCAAGAGGTCATCTATGAAACTTACCCTATAAAACCTTCACGGTGAACACCCATAAAAAAAACTTTTTCCAAATCAAATTCATAACCCCAAATTTGCAAAAAATAACCAAACATGTGCAACCCCAAAACCCAAAATCTACAAAACAAAACCCTCATACCTTGAAATTTCATCATTCTTTCTTGTAAAACCCTAGATTCAATTATGTACCAAATTTTCTCATACAAGGGTTATACCAACCACAACCATGACTTTGATACAAATGAAAGGAAATTTGAGCCATCTATGACAATTTCTACATAACCCAAATACAAAAAATCATGCAAACTAGTATTCAAAATCCACATGCAAAAGAATAAACAACATACGATCAAAGATAACACAAGATATACCTTAGGAAAACCCTCAAGAGGGAAAAACCCAGCCCCAAAAAGCATTCATCACTCATATATTATTCAATAATCAAATCATTACAATAAATCTTCAGAATCTCCATGATTACCTTTAATGAAACAAAAGCCCTCTACATGCACTCCATGTGAACAAGAATGTAACCACATCCTATTCCATGTTTCAAACCATTACATATGCAACCTACAAGAGATGCTCACACTCAAGCCCCATACCTAAATTATCCAACCTTATAAAACTATACATGTGCTTTCTTTTATAGACACAAGCTTGCACAAAACCACAAAATGGTATTACATAAACCATGTGACTAATACCATGAGCTTACAAAACCATACGTTTACTTTTTAGGTACTATTTTTCTCAATATTAAATATTTTTCCAATGTATAAAGTCACATTAGATATTTATCACAATATTACATACAACACATTTAAAGTGGCCCCAAGAATATTAAACCCATATGATGCATGCATCGCTAGATCCCCTAAGTGCACCACAAATAATATTAAATTACACTATAACATTATGCAAGGTGGATAACACACATTTTCCTAACAAGAGATACACAAAAGGATTTGTTCATTCTTGAGTACATATTAGATGAAAATTTATCAAATTTATATTGCGCATGATGGAATATAGGATGATTATAAAGTGGTAATTCATTTATATGAATTACATTGCATATTGAATAAACCTCTACCCAAAAGAGATTGGAGTATTGTAAAAAACACAATGGATAGAACACATATTAATCAAGAGGAGAAAAATGGTTGAATAATTCAAGAATAAACTTCATCTATTTTGAGGAAAGTCTTTATAAGGAAAATAGAAACAAGTGGAATCACACTTAAGGCAATAATATAGGTGAATAAGTGGAAGATAATGAATAAGAAGTTCAAAATATTGAAGAGAACAAATAGTTTCCTAAAATCAAGTTTGTATGTTCAAGGACAACACAAAAAGAGGCAAGATCTTATCAAAACAATGAATCATTTTTTTTTAGGGGTTACAACATGTTACCAAAGTTGAAAATTCTTAAGTGAATTTTCATGCTTGTCCTCTTTAGATGAATTGTTTTAATCACTCTCAAAATCTCTAGTCACTTCTTCGACACTTCTTCTCCTACCCTTTCCCAAACTAAATCCCCTCCACATTTTCCATCTACCTCTCTATTACATATTCCTCTACCACCTTCTACTCCATGTTTTCATCCAAAACCAAACAATATTTATTTCTCATTTTATCTTGTAAAGGCACCTACTCAACTACCACCTAGTCTCGTACTTCACCTCCTAAGTCACCTATTAGCCAATTACAAAAACTCCTCTAAAGGAAAATGGTGGCCAACAATAATACAAGGGTAGAACTTAAATAGAAGGAGAAACTACTCATATTACACCATTGTGGTTTGACTAAATAATTTAGAAAATAAAAAGGGTTACTAAGCCTACACTAGATGATCTTTCTCACTTGGCATGTATGTTTCCAAAATTGTTAGCAACAAAGAAAGCAAGGGTAAGATCCTCTATTAAAAATGATATTCAAGGATTTAAGCAAGAAAAAATTATAGCTCCCTTGTTAAATATGCCTAAATTATAAATATAACCTTCAAATTTCATGGTGACTATAATTTATCTTGTTGAAAAATCAATGGAAGATGTAAAAAAAACTAAATAATATTCTATTTATTTGATGATTCAAAGGATGGAAAAGGACAAGGCCATGAAAAAAGAGATAAAGGTTAAAGTGTAACATTTTACTTCATATATTAAATATCTATTAGGTCTAGGTGATTCATTAGATGTATCCAAGGCTCCATAATGTATTCAAACTCTAAAAAAGGGAATATTAGTCGTAAGGGAATTGAGAAATATCATGACGACCACATATGCATGGAATACATAATTGATACCTCTTGGGGAAAATGTGATAGAAAAGGTTGTGTATGTAAGAACCACAATAATAAAATAGATAAATTCAATGATGAAACTAATTGAAGGATTAGATAGTGAATTGAGTACTTTAGAAAGTATTTATCCCCACATGTTGAAAATGGGTGAGAGAAAATTCTAACACTTGGTAGACAAGAGTGTTCTAAGTAATATGGGTCCTAATATACATAAGATATGGAAAGTAACATAAGGAAAGTTAGAAAGATGGGGGACTAAAAAGTGGCCACAACCACTTTTTGGTCCATCTAGGGTAGAACACAAGAACATTATAATGTGCTCATGTTATATTGTGTGCACATTATAATGTGATTGTATTTTTGAGAAGAAAAAATAAAATTTTCCCTCTCCATCTACATACTAAAAAATAAAAGAGACAATAGTGGGGGGGAAAGCTCCCCCACACCCCCCAATAGGAACTTGTTGAAAAAATGAGGATTTTGTCATTGATGTTGTTGTTGGCAACATGAGCATGAGGGATAAGTACAAGTATGTATACTATTATGTATTGTAGTGTTGTCATTGATGTCAACATTGTATCTTGATGTGGATATCATGGTGTAGATCATTTTGGTTGGTTGTAACATGTTTTGGGATGTTTGTGGAAGATAATTTTGTAGGAAGGTTTGATCCGGTGAAACGAGTTGTTATAAAAATTGATTGTGTTTTTACCAGTGTTTCTAGGTACATAACATCCAATTTTTGGGTCCACACTGGTCCGTGAATTAACCTTTCTCTCTATGGTTCTAGTATATTTTTGTTGGTTGATAGAAGCATATAATTCTAGAATTCCATCTTGTTTTGGCTTTTGGTTTGAAATATGTGAATGACATAGGTTTGACCTAGAAAATTATAGTCATTTTTTGTACAGTGCATGTGAGTAGGAGATACCGCACTTCTCCATAGATAGGTTGTTGGTTTTGTGAACTTACAAAGATGTTGATAGATTTCAATATAGTGTGAATTTTAGATGGCATAGCATTTTGATGCATGTCCGATATGGGTATACAGTTGAATTTTTTTTGTATTAGGTCTTCTACGGTGCTGACCTAATAGGTATAAAGATATGCAAAGGTTAAATAAGTATTGTGGAGTTATGTGGGAGCTATTATAGGTCCATGCCAATCTATTTAATTTTTTTTAAGGATTGAATCTTGGCATGAGGTGTGTGTGGAAGTATTTGAGCCGACAAGTCATATATTATCCATTTTGTATGTTACATCTAATTAGGTTGACCAAATTGATGTTATGCTTGAAGCGAATATGGAAGCTAGATCATTTTCGGTGTTTTGAGATATGAAAGACATGTAAGTGATGCGAATTGAGCGGATATTATCAGAGAATTACAAATTTAAGTTTTGAATATTGAGTAGAATGTTAGCATGATGTGAATGCAAAGGAAAGTATAGTGATTAGATCAAAATCAAAAGAAGTGTGTAAAGTAAATTTATTGAGCTTCATTGGATCTATATCCCATGCATATGAAAAATGCAATTGTAACAACTCAATCTAGGCTATAAGCCACAAAATTTCTTCTATCTCTTTTTCTTAGTGGGTAGTGAGTCCACTTGGACAGTGAATCCACTTGGACAGTGAGTCCACTTGGACAGTGATTCCACCTACATTAGCACTTCTATAAATATACTATAACTAGTTATAATATATTGTAAGATGATCCTCATCGTGGTTTTTCCCATTTTTTGTTTTCCACGTAAAAATCCTAGTGTTCATGTGTTATGTGATGTTATTGAATGTTTCATGCTTTATTTCATTTAATGCAATTGAATATGCTAGGTGGAATAGATGTTTAAATTTTTTAATGGTTTAAAATAATACCGATTCACCCCTCTCTCATTATTCCAAGCATTCAACAGAACTAGGATCTAAAAACAATTAAAAAAAAAAAATCTAAATCAAGAAAATAATTAGGTTATATTATCAGTAGGGAGAGAGATAGAGATGGAAATGGAGATAGAGAGAGGGAGAGATGGAAACATATCTATAAATATAAAGGGAGAGAGGAAGATAGAGGTGGAGATGAAGATAGAGGGAGAGGGAGATACATATATAGAGATATAAATAGATGTAGAGGGAAAAATAAAGGTAGAGAGAGATAGGGAGGTAGGAATAGAGAGAGGGAGAGAGATATAAAGAAATAGAGAGGAAGAGGGAGAGGGAGATATATATGGTGACATAGAAGATAAGGAGAGTGGGAGAGAGGTTGGGGAAAGAGTGAGAGTGAAATAAGGTAATAGAGATAAGTAAAAGAGAGAGAGGGAGAGAGATAGATAGAGGGGGAGAGATATAAATAAAGATAGGGAGGGAGAAATAGGGAGTGTGTGTATATGAGTTAGAGAGAGATATGGAAATAAAGATAGATAGGGATACATAGAGGGAACAAGAGGGGGTAGAGAAATAGAGAGGAGAGAGGATAAGTAGAGAGATATATAAAGAGGGAGTAATAGGGAGAGAGGGAGATATATCTAGAGATAGGTATAACTTGGGAAAGGTAGAGGAGGAAGAGAAAGGGAGAGAGAAGTGGAGATAGATATATAGAGGTAGAGTAAGGGAAAGGGAGATAGATAGATAGATAGAGAGGGAGAGAGAGATAATGAGAGAGGGAGAGAGGGAGATATAGCTAAATAGATAGAGAGGGAGAGAGGTATAAAGAGACAGTGAGAGAGGTATAGAGAGGAAGGGAGAGAGGTAGAAAGAAAGGGAGAGAGGGAGAGAGAGGAGGGAGAGAGGTATAGAGAGAGAGGTAGGGAGATAGGAATAGAGATATATGGGAAGGGGAAGAGAGGGAGAGGGAGGGAGAGAGGCATTAAGAGAGATGGGAGAAGAAAGATATGTAGAGATAGAGATATGGGACATGGTTATATGGGAAGATAGAGATAGAGAGGGGGGATATAGAGAGGAATAGAGGGAGAGAGGAGATAGAGATATAGAGTTAGAGAAAGATAGAGAGATAGGTAGAGAGGGAGAGAGATTGTAAGAGAGGGAGAGAGAAGGAGCTCAGGGAGAGATAACTAAATAGATAGAGAGAGAGAGAGAGGGATATAAAGAGAGGGAGAGATATAGATATATAGGGGGGAGAAATAGGGAGTGTGCATGTGTATGAGTGAGAGGGAGATATGGATATAGAGGTAGAGAGGGATATAGATATATATAAATAGATAGAGGGGGGGAAAGGGAGGGAGAGAAATAGAAATATGAGAAGTAGAGAGATATAAAAAGAGGGATAGATATCTAGAGATATATAACTTGAGAAAAATAATAGGGGGAAGAGAAAGGGAGAGGGAGAGGGAGAGAGTTTAAGAGAGAGATGCCTAAAGAGAGGGAAAGAAACATGGAGTGTGTGTATATGATAGTGATATATATATATATATATATATAGAGAGAGAGAGAGAGAGAGGAGAAGTAGATACATAAAAACCATGATCAATAGGGAGATAGAGAGAGAGGGAGAGAAATAGATAGAAAGGAGAGATATCTAAAGATAGATCTTATAACTTGGGAAAGATAGAAGGGGGAAGAGAAAGGGAGAGATAGGTAGAAGGATAAGTAGAGAGGGGGAGAGAGAAGGGGAGAGAGATATAGAGGTAGAGTAAGGGAAAGGGAGAGAGATAGTTAGGGAGAGATAGAAAGAGAGAGCGAGAGGTAGAAGGAGAAATGCGGAGAGATAAAGATATGGGGAGATAGATAGAGAGGCAAATAGAGATATAGATATAGAGGTGTAGGAAGATAGAGAGAGGAGATAGGGATGGATAGAGAGGAAGGTATCTAGAGATAGAAATGAATATTGGAAGATAGAGATAGAGATAAGAATAGAGGGAGATGGAGAGATAGATATAGAGATAGAGAGAGGTACAAGGAGAGAGAAAGATAGATAGATAGGGAGGTAGTTTTGTTAATGGAACCTAATTATCTTCTTCATTTAGAGGTTTTGTTTTAGTTGTGTTTGGATCCTAGTTCCTAATGGATGGGTGTGGGGGGATTTCTGCCCCCCACTATTATCAAAATTTGTAGCCCCTTGGTGAGGGTTGAAGGGTAGCACCTTGAAGATATTTTATATTTTAAATTGCTTATAAAATAGAATAATGAATATGTAGAGGAGGGAGAGGAAGAATTGTATTTTTTCTTCTAAAAATGTGAGTGCATTATAGCACACTTGCACTATAACATTCTCACATTATAGTATGCTTGCCTTTGTAGTTGCCTTGGGTATTACTAGTCTTTAGCGTGGATTTTCCTTTGGTATCCAACTCAAAGGGTTGTACTTACATGCTAATACCAAAGATTTTTTTTATAAATTATAAAAAAATGAATAAATCTCGAGTGTGCTCTCCATCAAGTTTGCACGTCTTTCAATGTTGAGTTAAAAATACCTCAATAATGTTGAGCTCTCTCTTAGCTTTCTAACCATATTTTTTTCTATATTTAAAATATATTAAGGTTTTGAGCTTTAATTATTTTTCTAATGTCTCCATGTTTTTGTCAAAAACCTATGTATGGTATTTTTGGTTTCATTTTATCCATTCATCAAAATTTGAAACAAATTATATTTTTACAAGCTAGACTCTATTCTATACACACTAAAAATAATAATTTTTGATTAGTTTACTAAAAATTTAGGGGGAGCATGCTCAAATTTCCACTTTTCAAGATGTGGCCACTTAAAAATTAGTAAAAAAATTATATTCATTAAAATGTTAGCAAAAAAAATAAGCATAAACTACATGGTGTTAGCTAATTTTTCACTGAAACATTTTTTGAAATACTAAAAAAAAAGTTGACATTTTAGAGGAACCACAATAAATGCTATGCTATGTTTTATTGAAAAAACAAGAGAACTTTGTGTGGCCCCTCTATTTTAACCCCTTAATCTCCACCATTAAAAAAAGTATTTTAAAAAGAAGATTCAGAGCACTATGACTCTTGTTCTTATATCATCTTCAAATTTTGAGTGAAAATATCTTCAATTTATCATCCAAGATTCATTTTTCTTGATTTCACAAAAAAGTGGCCACTTAAGACCCCCTTTTGGTCACCCATTTCTATGCACATACCCCACAAAAAATTCTATATGAAAAAAATGAACATATTTCAAAAAAAAAATCAATAAGACATAAGTTATGGCTTAAGGTGCACTTAATGTTATGTGAAATTTTGTAGATGTAATAGAGTGCTACTTTTATGATGAAAATAATTTGAATCAACTCAAGCACGAAAGAATCAACTTAAGGAGGTGATGAAGAAGGAATCTTATAAGGATGCCAATTTAGATTTAGATATTATCATCTAGCCTATATGAATATGGAATTCCAAGTTTTTGAAAATAAAATGGAAAAAATTAAGTAGGTCAATAAGAGAATCCTTGAAATTGACATAAATTTTGCGTACTTGAATGGATAAGAGCTGAATCTTGTCAAAGTGGCATTCAATAATTTTGCAAAATATTTTTGGAAGTCACAAAAAAGACACAAAATACAACTAGGAGTGTGCATAGGCTTTATGACACTCAAGTTAAATTTTGGGTGAAAAATAATCAAGAAATATAATAAAAAAGAGAAAAAAACAAATGCATTTGGGTCTTCCATGTATTTTATATCTTTTTGATTTTTAGAGTCCACATATAGTAAATCTATATATATATTTAATTTTGACACATTTGAAGGGTTGGAAACCCTTGACCACCTACTCTTCAATGTAAACTACTAAATTTGCTATTTTTTAAGGTTTTCAATCTCTAAGTAGGTTTTATTATATTTTTATTCATTTAATTCAATGAGTATTTATGGATGTAAAATTTATTTAACATCACCAACATCTTCTTGTTGATGATGAGATGTTCAACATGGTCAACCTAAACACATTCACCTAACTCAAAATTTTATAATTATTATGGATATTGGCTATGGGATTGCTTTCTCAATCTACACTAAGATTGGTGGTTACAACAACATTATAGTTGGTTTTTATCCTTTGGAGATTTCATCTTCTTACATTTCAATTGTAGGGAGTAGGATGGGTGAGGAATAATTTTTTTAGATTTTTCCATTCACTAAGTGGTGTATGAAATGTTTGAAGAAAGGTTTACGCTCTTTAGCTCTTCTCTTCTCCTTTACTTTTCAGTTCTTTTATAACTAAATTAGAGTAGAATTAATTTTAGGGTTTATGATGAATTTTAATTACATATAAGGTATTTTTAATTATATTTTTAACTTCCGTATGGTATAAATAAATTCTAATTTTAAAAGTGATATCACTGCTAAAAGGTTTTAAATTCTTCTCATCCAAAATTAATGCTAACAAATATTTATCATAAATTTGAGAATGGTATACTGTTTTTAAATTAGATTTACTTACATAATTTACAATTTTATAAGTGATTTATATTAGTTAATTATGATCGATTTAATTATAATAAACCATTAATTTTATGAGTGACTATTGGTATTCCATTGTATCCCATTGAACACATTAGCCAAAGAGATCTCCTACTAAGATATTTTGGTAAACCTAAAAAATCATGATTTAAGTACACTTTTGAAGCTATCCACCTTCTAAGTAGGGGAACAATATATTAGTATGTCAAAAGACACATCATCACTTTTAGTTATCTTTGTGTCTAATCATCCTTCCAAACGTACTACACATTTCCAAGTGCTACCACAATGTACTTTTGAAGTCATGTCATACCTATAGCTTTTCCTATTTTTCTTATGATGCCTACCAACACCGCCTAATATTGGATCGAATTTCTAAATGAATTTCATGCATATTTCCCATATTCACTTAGAAATTTGGTAGTAACTTATTAATATAATCAAGGGATGAAATTGTTTTAACTTAGCATTGATGTTGCTCTAAAACCATAAGATTTTGCATAGCATACATGCACACACAAGACAATCAAGTTTGAATCTAACATGCATTTTGTTTTACACAAGGGAATGGGACACAAGTTTACTACATCGAGAGAAAATTGTGTAGGAACCACACATCAAAATACATGACAACTTACATCGTTGGGATTTTAAGCACTTGATGCAATTATGGTGGATAATCCCAAAACTACTCATATAATGGATCAAAAAGATATATTTCATGCCAATGGTTGGAAATTATGTCTACAAGTAATTCCTTGAGAAGAAACTCTTCTACCTTACTTTCAAAACACTTGTAGATTTCTATGTGCACAACTTTCCAAGTTATAACTAAAATGTAATGCACAAATTATAAGGTCCTAGTAATGGAACCAAAATATTAGCCATATACTTCTATATGCTATATAACTTTAGGAAAGTTAATCTAACCCCTATGTGTTAGATTATAGTTCAAAAGACTATTCACCTAAGGAACACTTGAGTCATACTACCCTCTAATTGACCTACACTCTATTAATCATTATTTATAAAGAATCTACAACATTCATTTAAAACATATAAAAATAATCTTATACAAAATTCTCTAGAGCTTTATTATATTCATTTGTTTCATGAAGAGTTCATTTAAATAAGGGTTTATAGAAAAGCTATTCACAAATTTGATAGAATCTATTATAGGATTTTTTAATATTATTTATAGATTTAATATTGTTCTAGTTTATTCCCTCAACATATAACTAACAATATTATCCTACAATCATGTAACACAATTCTTTCCCAAAATACCTGAACTTCTAGAAGACTTATGTTCTTTCTTAGATATATCTAACATAACAAATCTATCTATTTTAATATTTGTTTCAAATATAAATATTCAAAAATTATAATGACGAAAACAAAATTCTCCTAGCTCAAAAAATGTGTTATATCCTTATAACACTCGAACAAATAAAATACAAAACCCAAAACAAAATAAAAAATCTAAAAATCCCTAAATTAAAACTTGAGCTAATTGAAATCCAACTCAAGATTCTACTAAGAAGAGACTTGGGAACTTTGGTGTAATTATTAAAATTTTGGTTTTAAAAACTTGTTTCTGGTGGGTTCATACATCTATAACCTTAACTTCCAATACTACGACATTAACATTAAGATAAACTACTCCAAGTTCTCATTTGTGGTTTCATGATGTTTCATCCAACTCACCATTTTTTAATACTAGATCTTTATATCTTATGCACTATTAACTATTTTTTTTATTAGACTGTATGAATCAGGTAGCATGACCCCCTATAAACTGCAGTGCGCCTAGTAAACTTTTTAACATGACCGGCGGCGCTAGCACAACATGCCCTCTAGTACCACAGGGGTGGGGAGACTAGACCTCATGACCAACCTCCTGCAATAGGAAATATTTAGCCAACCGAGCTAGGGCCCCAACCCGCACTGTTAACTATTTTATTGAATCCTATGCACACAAATTTTGTTAGCCTAGAGGCACTTTGAGCATTCTTTATGTGAAATTTTTCAATAACTTCATGTAACAAATGCCATAATGGAACCAATTTTTTTCTTAATTTATAATATGTAACATATGTAAATCATATAGAAAGTATAAAAAAAGTATAATGATACATTATATTTCATATCAATAGATGAAATACAACATGGTTATGATGATCCATGAATTATAATAAAATCAAATATTTATTAGATTAGGAGTGCAATATCAATGCCAACATGATAAGTACTCCCATGTAAGTGTTATTCAAATTCAACACATCTGATAACTTGGTATGTGTAGGATCATCATGGAAAAAATAGGCCCTTAAGTGGAATAAAAATTCAGAAAATCAGAGTTAGGCAACTTGATGTAAAAATTTGAATAAGTTATCTATATTATTTCAAAAATATGTAAGAATAGAATTTTTAGAAAATTGAATGTAGTTTCTAAACTACTAGGTTTATTTTAAAAAAATAAAAATCTATATGGTGAAAATTTGAAATTTCAATGCAGTAGTACTTAAATTTCAGGGAAAAAATAAGTAGGTGTTTGTCTGACCACCCTAACCACAATAAAATGATAATATTTTTTAAAAATATTTTAGATATAAGTAGAGAATTCATGTCCCGATGTGATGCATATTTTTTTTTAATTTTTTCCAAGTAAATAATTAATTATGATTTTTGTATTACGTCTTTTAAAAAATATAAAAAATCGTCTGTCTAACCACCTTAACTTGGTCAAAAATTCATGAAATTCAACTTTTGTTTTTTTAATCCTATAGTATGTGAAGCATAGAATGTGACACATGTTTTAGATTCAAAAAATGTGATACTGTTTGAAAGATATAGATGTTTTTCAATCAACCTATCAATTTGGACTTTAGTCGTAATTCAAATAAAAAATGAATAATAATAATTTATTAAATTCAAAGTAAAACATAATTTATATTGGTGGAAATCTAATAATCTCCTTTGAAAACCCTTTTCGTTTCATCAAATTTGGGTAAAAAAAAAGTCGTCAGCCACATAGGCCATCATATCACTTACATATTGCCACTTTTTGGCACATCATGATCCTACACATACCCAACTTTAAATTTCTTAAGCTCCTAATTTGTGGGGGGGGGGGTATTAAGAACTCACATTCAATATAAATTTAATCCTCCCCAATTACCACCATAGCTTAAAGTGGTTAAATAAATAGTCCATGCTCTATGTCATAATATTGTTGTTTTCATTAAGTTCTTGAATCTTATTACCCTTGATTATATTATTTTTACTTAATTGATTCTTCTAGAATAGAAAGTAATACAACTCACACACCATCAAACACTTCAATCACAATATATTTACAAATACAAGACAACACAAATACACATCCACACACCACAAAAACAAAAATACTAAGAATTAGTACACACCAAACATAAAATAAATTCACCCATTATTTGGAATGACTTGAATTAGACAAACTGTCCAATCCAATAAATCCCTACATTATACTTTAGATTGTCTTAAGTCAAACCTCAATCCAATATCATCAACTCTACATTTTTGGAATGATCTAAATCAAACAATTAATATCACTTCCAACAACTCAATTCACTAATAATTTACACTACTAATCATATAAGTAAAACCACCTAAGCTAATAAAGCAATATAATGAAACAAAACAATACATCACAAGCTATTATAAAACAATATAAGATAATTCTTGTAAATAACAATGTGATCTAATAGTTGTGATGAATTCTGAAACAACCCTCTAGTCTGACACATTTGTGTGGAAGGAGGAATTGCCCCACTTATGGAACGACTGGTTGACCATGATCCTATTCCTTCGGGTGAATTTGCTAGTTCTTGGAAGGACAGAAGGGTTTCTGTTGGGGGGATTTTGTTTGAAGTTAGCGAGGATGTCATTGTGCAGGCTACGGGCTTGAGGTGCGAGGGGAAAAAATACCCTAAACACACCAAAAATCTAGACCACAAAAGCCTTAAGGCGTTCTTTAGAGGCGAGGAGACTCCGGTCAAGAATCAGGTGGGGTTCGAAAGAGCTGAGCTCCCTAAGCCATGGGACATGGTCTGCATGGCTCTGATGAAATATGTGACGCTGGAAGGTAGGTACAAAACTTGTTTCTTCTATCATTTCCCTTTGCTTAACCATCTCAGACATAAAATGCTGCTTAGCTTTCCATTTTCCTTCTTATGGACCTGGAAAGCTCGGTGGACAAATGTAATGCGGTGGCTTGTCATAATACCTATGATCTCCCACCTCTCCCACTCCATCAGGGGCTTATCCTTCACCTGTACCACTTCCATCTTGCTCTCTGCCCACCTAAAGCCATCACTGTCCGTGTTGAGAACATTGAACCCATCTCTTCGATTCATATCTCCCCGACTGAGTCCAAGAGCCCTCCTCGGACTGACAATGTGAGGAGTGTCAAAACCAATTTGGCCACCAAAAAGCTTAAGGGTGGGCTAGGCATGGCTCATACCAGTGCGGTGGAAGGGCTCTGTGAGCTAAAGGCCACCCAGGTTGGCACGATTGATAATGTCACTAAGCTGAAGAAAGGTAAGGAGAAATGTGTGCAGGCTATGACTGTTAAGGATGGCAAGGGAAAGAATGGTGTTGGGAAAGATTCCAGAGGGGATACGGTTGTGGGGATCATGGAGCTGACTGGTGGGGAAAGTGTTAGGAGGAGATCGGGGAGGCTGGCCAAGAACAACAAAAAGAGATTAATTATTGAGGACTCGGAGGTGGAGCAATCTGACAGCAAGGGCTATAAGGAGGAAGAGTCTGATGATGAGATTGATGACATGGGAGAGAGGCCCCTGCCTTCTCCAATGGACAGCAAGATTCCTGGCCATGGTTTTGACTCACACACTTCGCTGGTGAATGAGCCTAGTGGGATTCAGGAGACTAGGGATATTAGGGAAGATGTTGACATGTTGGTGAAGAGATTGAACACCCTAGACAAAAGATTTAGGGGCTTGACCCGCTTCACAATGAAACTGAGCCACTTTGTTACTAGTGCGTTGTCAAATGTCATAAAAGAGGAATTGGAGGGGAATAATAGCTAGGAAAATAAGGAGTGGGTGGGCGATGAGGCGGTCGACCTCCTGATCAAGAACTGGGATGAGGCCAGTTAGCTGCTCCTTTTGTTGGTCTGTCGGTTGTTTTTCGGCTGTTGGTGTGTTGTCGCTGTGCTGTCTCTGGTTTTTTTTTCTATTAGTGTTTGTTGTTTATGTTTAGTCCTTTTTTGGCCCTAGTGGCTCATTGTGAGGGGTACAATGCCCCGTAAATGCTGTTTAACTTTTCAAAAACAATGTGATCTAATATCATAAAATAATATAAACAAATACAAAGAACATAACATAACCCAACCCTTATAATGATGATGATTATTATGATATAATCTTGTTCTATTTTTTTCTTCTATGAGCTATTCATAAGGGATTTGTACTCCATAAAATTAATTAGAAAATATAATTTGATAAAATGCATGCCTTGGAAACAACGGTGCATAAGGACCACTGATTTTACTCAATCCACCAGTAATGGTAAATTTTCTAAATAGTATTATCAATATGATTCTTGACTACCTATCTAAATATGAGGGCACAATATCATTTTACCCAAAATCACAACAATCCATGAAAGAGATAGTTCAAACATTCTAATATTTTTCCCCTTTATGAGATGATCTTAGTGTTATTTGATGTGTGGGTTTTACAAGGGGGACTTCTTGCTCTTAAATTTTGTCCATCCTTTATCTGATTGTGTATCTCTATGTATTGCTCTAGTTTTCATTATGTGTTGTCATCTTTATGACCACTATCTATTGGGGATACCATAGACTCAAAAGATGTTGTTTTGTCTATAATCTTGATTTTTTCTTTCTCGAGTGAAATTGTTGAATCCTTTGAAGTGTTTTTGTTGATAGAAACCACATGTGGAGCTCCCATACTTGTGTCTTGAAATTTAAGAGAAGAGTATGTATTTGGTTTTGGGTGGGCCAATAGAAGAACTTGGGAGGGATTCAAATTATTTTGAACATTAGGTGGAATAACATAATGATGAGGCTTGGTCTCAATACACCAAGTGGGCATCCCACACGAGGCATGATTTCCTTCATCTTGAGCTTTTTGTTTTAGATAGTGAAGGGTAAAATGATATGAGAAGAATTTACTGCACTTGAAAGAAATTATTTCATATTCAAATGGTTGTCTCTAGCATCTATTGCCCACTTTTAGAGAAATACTAGCAACAAGACCTTTGGAAATATCCATTTTAACACACAAATGTGCATAGGTGGAGCTTGCATAATGGAATGTTTCCTTTGAAGCACAATAATAATTACCTATATTGTTTCCCATAGCTTGCGAACTCTCTAATTCCCATAATTGCAAGGGGAGAGAGTAAATGAACCCAAAGGTATGCAAAAGAGAAACTCTTTATGAGATGATCAAAATATGGAAACTAGGGTTTCATGCATAGGAAATCTCCTTGGAAAACCCATGGGACATTTTTTAGCACCTTCTCTTTGTCTTCGATGAAATCAAACTCAAGGATAAAATGCCCCTGGTGTAAGGGTAAAAACAATCTCTTTCTCCATTTTGTTTTTCCAAATTATTGTGATCCAAGAATGAAGATCATAAAAATGTGGCCACATTTTCACAAATCTACAAATGAGGGCATGATTTTGTAAAAAAATCCTCCTTATCATGAATGGATCCATCAATGTAAATCTTTGGCATATGTGATGAATAGTGGAGAACAAAAGGGTTGAGATCCATGCTGCACCTACTAGGAATAGATCTACCATCTCTACCCCCATCAGAAACAGTGCCACCATAAGGAGAGGCACATAGGATGGTTTTGGGTGATCTATTCATTTGGCCCCTTCATGATAGGTGAACAATTCATTACCTCGTGCCACTAGAGAACATAAAAAACCTGTGTGTTGATGCTTTAATTGACACCCTATAATTCATTTCTCATAATTTCTCCTTTACACACTTACAACTATATATTATAACTATAAATATTCATCTATGTACATCAATTCTCATAGAATGAACAAAATAGATCCCTACTTATGGTTGGATATAGATAACAATCAAAGGCTACAACTCATTAGAATACAAGGACACTCCGATGAATTCTATTTATCACTTCTATGATAAACAATTTTTGCTTAGGATAAAACAAGTGAAAATAGGACTAAACAATTTTTTGTATTGATAATTTTAACACTTATGTTGAAGCAACACATGCTAACTCACTAGTATAATCATCATGCATGAAAACACTAAACACAAAACTTCCATTTTTTTATATTCCACATCCTCAACTCTTTCTAAATTGAACCTCTCAAATAGTTAATGTATCTCGCCATCCACTCCATCATGATGCCCTAATCAGATTGTTAGCTTGTAGTATTCTTTAGTAGAGTCTTTCACAATCAAATCTTTCTACCTCAGATTGTGCAACTCCAACAATTTTAAATGATAATGAACAATGAATACAATGGATGTCTTCTTCCTATAAAGATCAATCTAGATAATATATTTTCTTTTTTCTTTTTTATTTTCTCAACCCAAATTCATGCATTCTTCAAACATACAAATAAAATATATACAATAATATATTTAATTTCAATTAGATAATAATATTCTATTTAAATATTCTTTTCCATTGTGCACATTTCTAATATTAAAAATATTTGAAAATCTAATATTAAAATATTAAGAAATTTAATATTATCTATTTCTAGATAAAACTAAAGATAAAAATCTAACATCACTAATACTAAAATATTAAAAATATAATGTTATCTTTTCTAAATTAAAGATAAAAATATATTATCTTCTTCTCCTCCTCCTCCTCCTAACAAAATTAAATATAATTATTTTACTTCTAAAATAAAAATTTACACATACAAAACAATTCAAATTAAACATATTATAATTTAAAATTACTAATTCATTTATTTCTTTCTTAAAAATCTTTAAATTAAGAAAAATAGCTAGAACAATACTATTTATTTATTTAATTTTTCAATATTCTTTTAATTAAACAATTAATATAAATTAAAATTACAAATTCAATTATCTCTTTCTTAAAATATCTTAAATTAAAGAAATTAATTAAGAAATGCTTTATCTATTAATTTCATTTTTCCAATTAATATTAGTTATCAAATAAGCAAAGTAGGGATGCAAGTAAAATTAAGATTTTGACATGTGAATGTTGAGCCACAATGTACTCTACATGTTCCCAATTTTGTATCAATTTATCAAGCATTACTTCAAAGACTAGATTATTAATATTATAATTATCAACAAAAACCTTACAACACTTACCTCTTAACTTGCACACTATTTTGAATAAATTCTTTCATTATATTGGTTCTTCTTTGTTTTCATACTTTAACAAAGATCTTCTTATGACAAGTGGCTCTCCTTTCTAAAGATGATCCATTAGTTGTGTCATCAACATGTGAGATTCTTGTTTTTCCTTTCAATTTCTTATTGGGGCTCCCTTGACCTAGGTGACATTCAAATGCTTGATGTCCTTCCTCTCCACACTTGAAATAAGTTCATTTAACATATCATCATCTTTGTTGGTCATGTCTATTTCAATTCTTTTATTTAATTTGTTTTCTATGATTACAACCAATTAATATGCTTCCTTCACTATTTAGATATTCCACTTCTCAACTCTTTCTAAATTAATCCTCTCAAATAATTAATGTATCCCACCACTTTCTCCACTTCATGATGTTTTGATCACATTGTTAGCTTGTAGTATTCTTTAGTAGAGTCTTTCATAGTCATCTTTCTACCTCATGTTGTGCAACTCCAACAATTCTAAATGATAATGAACAATTAATACAATGAATGTCTTCTTCCTACAAAGCACAATCTAAATAGTAGATTTGTTTTCTATTTTGTTTTTTCAATCCAACTCACATTTTTTAAACATACGAAAGCAATGTACTAGCACTTGCTTCTAAAGGAGCTTCAAGGATTACACCGATAAAAAACTATATTTATGTTAATATGTTAGAGAGTACGTGTTTGTGCATGGGTGCATGTGGATGTCATGTGTTGCAAATTCTAGTTATGTGTGGCTGGATTAAACAATTGATAATAAGTGCTAAATAATGGAACGAAATAAACTTACAAACGTGAGACTTCTTTTAGACTCAAATCTCACACTATATGCAACCTATGACTAATAAAATAACATTTAATTTCACTTTTATAGTAATATTTTATTTAAATAATCTTTTCTAATTTTATATTTTTTAAATAAAACTAAAGATAAAAATCTAACCTTCCTAATACTAAAATATTAGAAAATCTAATATAATATTTTCTAAATAAAAACTAAAGATAAGAATCTAACATTTTCTAATATCAAAATATTAAAAATATCTAATATAATATTTTCTAAATAAAAAATTCAAAATAAGAATCTATTATCTTCTACTTCTCTCCCTAAAAAAATTAAATTTTAAAAAATTAATTAGAATTTGAATTAAATGATTAAAATAATTTAAAATTATTGTTTCAATTTTTTTATTTTAAACTTAAAATTAAAAAAATTAATTAAGACAGTACAATTCCTTATATCTATTTTTTTCATTTTTCAATTAACATTAATTATTAGCCGATAGACTATATATGGTGTGAGGTTTTGACTGAAACCTGTCTCACAATGGAAAACCTGTCTCACACTCCGTTGTTATACCTATTCAGGGCTACCAAAAAACAACTTTTAGGAGTACTGTGGAATAAATGCAAATTGCTTGAAGATTGGATTGCAATCTTTTAAGTAAATGCAGTATCAATCTAATTCACTGCAGATTGCAGATTGCATATTGCGATAAATGTAGAGATATTTTTTTGTCCACCTTTGCCACCGCCCTCCTGTGACTCTAGCACCTCTCACAGTAAGAGTTTCACCGACATTCTGCAACTATAAATTCATTACTCCTCTATAAATATTTAGGCTCTAGGTCGGTGTTGCACAGTATCAATGAGGTTCTGTAGCATAGCCCTACAAGTACAAAATGTAGTTGTTAAGGTGGACTGTGTGATTTCAAGCGATGAAACCAGCGGCGGCAGCAGTACCAAGAATAGGGGGATTTGGAGCCACTTGATGAGGTTTATGTCAGGTAGTGTTTTTAGGCCATTACAGGATTTGCAAGGTTTCTTGGGTCCAAAAAAAACCATGGTTCCAGAGGTTTCCATCATTCTCCCGGTGAAGTTTTGAAGAGTTTCAAAGATGTCCAAAATCTGACCATTGAACTGCTTGGTGGTGAACTGGATATTGAAGATGGCGTCCTGCTTAAATGGAAGATAGAGTTTGGGATGACTCTAGAGAGCTGTGTTATTCTTGGGGCTTCTTCGGTTTTAAATCCTGCTAAGGATAAGAGAGATCAGAACTATGATTTGGAGAAAATAGACTTTCTTCAAGGTAAGGACTAATCTTGGGCACTTCAAATGATTAGGGTTTTTCTATTTATTTTTAGGGGTTTATTTCTAGTTTGTTATGTTTGATTAATTTTTGGATTATATGTGAGATGTAGCTTCTACAATCAGCGTAGTTGCTTTTGCTCTATTCAATAACGAATCTTCACCGAGTAACATGGAAGGGGGCGTCGCATCCATGTCTGAGATAGTTGAGATACTTTGAACTTTTATGGATGCTGCTTATTCTCTCCTTCCACACTCAAATCTTACGACCCAATACGTAATGGGAAATATAATTGGAAAGCTAAGCCTGAGATGTGTCCTCCAACTCATAAAGAGCCTTGTAAAGAAAGTCTTCAAGTTTATGTAGCCATTTCTCCTTGAATTGCAGTTTGCCCTTCCGGCCCCATCGGTGCCTTTGAGCAGGCATTTGATAGACTCAAGCTCATCGCAGATTATTTCCCTTTTTGGCCATTGACAACGAATTTCTCACCATTGTAGTTTGCAATAATATGGCCGTCAACATCATAGAGGCCATTCTGGTTTTCTGCAGCATGGAGGTCATCCTCAACTGTAGAGAAAGGATATGAAAATATCGGGGATTACAACCTGGATGATAGATATTCTAGAATTGGAAGATTTGATTTTGCAAGATTTAATTCAGATATTCTGATTTAATCTGATTTGGATTCAGCTATTTTCTTCACCACAGTTTGCAGCTAAGCCAGTACTATCATATTGCTGCTTCGATTTCTTCTCATGTTCGTCGTGTCCTTTTCACATTTCAATCTATTCATAGTGAACAGCTTCTACGCCAGTTTGCCTACAACTGCTGCTTCACTCTATTCATGATGAACACATTTCAAAACGCAAGAATTGTGTAAGCGTGTACACAAAATATTGCATGTTGATAGCCAATGTGGAGTGTAGTGGTGAATGAAAGGTGGGATTCATGCACCTAGGACGTGTCTTATCCCTGTACCATTAGTTACTGTGACGTGAAATAAAAAGGTCACAAATAGGGATGCACAGTTCCATAGACTTTTATTAGCATGTACTTTTACATTTTTTATTTTTCATATAACGGCTTCTATATTATTGGTTGTTGAACAGCGGTTTGTCCTCCATTTGTCTGCACCGTGTAGACATGATTTTCATTTACATGACCAAACTACAATGCAAATGTCTTGGTAAATTATTTCCATCAAATTGGTGTTGAGCTGCTGCATATTTATGTTTTTTTGTTTAAAACAAATGTCCGATTAGTTAGGGGAGAAGATCTAGTATTCGTCAGGGCTAATTTCGCACAACCACAGAATCTAAACTGTGTGTCGAATCAAAAAAAAATTTTATGGGTTTTTTTCGCCTACGAGTTAAGAGCTTATAACTAAGTTTTTGGCTTTTGGGCAATTCGGTAGAGTGCAAGAGCATTGGATATGCACGCGGAGGTCAAAAAGACACCTTTTAGAGGTGTTGTTCGATTGTCGCCACTTAATGTCCCAATATCCGCCCGCTTTAATTTCCATCAATTAGGCTTGTTTATGCCTTAAATCCACTCTAAAACATGCACTTTGACACTTAATGAGCAGGCATTAGCGTTTTTGTAATAATAATGAGTAGTCATTGGTGTTTTTGTAATTATTTATTCAATCAAATAAAATTTTTTAATAGATCAAAGTGATTTTTTTTTTGGGGGGTTAAGTGAGCATGGAGGTGGCGGTTATTCAATGGGGGGTGGTAACTGGGTCTTCTCCCCTAATGTAATTTTAATAATGATTGTCTGTAATGAAAATTCCTATTATAACATTGTGCACCACCTCCCCAGCTGTAAAATGCTTCTCCTAGTGGAGCAGCCCCTCAAATTACCGCACTATAATGATTAACCCGCTCTTCGGGAAACTCTTTGGAAGCATGGTTGAGCATCAAATTAGTAGTTGGGCAGAAAAAGAGGGAAAGCGAGCAAAAGGTCAAGCGGTCTTTAGACCAAAATACTCTACCATTGATCACAACATTACACTCAGGTACTTGATTGAGAAAGTTTGGGATAAGTAGGGTGGTGAGGTCTTTTGTTGCTTCGTAGACTTCAAAAAAACGTTTGACATAGTCCTTAAAAACAAGTTATGGTCTAGAATGGAAGAGTTGGGAATTCCTAAAAAAGATAGGGCTGTTGTTCATAGGTTATACGAGCAAGTTCAAGCTAAAATCAGAACTAAACAGGGAATGTCAGAATGTTTTGGAAGTGATATTGGCATCAAACAAGGATGTTCTCTCTCACCTACATTATTTGGGTTGTATATTAAGAAATTAGAGGAATGGTTAGACAATTTTGGTGGGGGAGGAGTTGAGCTGACCAATTATGTAATAAAATTGCTGCTTTATGTTGATGATCTTATTCTAATGGCAAAAACAATGCATTATTTGAAGGATAACTTGAAAGTTCTTGAGTTATTTTGTCAAGAGGTTGGGATGCAGGTGAACACTAGCAAAACTAAGGTTATGATATTTACTTTGAAAAGAAAGAAAGAAGCTATAAAATTTGTTTTCGAAAGTAGTCCCTTGTGAGTGGTTAGTGACTATAAGTACCTTGGCCTTGATTTTCACTATAGGCTTAGTTGGGAGACATGTAGAGCAAAAATGATTCAAGGTGGATGGAAAGCTTTATACTCTTTGCAAAAGAGATGTAGGAGTGATGAATTATGGGATTGGAAAACTAAGAAAAATCTCTTTGGATTGTTAGTGGTACCGGTGGTTCTCTATGGGTGTGAAGTTTGGGGTGGCAATACTTCAGCAATGAAGTGGAGGAAAATTGAAAGATTGCAAAAACATTTAATCGCAAGTAGCCTCAAAATAAAATTGTCTGTTCCCTATGAGATTGTCCTAGCTGAGGCTGGCGCCTTACCTGTGGAGACATCGGCTATGATTTGTTTACTAAGTTATCTAAACAGGCTAGAGAACATGGAGGTGTCCCGTTGGCCCAAAATGGGAGCAATAGAAAAATTAAATAGAAGGAAGAGCACGTGGATGAAGCAAAATAACAAGTGGTTGAGTAAGTGGGGTATCAACATAGATAATTGCCCAAATAACATTAAAGCAATCAAAATGTACATGCAACAAAAATTTTAAAGAAAGCATGTGGGCTAGGGAGTTATCAAGGAAAAGGGAGTATTACATCAAGCACTTTAATCCCTCATATGATCATACTCAAAAAGCATATATAGGTGCAAAAATAAAATGGAAAACGAAAATGTTAATAGCTCAGCTAAGGACTTGTTCACACCAATTGAGATGTGAAATCGGTAGATGGTCAACACCTAAAGAAGATTGGGCTGATAGGATATGCAGGTTTTGTTCGTTAGGGCTTGTAGAGATAGAGTGGCATTTCATCATGGAATGTCTAGCCTACATGGATATTTAGGTCAATTATATCGAGATTTTAAATGTAGACACTTTATACAGCTTATTCGAAAAAGAGAGAATATCTAAAAGTGTTGATTACTTGATAAAAATTTATAGTAGAAGATCCAAAATTCAAAAGTAAAGGGAGATCAAGTAATTGCTGGGCTATGGTTTTTTTTTGGGGTTGTTGTGGTGTTTCGTTTTGGTGTTGATCCGTGGGTCCCATAGGTTGTTTGGCCTCGTGAACGTTATTAAAATTCTTCATTCATTCATCCACACCACCATTATTTACTCCCCTGGCTTCCTCCATAATTCACTTCTCCCACTCCCTTGTTCTGCCTTTTACCTGGGTATTTATAGCCTTGGGTTCCACACTTTCTGAGCCTCCGACATCTAGGTCTAGCCATCCTGAGGCTGTGAGCAGAATACACATAGCTCGATGGTACCACTTCAAAAAGATAATTTAAAACCATTTAAAATGAACCTATTGCCCCAGAAGCTTTGGCTATACATTAAAAATATAATATAAATTAATATAAATGTAATATTAATATGAATATAATATAATGTAAAATATTATAAATAATATAATAAATGTTAATATAATATAAATAGTATAACTATATAACAAATACTAAAATAATATAAAATATTTAGGTTTATGTATTCAACTAGATATGGGATTAGGGTTAAGTTTGGGTTACATTTATAGTTATTGTTAGGTTAGGCTTAGTGTTAATCTTCGGTTTAGGATTACATTATGTTTCAATTAGATATAAGAATAGAGTTAAGGCCAGGTTAAAATTAGGATCATTATTTATATGCAATTTAAAAATAAAAGTAGAAGTTAGAAGATTCAATATGCAATTCTTGTTCAACTTAAAACAAATGATTCATGCAAATCTTCATTGTGTTAAAACAAAAATATATAAACAAAGGAAACAAAACTAAGATTCCAAATTGCTAAATGAAACATCAACATGTCAACTTTGCTTAATCATGATTTTAGCTAATAGATAGCCGAAAAATGATGTGCACATCATAGTTCACACAATCAAAAAGAAACAGTGGAGGAAAAAAATATAGAACTCTTGCACGTATGCATTCATTTTTATACTTATGTCTCGACTTCTAAAACAAAAAGATACAAATATAGTGATCTCTTTATTAAGATATGATAGCATTAGTCAAAAATATATAAAATAATTTGTGTAAATAAGTCAAAATATATCTTTATTTTAATATATAAATAAAGTCATATGTCTTTATTGTCTATCATTTTTTTCCCACAGGATGCCTTCGTTTGTCAAATTTGGAAGCCTTCAAGGTGAGATGTTCCTCAGAGATTATGTTGTGGCAATGGGGATTTGTGCTCTGATAATTGGTTAACTTAGAGTTTGGAAATTGTTGGGAGAGGAAAAGCTTAAATTGCCAGCAGCTTATGGTCAACAAGTGGATATATGTCATAAATATATTGTCAACGGAATGCCAAAGTAATATATCCATGATTTTGTTTAGGTAAAAGTAAATAATGACTCGACCTTTCATTGTACACATTTAATTAAGAAAATACTTTAACTTCCAATTTGTAAATAGTGTAAACAAAAATTATATATTTTAATATACTTTCTTTCCATCTTTACTTATATATATTTTTCTATCGAGGTAACCCTTGCACCCCGCTGGTGCCTAGTCAAATAAGCAAGCAGGGAGGCAAGTAAAAGTAAGGGTTGGCATGTGAATGTTGAGCAGGGCAGCGAATGTACTGTACACAGTCCCAATTTTCTTCGCCAGGTCATCCCTCAATGTTGTCTCAGCCGTTTCACATGCCCATATCTTCGTCAGAACACTTGGCCATGTCTGGGCCGGCCATTCCGCGCCCGAACAGCTTATCGCAGCTGTACCACCATTTCATCCACCTTCAAAGTCCCTCGCAGTAGGGCGAACTGTGCCAGCTCCTCTGTGACATTGGGCAATCCGACGCCGGTCACTATGACCCCCTCTAGCTTGCTGTCTTTCTGCCTGGTTTGGGTCAGTATGAGGCCGTCCAGAGAACCGTCTCCCCGCCCTGCGCCAGGCAGTACGAGACCATTCAGAGCATGATAGGATGCTCGCCCACTAGGCAGTATGAGCCTGTGAAAAGTGCTGAATCCTCGTCGATCGCGCAGTTTGAGACCGTCCAAAGGGCCGTATCCTCGCCCTCTGGGCACTATGAGCCTGCCTATAGGGCTGTGTCCTTGCCAGTCAGGCAATATGAGGTCGTCCAAAGAAGGTCCTCGCCTGCTGGGTAGTATGATCCCTTATAGACTGTCAACTCCCCGGCTTGTCCTAGACAACAATACACAATGGCTGAAATGCCCGTATCTAGCTCTGCTTACTGTGCTTCAAACCCTGAGGCTAAGGGCTCTGAAAAGGTAAGAGCTACGGAATATGAAGACGAGGGAGAAGGAGAAGACATTTGCAAGAATTGCTGGAATGGATGTAAGATTCCTGGAAAATAAAAAACTATCCCTTCTTGTGAAATGTAAATTTACAATTGATGTCCATATGTACGGTGTATCTGAGTTTTGTATGGAAAATTAATATTTTGAATTAGTCAGAATTTTTTTTAATCAAATAAATAGATAAATAGAATTAATTATATGCACTCAAATAAACTAAACACATCACTAAAATTTATTTTCAATTAGGTATTTATTTTGATTTAAATCATCTTCATATTATTGGATCATATTAGGACATTTTAACAATAAGATCTAGGTCTCTTTTTTATATATATGTCACACAACATAGTAGCATTGTTGAGAAACAATATTAATTATAATCATCATTCAATCAACCATGGGAATTCAATCACAGACTATATACACAAATGTGTTAAATCAACACTTTACATTCAACATAAGTTAATAGTGTGTATCTAATATAAAATTGGAGCATCATACAATCACCAAGGGACCAAAAATGAAGGATGTTACATCCTTCCCCTCTAGGACTAATGTTGGCCCTAACATTAATTACATTTTAGAAATACATCACACTAATGCAAAGTGTTCAACTAAACCTATTCTAACTAGTCCAATGATTACACCATCAAGGATTTAAATCAAATAGTGACAAATCTACATATGTACATCAACAAGAAGATTTCATAACATATTTTTTTCTAATAGCACTCACATAGAAAAAAATTTACATCGAAAGAAAATAAGGAAATACTTCAAAAAGGGTCCACCCAAATCAATTAGATTTCATAAAACATCAAGAGGAATGCAAAACTCAAGGCAACAACCAAATGACCATGCTTTTCCTTAATAAAAATTCATAAAACTCAACATTCAACAAAAAATAAATTGATCTTAAATACTTCAACTCTTAGTCCATCAAGACTTGCTAAGAAAATTTCCAAACATAAATAATCAAGACTATGTTCTAAACCCATAAGTCAACTACACTCCCTACGTATTAACAACAAATTCAAATGGAATGATAAATAACAAATATATTCAAAAATAATATTTTCCTCAAAACAATATAAAGTACAAGTATAAAAAATAATAGCCATGATCTATTGATCACCCAAAATAAATTACACAAAATTACCAAAAAGTTTATTGGAACATTAAACGTGTCCTAACAAATCTCAATAATAAGAACAATCTTAAACATAACAAGGTTCTCAAATGAATTTCAAAGTTCAAAAGAAAATTCAATACTAAAATAAATCCAAGGTTCAATAATATGTAATGCCAAACCATAACAATTGGCAATCATAAAAACATCACAAGCCATTAAATTTTGTTGCAATAATAAATATGACCTTACCAAAGTAAATAAACCTTCTACTAATAAAGTATACATACACAAAATCACCCAAATGCACGTGCACCATCATGGAGTGGGCGGGTGCATGGAAATGGGTAGCAATTTCGTGGACACCCTCTAAAAAAAAATTTGAAAATCCATAACGCGAGTGTGTTATAACACACTCGCGTTATGACTCGTTATGCCAAGCCTGAGGCTCGGCAACTACAAACCTATAACGCGAGTGCATTATAACACGCTCGCGTTATTGACTATTAAAAGCAAAAAAAGAAATGCAAATCTGTCATTAGCATTTCGACTGTTTTTTTTGCAGCTGCGGCCAAAACCCCCACAATTTCACACTTGTGTTTTAGGAGGATTAATTCAACAAATCTCTTCCTAACAATTGATATTTCTTTGCAACGATGGCAACACGACGAGGAGGAGCTGTGAGAGGTAAGGATTCTATGGTTTTTGTTTTGAATTTGTTAGTTTTAGGTTGAATTTGATATATATTTGTTTGAATTTTTAGGAGATGCAAATCAACCTGCAAACCCTCAAAATCCTCAACAGGAGGACCAACCAAATCCTCAAGATCAAAATCAACCACAACATCAACCTCCTCCACCAATCACTCAACCCCCTCTTGACACTCAACAAAATTTAATGAGTGAAGTTGAGAACAACAAAAAACAAATTGAGGATTTGATCAGTAGGTTGAGTGATCCAAATGGTTCAATCGCAGAAAGAATGACCCTAGCAAATTCATTGAAAGATATGTTAAAAAATGTAGATTCAATTAGCAAAAAATTAACTGGATGGCAAGATAGGAGGCAGGCGGCAGGCGGCTAGGGAATATTATGCAAATAAACTATCATACAAGGATGTAAAGGATTTAGAAATTACAAAAGGTGATTTTTCCTCATTATTCACCGACCCACACACAAATCAAAATCTTACCCTCAATGCGAAGAGGTTTCCTATCCATTAGTGCCACCACCAACAGATTAAGGACCAGTTTTATGATAGGTGGTGCATGGTCTTCGATTACCCACCGTGCAACAATTGCAAGGTCCCGCAATATTTCCTTAAGAAACTATACAGTGAGTTCATATTAAACAAGATCTCAAATTATTTTGATATGAGGGATTTCCAGGGGAGAGGTGGGGGGTCAGCTCAGGATAGACCTAGTGCACAATCGAATCCTACGCGGCAAGGTAGACGAGCTCTCGCTAGGCCACCTCGTGAGCACGTTGTTATGCCTTTCGCTGCGAAGGAAAGTGCTGATGTAGAGACATTGCAAGCGATCAACACTTTGACCAATAGTGTCATCCATCATACTAGCCCTATTCTACAACACCATCTAGGGGAGTCTTCGAGTGGTGGCCTTCGAACACAAGTGTGTCAATCTTACGGGGCTACTTGTTCATATGACCCCACTGACACTCAGGAGACTGGTACGCAAGATCCATCTACAACTATGGAGATGGAGAGGGCAACTGACATTTTGCATCAAGCATATGGCATTGATAGTCAGGTAAAATTTAGTGCATGTTCATTGAATTTAATTTATTAAATTTCGATTTTGAAATGCAAGATTAACTAAAAATATTTTATGATTTTAATAAAATTGCAGGGTCACAGTGTTGAGACTGGATACACCGGCCCCCCACCAACTTATTTATGTAGTACACCTATCGCTAGGGTATGTAACAAGTAAACAATTATAAATTTATTGCATGTTAATAACATTGTTTTACGAATGGTAATTTAATATACGATTTTGGATGTTGAACAGACTAATATTGGAGGTTTTGATGGAACACTTCCCAGTTGCGGTGGATTTACTCAATCCTACACGGAGGTAATAGAATAAAGAGTTTAACTAATGAATCAAGTACTTAATAGATTTGTGTAGTTTATATGCACATCGTTGATTATGTTGAATCATTTTTTGTTTTATTTTCAGATGTTGCATGACGATACACCTCCGAATGTGACGAGGGCAATGGATATTGGTGTGACATCTACTATACAATCCTCGATGGCTTTGACAAGAGAGGTATGAGACAAATTAGTAAATTTCAATTTACATTTGTTGTTATAGATGTTAGTGAAAAATCAAACCATTATTGATTCACGTAGTTTAATTTCTATTTGTATGGTTTATACAGGGCTTGAACACGCCTGAGCATGGGCGTGAGAATATTTCCCTCGTGGAGAGAGATCGTGAGATGGAGGTAAGTGATTATTTTTTCAAATATATCATTTTTTATAATGTAATTTCTATATATTCATGTCTTTACTTCTTATTGTAATAGTTAAAACTTCACAATGAACTAAACCCTAGGAGGAGCAGCAGGAGCACTCCTCGAGCATAAAAAAAATGAGTAACAGACCTATCGCCATCCGATCGAAAAGGAAAGGGAAAGATTTTATTTCCAAGACATGAAAATCAATGACTTTTGATTCCAGAGCCCTTTGTTGTATGCCTACATGGTAGTTTTGTACATATTTTTTATTGGACATATTTGACATTGTATGCCTATATGGCTATTTTGTACATATATTTCATACTTATATCGACATATATTGATGTATGCCTACATGGCTATTTGGTTAATACAAATATCTTTTATTGATGCTTGTCCATATTTGCATTCTAAATTGATGGTTCAATAGATATGAATTACATGTATTCAAGTGTATACTTTACAACTTACGTGTATACTTTATGACTTACGTGCGTTCGAATGTATACTTTGTGGCTTACATGTTTTCATGTGTATACCTTGTATTTGTGCATATACTTTGTTTTAATTTATGTATACTATGTATTCGTGTGTATATTTTTTGAGGCTTACATGTTTTTGAGTACTTGTACTTCCTTTATTCACATGTACATGCTTGACTTATTCATGTGTATAATTATTAATTGGTTAGCCCTAGCATTGATTTATGTCATCCTCAATGCATGATCCTTGAGATGGAGTAAGAACACCCTCAAGGTCCAAAGGAGTTTCACATGCATTCTTCATAGGCTCGTTTTGGTAGTCAAACCAAAAATCTCTTGCATCATTGAAATGCAAAAATTATCCTTTATAGCAGGTTTGAAGCCATTATCATTCTCCGTTGGTTCTTCATGTATCCACTCCCCATTAATGGTTGCCTCATGACCTTCATGAAACCAAGCACTTATCTCATTTGTGATAGAAGAAACGTATGAAGATTTATCTTCCTCCTTATGAACCATTCATTAGATGGGTTCTTGTGAACCACTACTCATGAATCATGGGTCACTGAGTTTGACTTGTAAAACTACATGATTGAATCCTGATAGCAATATCACAATATTTATATATCTAAATGTGTTATTTCCTTCAGCTAAAATTTGTGCTTATACTTATGTGATTGATGTATGTTTGTGTATGGGATCATAGTAATTTCTATTTGATAATGCTATTGTGTCTTTAAGGTTTATTTATTAAAGGGTGCGTGAAACAAGTTTTAAATCCTTAAAAATCTTTGAATTTCTTAGGTTTTTCTATTTGTCGAGTTTGGGCTCCGAGCCCGAGTCCAAGTAAACAATTGGCTTGTCAAGTCTGAGGCAATTCCAAGTCTTGTAACACTGGTGTGAACACATCGAGGAATAATGTATATGCCGATGAAGAGAGAACCCATCCTTGTTTCTAAATAAACCATAGTATAGATATGGTTGGTCGAGATAAAACATCACTCTTCTGGATAGTTCGAACCATAATCTTTCATGGCTGCAAACACACCTTCATTATGTGTGTTCTTGATCCTATTGAAAAAATGGTGGAACATGTTGTAGATCAAATCTTGCAACCCTAAGTCCACAAGAAGGTTACTTGTCCTGATTTTCGCAAATGTATTTAAGATGTTCATCCTTCTTGAGTAATGCGAACTATTGATGTCATCTAGATCTTTGAAACTGTCTGCAATAATGTGCAATACTGTAAAAGCTAGAGCTATATCTAATACTATAAATGACTGCTCAATAAAGCCTAAATATTCTTCTATTCTTTTCAATGTGACCATAATGGCATTCCTTTATGATAAACTACTAAGCTTGCTACCTGATTCATAAAGTAATTTTGCCAACCACTATCATCAGTTGCCATTCTTCCAATGGAAAGTCAATTTGTTGCAATACCCAAAGGCTGATAGGTTCATTCGCTCTAATACCACTGTAATGACTCGAGCTCTAGATCAATAGATTTTTGATTTATCTCTTATTGGATTAACAAAGGTTGTCATCCAATATTATTAAGATAGATAACGAAGTCCCCAAATTATAAATGAAATAAATTTTGAATATGAAGTCTAAGTCAAATATTAATTTGATAATGGAAATTTGATAAATAAATATAATAGTTGTTTCTAATTAATCAATTAAAATCATGTGCTAGCTTTGAATATGAATCTTCCTATAATTGATATATAGGCCTTGAGAATTGGAATGTCTTTCCCGATTGATACTTTGTACTCATGCATCTTACTTTGAGTCCTTTCCGGATTATATGCTTGAAACATATACTCCCATATTATAAATTTTTGCTCATATAGACCAATCCCACACTAGGTAATTCAATAATAAAAATAAGTCTGCAAATTGATTACCCTAATCTTCCCTTCTTATTCTCTTTTATACTTGAAAACTACACAATTGAATCCTGATAGCAATATCATAATTTGACACATTGTAGAAAATACCTCCTACTTATCAATTGATGAGCTAAAGGGGGTCTATAATGAATGTTTCATAAGGCACAACACTTGCTGAAGGTTTTGCAAATGGGGTTGCAAGCTAAGTGGGCTTAACCTTGGGGAAAAAACTATGTGGTTAAGCGCTTGAGCTGGAGTAGTACTGGGATGGGTGACCTCCCGGGAAGGCCTCATGCCTCACCTCTTTGAGCATCACCTAGATGAAATGAGTGCTAAGTGGGCCATTCATTATCATGAGAGATGGGTTCTTGTGAACTCAGCCCTCTTTCAATCCATGTCAGCCTTGGGACCATACAGGAAGTTGGAGGTCATACCAAGTATGGGATCAACAAGTTTGTATAAAAAATCTTAAAAATAGAGAACAGTGTGAATAATTCTTATTAGATCTTCTCAAAAATTTCATCAACAACCTCCATTCGAGCCTCTCAAGGATTTACAGAGTGTTTTACACCCTTCTCTAATTGATCGACGCCCTCAACTAATTAAAAACCAACTTTCAAAACAAGTAACCGTTGCATTTCAAATTTGTTGTTTTAAGCAACTTACAAATTTGCAACTTTAGACTCCTCCAACCTAAAGGATCGATCTAGTGGAACATAGCTTAGAATGATTCCACGTGTTTCGGTGTGAAAGAGGACCATGCCTAGCGTAAACATACCTATTCAAACATGTTGGAATAGTCCGCTTGGTTAGACAAGTTGCAGAACGAAAGTTGCACCACTTTGCAACTTTGCACTGCTTGCATTTGATGTTTTTTCCATCAAGTGAAAATCCGCCGCCACGGGAAACCCACTATGAGATAGCAAACACCGAGAGAGGTTTTTGTAGAGGGGCCCAATGCTATCATGTAGGATTAAACAATAATTTTCTAAGCATCACGGTATCTGAGTAATAGCATGCTGAAGTTTGCAGCCATTTTGCATTTTGGACCCTTAAGAGATCGATCCGGTGGAACGTAGCTCGGAGTGATTCCACCTGTTTTGGTGCGAAAGAGGACCATGCCTAGCATAAGCATACCTGTTCGGACGTTTTGGAACAGTTAGTTTGGTCACACGAGTTGCAGAGCGAAAGTTGCACCACTTTGCAACTTTGCACAACTTGAATTTGACACTTTTTCCATCAAGTGAAAATCCACCGCCACGGGAAAACCACTCCGAGATAGCCAAAATCGAGAGAGGTTTTTCTAGAGGGTCCCAACACGATCCTGTAGGATTAGACAAGAAGTTTCTAAGTGTCATGGTATCCAAGTAATAACATGTTGAAGTTTGCAGCCATTTTGCACTTTGGACCCTTAAGGGATTGATCCAGTGGAACATAGCTCGAAGCGATTCCGCATGTTTCGGTGCGAAAGAGGACCATTCCTAGTATAAACATACCTATTTGGACGTGTTGGAACAATCTTCTTGGTCACACAAATTGCATAACAAAAGTTGCACCACTTTGCAACTTTGCACTGCTTGCATTTGATGCTTTTTCCATCAAGTGAAAATCCACCGCCACGGGAAAACCACTCGGAGATAGAAAAAATTGGGAGAGATTTTTGTAGAGGGGTCTAGTGCAATCTTGTAGAATCAGACGAGAATTTTCTAAGTGTCACGGTATCTGAGTAATAGCATGTTGAAGTTTGCAGCCATTTTGCACTTTGGACCCTTAAGGGATCGATCCAGTGGAACGTAGCTCGAAGCGATTCCGCGTGTTTCGGTGTGAAACAAGACCATGCCTAGCATGAAAATACCTATTCAGACATATTGGAGCAGTTAGTTTGGTCACATGAGTTGCAGAGCGAAAGTTGCACCACTTTGCAACATTGCACTTGCATTGGACACTTTTTCCATCAAGTGAAAATATGCCGCAATGGGAAAACCACTCCAAGATAGCCAAAATTGAGAGAGGTTTTTCTAGAGGGTCCCAATGAAATCCTGTGGGATCAAACGAGAAGTTTCTAAGCATCATGGTATCCGAGTAATAACATGCTGAAGTTTGTAGCCATTTTGCACTTTGGACCCTTAAGGAATCAATCCGGTGGAACGTAGCTCAGAGTGATTCCGCGTGTTTCAGTGCGAAAAAAGACCATGCCTAGCATAAACATACCTATTCGGACACATTGGAGTAGTTGGTTTGGTCACACGAGTTGCAGAGTGAAACTTGTACCACTTTGCAACTTTGCACAACTTGAATTTGACACTTTTTCCATCAAGTGAAAATCCCTTGCCATGGAAAAACCACTCTGAGATAGCCAAAACCGTGAGAGGTTTTTCTAGAGGAGCCCAACACGATCCTATAGGATTAGATGAGAATTTTCTAAGTGTCACGGTATCCAAGTAATAGCATGCTAAATTTTAAAGCCATTTTGCACTTTGGACCTTTAAGGGATCGATCCAGTGGAACATAGCTCAGAGCGATTCTACGTGTTTCGGTGCGAAAGAGGACCATGCCTAGCATAAAAATACCTATTCAGACGTGTTAGAATAGTCTGCTTGGTCACATAAGTTGCAGAACAAAAGTTGCACCACTTTGCAACTTTGCACTACTTGCATTTGATGTTTTCTCCATCAAGTGAAAATCCGCCGCCACAGGAAAACCACTCTGAAATAGAAAAAATCGGAAGAGGTTTTTGTAGAGGGAACCAATGTGATCTTGTAGGATTAGACAAGAAGTTTCTAAGCATCACGATATCTGAGTAATAGCATGTTGAAGTTTGCAGCCATTTTGCACTTTGGACCCTTAAGGGATCGATCCGGTGGAACGTAGCTCAGAGCGATTCCGCATGTTTCGGTACGAAAGAGGACCATGCCTAGAATAAACATACCTATTTGGATGCATTGGAGCAGTTAGTTTGCTCACACGAGTTGCAGAGCGAAATTTGCACCTTTTTGCAACTTTGCACAACTTGAATTTGACATTTTTTCCATCAAGTGAAAATCCGCTGCCACGGGAAAACCACTCCTTGATAGCCAAAACCGAGAGATTTTTTTCTAGAGGGGCCCAACAAGATCCTGTAGGATTAGACAAGAAGTTTCTAAGTGTCATGGTATCCAAGTAATAGCATGTTGAAGTTTTTAGCCATTTTGCACTTTGGACCCTTAAGGGATCGATCCGGTGGAACATAGCTCGAAGAGATTTCACGTGTTTCAATGTGAAAGAGGACCATGCCTAGCATAAAAATACCTATTCGGATGTGTTGGAATAGTCCAATTGGTCACACAAGTTGCAAAACGAAAGTTGCACCACTTTGCAACTTTGCACAACTTGATTTTGACACTTTTTCCATCAAGTGAAAATCCGCCGCCACGGGAAAACCACTCCGAGATAAGAAAAACCAAGAGAGTTTTTTCTAGAGGGGCTTAATGCGATCCTATAGGATTAGACAAGAAATTTCTAAGTGAAAGGGAATAATTTTTATGGGGTTTATGTTGTTGCCCCTGTAGATTTTGATGGAAAGGGGCATGAAAAATGAGGTTTCACCCTAGGGTTTGATAAAATATTGCATAAAATAAGGGTTTTGGTTTGGCATGGTGGAGTGAGTTTGTCCTAAGACAAACTGTGGATCTGAGGGTTTGGATACATGATAATTGCTGCCCCAACAATGTATTATATAAGAAAATCTTATTACAATGCCTCAGAGTTTGTCATTATGTAAGTAAATCTTATTACAATTGCGGATATGAGAGTCTGTCATTATGTAAGTAAATCTTATTACAATGCCTCAGGCACTTCGTTCTCACAGATCTTTTACAATGTCACTCATATATTCAATATTCTCTTTAAATGTCTACATCATAGGTGCTCATTATGAGGTTAACTTCAATTGAGTAACTTGACATTCCCTCCCTAAGCTTCACACGCTCTTTTATAATGGCTTGAAATCAAAATTGAGATTTGTTAAGATCATCAAAATAAGGATGTTGCATTGTTTTTTTGGCTGAGATTCTCTTTGATGGCTCTTAAATCAACATTTTATGTAATGAGAGATCAATCAATTTTTAGTAGTTTACTTACAAATACGCAAAGTAAAAGAGAAAAATAAAGAGCATCCAAAATGGAAATGAAATAAAAATAGATGGAAGGCACTTACAGATAGACATGCAGGTTTCACAACTTAGTCACTCCTAGTCATACATCTTCACTGGGAATTCCGACATACCTATTGCACACAACACCTCTCATGAATAGAGTAAGTTGAAATTTCAAATGCTCTTATAATGTCTACATCATAGCTGCTCATGATAAGGTTAACTTAAAATGAATAACTTGAAATTCCCTCACCAAGCTTTGCACACACTTTTCTAATGGCTTAAAATCTTGATTGAGATTTGTCAAGATCATCCAAATAAGGATGTTGCATTGCTTTTTTGGCTAACATTCTCTTGGATGGCTCATATATCTGCATTTTTTGCAAGGGGACACCAATCACTATAAAAGAAGATGATAGCATTGGCATCAAACAAATTAATGTGCATACAAGTATAAATTAATAAGAACCAATGTGCATATACTTACAAATTAATCCAACGAACTATCTAGGTCTGCTCTACTCTTTATTATGTCAAGTATAGCCTCATGGTCAGACTCATAGACCTTCCACAAGGTTTTGTTCAAAGGTCTACCCCCATATTTGGTCAAATGAACGTTGGATTCTACGACAAGGTTTGAGTAATGAAGAATCTTACGATGCATGTCAAAGTCCTGAAATAGCCAATGTTTAACACTTGAATGTGGGTACCTTCTAAGCCATGTTCCAGTAACCACAACTGAGCCTATTGGGTATTCGATGTTTTCTCCATATATAACTAGGGCCTCCAATTTATTTTTGGCCTCAACACAACAACACAAGTAATAGTCTATTCCCTCTTCATTATCTTCATTTTCAATAACTACATAAACATGCCCTGCATTGATATGTGCAGAAAATCTCTTGAAATTTGTCAACATTACGAATACAATAAAAAGTAAGATAACGATATGGAATTTCAACAACTAAGCAAGTAGATATATCACCTAGTTGAACTAGATCTGATACGTGGTCAAAGTCGATTGATGCTTCCATTTGTGTCAGTTCCAATGCCATCGGAGGGTGATATGTGTGAAGTGGGCTAAGATAACTTGTGAACCATTTGTTAATCCACTCCCCTGACTCACAATCATTCCAGGCTTGCATTGTACATGAAGAACAAAAACATGCCATCTTTCGTGTATCGATACTCCATGAACCTTCATTTGAGCTAAGCAAAGAGTGTACCTCACTCGATTGTGTTAGTGTACAATAGTCTTCATATGGTGTAATGTTAGTATCATCCATCAACCAAAAAAATCTACGAACTAAAGACGTACCTTCATTACCTGGACCCATCAAAGCATTACACCACTCGATGATTGATTTTGCATTTGTCAACTTTGCACTGTCTTTATACTTTAACTCTTCTCATGCTAATGCTCTTTTCATGCATGCTTCTACACCATCATGCTCCCCCTTTCCATGTCTTGCCTCACAAAAGTTCCACATATGTTGAACACCTGTAATGACATGCATCCTGCACAACCAGTAGAACATGCACGAGTTCTTGAACTGTGCTGCACAGTTATCAGACCATATTATATGTCGATTTTATTCTATGCCCCTTTGAGCCAAACCACTGTAGAACATTTGGAAGCAACCTTGCACAAACTCTGGAGAATGTGTGCGATCATCACTAATGTAAAAGTGGTACTCCCTCAATACCTTCCTTTGCTCATCTGTACTATCAGATGCATGAATGAATGCTATGTGCACAAATATCGAAACTTGTGTGGAGTTGTAATACTGTGACTGCACCTCATGTTGTGGCTGTAGAGTGTAATTCTCCACAAAGTCAACCATGGATACTATGCTTCCAACTGGAAAGGTTTCCTTGCATAGCTTGAATTGCGTGTCCAACCATCGAGCTCTATGGGTATGCATTGCATACTTAGATAGTATATTGTCATGAAATGTGGTCATAAATTGGTACACTGGAATCTTCTCAATAACCAACTCACACCTTTTTGCTTGAGATCCATCTTTTGTAGCATATGCCACTATTTTATACTTCCTGAACTCTATGAGTTTTTGTCCCACCTCATCTATGCTTTCCATATGTTGACATACTGGCATACGCTGGAAGCCACCGCAATGCTCGCATGAACCATCCAAGCATGCTGTCCTATAGAATATTTGGCCATCCTCTATTTCACATAATTTTTTTGATAAGAACTTTCTTGAAGATTTTGGTGGGGCTTGTATGCCACAATCTTGCAAAACATCGTTAGTATGCAAATCTAAACATATAGAATGATAAACATCATAATGGTTAGAAAATTCAATATGTAGTCTACAACAACAAGTAGTGCGTGTGTGATTTATCTTGATATAAAAAGGTTTAAGCATTTCAAAAAATCTTTGAGAAATACTAATTTGAGGATAATTATTTTCAAATTTTTGAAAAAACTGGGTTTGAGTCATATCCAAAAAGTGCTTTGGATGTGGCTCACAATTTTGACTACCGATTCTCCTTCTTACCACATCCCTTTGATTCAGAGATGGCCTTGTGTTATTCTTCCAATACTCTTCAATTAGTGTTCTCAAGGCTTCGACAAATTCTTTATCTTTTCATGATAGTCTCCCCAAGAATGCCCATAATTCATTTGAATCATTTCCCTCAATTCTTTGTCGCCTTTGAATGGCTCTTGATAAAAAAATTCTACTAATTCCCGTTTGTTCACTAGTCTTTTTAATTAGATGAGCTCTCTTTGTTTGAAAGCTTACCAAAGTCGATGTAATGACACGTTGGGTGACATTACTATCCTTTGAGTGTGAGGTGTTACCCGCTCTCTTATAAGCATCCATTAGATTCTTCACAATAGTGTCTTCACTCGATGCATTCGATTTTCTCAACCCAAGAGTCTTCATGATGTTCCTATACTTTACACCTCACATCATTTCAACAAATAGTTGACATCTTGCAGTCTCATTTAGCCTTTCAAAGAATCGTTCCCAAATCTTATCAGCATATCTTCTACAAGTGTGTGTTGAAATCTTACCTTCCATGTGTTGCAAAATCTCATCATCAATATTAATCAAATACTTTGGCTTTCTACGCAAAATTCTAGGTGGTGTTCTCCTAGGTACATACATCTCAACATTAGGAATTTCCTCAATATTTAATTGAGGTGGGCTAGATTGCATACCTTTGATTGAGGGTGGAGAAGAAGACATACCTTGAGATTCACATGGGGATGATGGCATACCTTCTTCGTCAATTCTGAGTGATGATGTACTCTCAACTTGAGATGTGTTGGATGGTGTCCAACAATATTCACTTGCAGTACATGGTGCCCCTCTATATTCACTAGCAGTAGATGGTGTCTGTCCATATTCACTTGTGCTAGATGGTGTCCCTCCATATTCGCTTGTGCTTAATGGTGTCCCTTCATATTCACTTGTCGTTGAGGGTGCGTCTCCAACTATGGTATCTAAATCTGTCTTACGATGATGCTTTCACATTCATGCCTGTTGTGCTGCCAATTCCCATTCTCTTTTTGATGGTTGAAGTTCCTCTACATTCGACTTGTTTTCATCAATCATTTCCAATTTCTTCTTTTCACGATATGCTGCCACCTGAACTCTCTCATTTTCTTTGAAGGTTTCGTTCTCTTCGTCTGTTAGTTTCCTCTTTGCCTTTTTCTTTGGCATGGCGGATAATTTTATCTATACCATGGTAATGAGATGAATATTAGTTCCTAAAAAATGTATCCATTCAAGTTAATTGAAAAATATATATCATTGAAGGATCCATTTAAATAATACTTACAATCATCGTGTACAAAAGTTAACCTAGCATAAACAAATGTGTACAGACTATGGAAGCATAGACAAAGTTTTTATATTATTTCAAAGGTGGTTGTTTGTTAGTTAGAGGTGTTTGGAGGAGTTGGTTTTCATTGCAAAAGGTTTAAACAACCTCCATTGGCTTGAAGGGAGGAGTATTGTTCATTTTGAAATCCATTTTTATGATAAAAAAATGTTGTTTTCCATAAATTCATTGGTGTTTTTGCACATTCTTGCACTTGTATGGATCTGTATAGCCCCCCCTTGATACAAAACTAATATAATATTGTAGGCACATGTATTAAATCTCTAATGCATCAGTTATGAGGGCTTAACAGTACATTTGAAGGGAGCAATTGACAATTTTTTGAAACTGCTCATTTCAAGCCAGTCAAGGGTTTGAGTAGGATTTAATTATGAAATGACCATCCCACCTACTGTTATGACTTTTTTCTCGATGGGATTACATGTAAATTGTTAGAGTAGGGTCTTTTATTGTTTAACATGCCTTGGAATGAAACTAATGACAATAGTATGGGGTTCTTAGGCTAAAACAAGCACTTTTCCATGAGAATTTGAGGAACCAAGGAGTGATTTTGAAAAAGTGTTGAAGGAGTGGTCTATGTAATGAACTTTTGACCTTGTGCAGGGTATTTTGAAGATGTTTGATTCTTTGGAATGGTTTGGGAAGGCCCGGGTATAGGAGTTTCTATAAACCCTCCCTCTTTGCATTGAAAAATGGGGGTTTTTGTATTGGAAGCCTAGTTGAGTGGGTAAGGTCCTAAGACCTAGAAAATATCTTATTTTGAGACCTAATTAAAGACTATTTTTGGGTTTGGAATTTTGGTGTGAGGATCTAAGGGTATTTCCTTTGTAAAATTGGCATACTTGGAGGCCTAAAACAACGAAAAGGTTAGTTTTCTTAAAGTTTTCCCAAAGGAGTCATGTGATGGGTTAAGGTATGTCTTGCAACTCTGAAATGGGTGCTAGAATCATTCTTTTATTTTCATGGTTTTTTGGAGTTAAGGGCCCAAAACTGGTTTTGCACTACTACTAGATTCCAAAGGTGAAAAGTGGGAAATAGTTTTTTTCTTTGTTTTCCAACTTGGAGGAGTGTTGGGATTGGTCCATTAGGCCTTTTTAATCTTGTTAGATGCCTCTTGAAGGCAAGTTGACATTTTGAATGGTTTTGGGTCCTCTAACTCTGCATAAAAAATGAGTATCACAGTTTGAAGTGTGTGCATGGTTTGGGAGATACATGTGACAGTTTGCAGATTCTTGGCTACTAGTAATGTGGACAGTGAACAAAGGAACTAAGTTTGTTTGTAAGGGAAGACTTCTGAAAGGTTTCATTTTTTTTATACTAACTCAAACAAAGATTTCTTAAGCAAATAATGGTTTGGTTGTGCCTTAATAATTATAGTTTGTGTTTGTAAACAATGGTGCCATTATGGAATAGTTAAGACAAGTTGTGAATGACATAATCATTGGTTGATGTTTTGAGGAATCTAGTTGATTGTAATCAGTTATTTTCAAGATTTTCAAGGTGTTTTGAAGGTCCTTAAGGAATTGGGAACTCTTAATGCTAATTTGAGTATATGAATCAAATGTGTTGTGAAGGGAAATATAGTTACAATGGAAATGCAAGGTTATAATGACAAACAAAAATGAAAGCAAGCCATAATAGAATGAAAGAAAATGTGTAAAGACTTCACATACCTAAAAAAATAGACTTTCAAATAGATGAGTTCAACCCAATTATGTAGCATTAGCTTCTTCTTTCTTCAAAATCCACAAAAATTTGACTTGTTCAAAAGCTTGTTCCCCTCAATTCTTCAATTGATATTATATGTCTTTCAATGTGGAAACTCTGCTATTTCATTCAAAGGTGCTAGAAAGATCATGGAAAAGGTGATGGAATGTGAAAAACATGCTTGCACACTTCACAACATCATCAAAAAGCAACTTTTTGTTGGAGCACACGCAGAACCAAGGGAATATGCAAACAATGGGCCTTGAAATCATGGGTATATAGAAATTTTTACCGTTTTTAGTGGAGTAAAACATGCGCGAGCACGTTATGTGAAATAAGGTTTTCTTAATATATTTAGTTTCTCCCTCTTTGTCTATACCCTCTATCCTAATTCTATATATGTCCCCTGCACCCTTATCATAGAGGAGATGGAGGTGAGTGAGTGTCTGTGTGAGGGAGAGAGGGAGGGAGAGGGAGAGGGGGAGAAAGAGAGAGTGGGAGAGAAATAGGGAGAGAGGGAGGGAGAGGGAGAGGGAGAGAAAGAGGGGGAGGGAGGGAGGGAGGGAGGGAGGGAGAAGAT
>CM021106.1:406248220-406438870 GCA_007115665.2 Sequoiadendron giganteum
CTCCTAATCCCTCAACCCCTATACCCTCTTAATCCCTCAACCCTCAACCCTCAACCCTTCAACCCTAATCCCTGAACCCCTATACCCTTTTAATCCCTCAACCCTCAACCCTTCAACCCTTCAACCCTAATCCCTCTACCTCTATACCCTATTGATCCCTCAACCCTCAACGCTCAACCCTCAACCCTTCAACCCTAATCCCTCTACCCCTATACCCTCTTAATCCTTGAACCCTCAACCCTCAACCTTTAAACCCTAATACCTCAATCCCTATACCCTCTTAATCCCTTAACCCTCAACCCTCAACCCTTAAACCCTAACCCCTGAACCCCTATACCCTCTTAATCCCTCAACGCTCAACCCTCAACCCTTCAACCCTAATACCTCTACCCCTATACCCTATTAATCCCTCAATCCTCAACACTCAACGATCAAACCTCAACCCTTCAACCCTAATCCCTCTACCCCTATACCCTCTTAATCCCTCAACCCTCAACCCTCAACCCTTAAACCCTAATCCCTCAACCCGTATACCCTCTTAATCCCTCAACCCTCAACCCAATACTCTCTACCCTAAACCCTAATCCCTCAACCCTAATTCCTCAACCCTTATACCGTGAAATCCAAGAAAACTCTCTACCCTAATCCCTAAACCCTCAAACCTTAATCTCTCAACCCCTATAACCTCTACCCTATTTATTGGACCCTCAACCCTAATCCCTCGACCCTATACCTTAAACCCTCAATCTTCAACCCTCAACCCTTAAACCCTCTACCCTCTACACTTTACCCTATACTTTAAACCCTCAATCCACAATTCTCAACCCTCAACCCTTAATCCCTCAACCCTCAATCCTTAGACCCTAAACCCTCTACCCCTATACTCTCTACCCCTTACATTGGACCCTGAAGCTAATCCTTCAAACATATACCCTCAAACCTATACCCTAAACTCTCTACCCTCAACCAAGTAAACCCTTAACCCTAAACCCTTAACCCCAAACCCTTCAACCCTAAACCCTTAAACCTTATACCCTGTACCCTCAACCAAATACCCTCTACCATCGACCCTATTCCCTCAACCCTCAAACTTTAAGCCCTAATACCCTAGAAACCATCAACCCTATAGGTCCTCCACCCTAATCCATTAACCCTATACCCTCAACCTCTATCACTTTCTCCCTATCTATACATCTCACCTCTCCCTCCTTCCCTCCCTCCTACCCTCTCTAATTGTCTCTATCTACCATCTCCCTTTTTCTACATACCTCTCGTTCAATTAATCCCTACCACCTTCTCTCGCTCCCCCTATCCATCTCTCTTTATGTCACTCCCACTCTATCCCACTCTCTCCTCCCACTACCTCTCTCTCCCTCTCTCTCATGTCTCTCCCTCCCACCCCCTCTCTCTCTCTCAAGTCTCTCCCTCTGAAAACCTACCTAGGTAACTCTCTCTTTGTCTCTCCCCCCTCTCTCTATCTATCCATCCAACCCTACCTAGATAAGTCCCTCTCACTCCACCCCTCTCTTTATCTACCTCTATCAAGTCACTCCCTCCCACACCCTCTCCCTCTCTCAGGTCTCTCACTCACACTCCCTCTCTCTCCCACTTCCTCTCTCTCACACTCCATCTCTCTCACACTCCCTCTCACTACCTATCTCTCAAGTCTCTCCCTCTCACCCCCCTCACACTCTCAAGTCTCTCCCTTTGGCACCCTACCTACATTACTCTATCTTCTCTCTATCTCTTTGTCTCTCTCTCTCCCTCTCCCTCAATTCTCTTTCTCCCAACCCCCTCTCTCTCTCTCCCTCCCTCTATCCCTCCCACCCTACCTAGATAAGTCCCTCTCACTCCAACCCCTTCTCTCCCACTCCCTCTCTCTTAAACTCTCATTTCCACCCCCTCTCCATCTCTCCAGACTCTCTCTCTCTAAATTCTCCCTCCGTCTAAAGACATACATAAATGGATACATGCAAGGATAATACATATGTACATATAATCTTACATCCATACAAGCATACATACATACATTTGTAGATACAATCTAACATACATAGAGGCATACATACAATATATATGCATTGATACATACATACATGACATACAAGCATACATGTACATACAAACATACAAATATATCAACATAAATTCAATATATTAAAATTTAACATAAAGGAAGACGTAACGTGAGCACGTTATAACGCACTCGTGTTATGTCTTAGTTGACATGTTTGCCGCATAAGCAAAAACCATGTGAAAAGTGAGATATAACACGAGCGCGTTATATCTTGCTTTGGGAATTCTTGAGCCTTAGGCTTGGTATTTGCCTTGGAATACCAACCCAAAGGCTTGGAGGGCATTCCCAACAACCAGAGACGTGTTTTTAAAAAATCTACCATATTTCTCATAATCAAGTTCGTGCTCACCGTCAGGATTGTACGTGATTCAATATCAAAAAAATTGAACACATGGGTAATGTTGGGTTCTCTCTTAGCTATCCAACGATGTAGTTTTTTTCACTTTATGAAAATGTTAAGCCTTTCATTCATAATTTATTTTATCTGTATGTCTTTTTTTTGCCAAAAAGCTGTGTTTGGTATTTTTTTCGTTATAAATTAATCGTTCATCGATTTTTCAAATAAATTACATTTTTAGAAACTAGACTCCATTCTACAATTTTTTTTAAAAATAAAATAAAAAATCAATTAGTTTCCAAAATTTGTAGGGGTAGCATGGCCAAAATTCTATTTTTCAGGAAATGTCCACTTCAAAAATTAGTAAAAAATCAAATATTCATTAAAAAATTATCAAAAAAATCATGCATCAACTACATATTGTTAGCTAACTTCTGACCATTGCGATTTTAAAAATACTAAAAAATAGTTCACCGTACGAGGGTTGTACAAGAGTTGCTATGTTATGTTTTTCTGACAAAAACAACACCAATTTGTGTACATCCCTTGTTTGAACCCCTTACTCTCAACCATTTTCAAAATAAATCAGTAGTTTAGAAATAGACTCGGAGCACTTGAATCCTTCTTTTTGTTCCATCTCAAAATTTTGAGTGTAGGTATCCTCAATTTCACGTCCAAGGTCAGTATTTCCTGATTTCAAAAAAAAGTTGTCTGCTTAAGTCGCCTTTTTAGGAACCATCTTTGTGCACTTACCCGAGTCATATACAGGTCATCAAGAATTAGTCAAAAACAATACAAGAAAACATACAAGAAAATCATTAAAAATGATTATCTAGCAAGACAAACATGCATCCTATAGGGCAGTCCTCAAAACATAATCACAAGGAGTCTCATCCATACTTCACACAAAATATAACACACGATATTACATAAATCAAGAAAGAATTTTTTTTTCTTTACAACTTAGATTCAATTAATGTTTATCCATTTATTATATTTCACGCACAAGTGCCAACTAAGCCCAAAATTTTTCAAGTTCCCAATGAATCACCAATTCATCCTTGAACTATAATGTCCTTGCTTAACATCTAAAGATGTCATAAACATCTTTATAATAGTTTCCTTCTTATCCCAAAGGTAATAAATCTTCTTCCAATTTCACTCAAGCTTTTCCCCTTAGGGAAACAATTATACAACCCCAACTTCCAATTATAAATCATGTTTGTCCTTCACCAAAGACACACACATTTGATCCTATATTTCATCCCATAGAACTAACTAAACTTTACACAAACCTCAATACAATGGTTAGATCTTCTCGTGTGACCACCCTCAACCATTTATCATTGAACTTATCTTTCCTAATCTCTTTTAAATCAATTCTTCCCTTAGAATATAATCTCCAGCCATAAAAGCTAAGCTTCACCCAAAATATTTATCTATAATGACAAGTGGTTATACCATCTCACGTTTCATACTAATGATTACACCTTATCAATCCTCCAATATTATCCACAAGAACTCATAAAAAATATCCTGAGTATTTTGTAACAATATTCTCTTATGATTCACTAGTAGGGTCAAGTTCCCTAATACTTTAACCTTCACTTTGATACCAATATAACAACCTCAAAAATGCAACATCAATTTATTTAAAGAACTAACCAAAACAAACAACCTAGCACCAACAATATGTACAAGTTTAACTTCTAACAACTTCCATAAGCTCTCATAATACAATATTATAATAATGCATAAAATAAACAAGTGACATCTAATAAGATCCACACAATATATAACTCCCACTCATTAATTATAATAAGGATGTACAAAAAAAAGTACATCTCACTAATATGAAAGTACCATAAGTATATATCTAGTACTCATCAATGAAGATAACATCATTACATATCCAAGATAAATAAGGGGTCAAGTGCTATAATCTTCATCAATGATAAAAAAAAATACAATAGGCTATGAAACCAACCACATATATAAGTGGTCATAATAATTTACACTGTAAACAATATCTAAAGAAATACAAGCTCAATTATACAAGCTTATCCTCCAAGTTGCCATGCTCTTGTTATTGATTGAGGAACGGATTGAACCCACCATGAGGATACCCCTTTCCTCCCCATCTATTAGTCAAGGTGAAGAAGCACCATTCATAATCCAAAGATGTGGTACAATACAAGGCTAGTGATTATCTTAATTAGTTTGTTTCCTTATTAAGAAATAATCACATACACATGAAATCATAGGTACCAAACATCTCGAATACACACAATAGATTTCACAACACCTCACAACACATCCTTTCTAGCATTAATTACACATATGAATGCAAGGATAGGATCAAGTTGAATATGATTATCAATAAAAAATACAAGTCCTTTCAATAGGCTAAAAGGTTAAATTTAATGCAACAAATCCAAGACCATATACAACATCCAAGGAACTAATATTTGAATACTATGAAAAGTTCCCATCAAGTGATGTCATATTTCTGACTAAGAAACTCATGTTTAAGGTAGGACTACATTCATCCTAACCTTGGCACAACACAAATGTTTGACATGTACATATAACAACAATTTTAAAATACACACACACAAGTAATAGAATACAATAATACACAATCAAACATTCGTAGCTCAAATAGACAAACCACATACGTGAAATATTTAAAAATTTAAAAATGAGTACATAGCCAAAACACAAAAGACATGCACATCATCAATTACAATATCGCAAAAACAATGACACTCACATAAATAAAATCACACAGACTCAACAATCATGCCACATAAACCTAGTACTTCGAAACAATAAAGAGGGCATCTCCTAACTATTCAATGTACTCAAGTACCATTACCTCAATTAAGACAATAAATATAACTATAACAAACCCCAAGGTAGGAGCAACATCCATGCTAATAAATAGGGCACACAAATTAGCTTCAAAGATAACATAACTACTAGTGATGGATGGTGCAATTAATGCATAAACACAATTTGGGCCTTCTACCACTGAGATCATTATAGCTTCAATATGATGTAGTTCCTTTATTAATATGAGTAACTCAATCTTGACCAACTTTATTAAGGGGACAATTTCTAATGTTTAGAACTAAAGTAGAGATGATGATGCTAGGGTGTATCCATATAGGATGAGGACATCCAACTTGTCCTACTCCTTAAATCCCATCATATTTAATGGAATTGAAGATATCAACCATCCAAGCCCATAGGGTAGATCATATTTCATTCTTTCAAAATGGACCTATGAGATAGACTTCTCATGCACCCCATCCTTTTAGATAAAATCCACACTCTTAAACCATATCATGACAACATATATAAAAAAATAGGTTCATCCATGACACAATATATGTCATAAATAATAGAACTATCTTTCTAAGAAAACAACACATTACTAGCCCAAGTTGGATTTACATGATAACATGATAACCTCATCCTACACATACAATCAAAGAAATAATTATACAACATAATCTATTGATTCAAAACCATTCACATAATTTACAAATGCATTCATATAGGAACTTAGGTATAATATGAAACTTTCAAAAACCTCTAGTAGGTTATATTATAGTGCATCTTCAAGACACTAGTGAGCTACATTATAGCCCTTAATCTATGCTATATTAATTCTTGGGACTTTCAGTCCTATAATTCTACTAGACTGTAAAATTGATTAAAAATTATTAAGCCACTTTTCCAATAACTATAAGACCATATACCATGATAGGAAACATCAAGAAATTTCTAAAAAAGTAAAGAAAACCTTCACATCATCAAATTTTAGCTAGTTATTGCATAAATATAGCTTTCACTAAAATGGGCATAACTTTATCAACCGTAGAATTTTCTAGTCTTGTAAAATGTAATGAAAATTAGATAGAGAGATGTACAAAACCTATAAATTATTTCTTCTAGAGATCTCCATTGATGTTAACACAACACACTAGTGTCTAGAAGGATTCTTGTAGATTTTGAAGTACATTGCACCACACTACCATCAAAACTCTATACTCACATCTAGCTCAAAATTTTACCAAAACTTGAAACCCATATTTCTTGTTAAGTTTTTACTAAGACATCTCAGGTATAATACATAGAAAAATGACACTTCTAGAAGGAAAAATTAATGAAACAAGTCTCATACAAGTTTAAAAGCACAAAACACAAAACATCCTCTACATTTAGATTTTAACCAAGAATTCTATTTAGTTCCAACATTATGCTAGAAATCTCAAAGCATAATATTTCATAGTTTTAAACTAATAAAACCAAGTTTACAACTTCCTAGTTACACTTGTGTTCATAATATTAACCATTTAATTTTAATCTCAACATAAACTAATTGTCTAAATCCAACAAACATTCATTGGACAATCATATACATGACATAAATTCATTCACACCGAGAATAATATCTTCCCATGTTTCCCAATTTGTTTTGATTAAAAGGGGAAAAAAATGTTTTGAAGGGACCCCGAAACCCTTTACAACAAAAGACACAAAATAATGCCCAAAAGGAAAATTAGAAAAACCACCAGCAGCAACCCAATAGCCAAAAAATGCCACAAGGTGGGTGCTGATCTAAAATAAGACTAGAAGCTGCCAACAACATCCATTGACCAGAAAACAACAAAATAACCAAACCAACACCCAACAAGGAACATAAAGCAACAAAGAAAAAGACTAATTCAGGTCACTTAGAGTATTGGCCACATCCATTTGCTAGTTCCTATGCTTTTCAACCATATCCAATAGTTCCTTCTTCTCAGCATCAAATTTTTTCTTCCACTCGGTCGATCCTATAATCACAGGTCCTTTATCATCATCCTTAGTTGTTTTCTTACCTTTGCCCTTTGTCGCACACTCTTTCTCCATAAGCTTAGAGAAGTAAACCTGATCTTCTCTTAGTTCACTAATTTTCCTGAAAAGGACTTCCAAAGAGTCTGTGATGTTCTTTACAAAAATATGACATGCCTGGAGAAGTTTTTTGATATCCACATTTATTCCTGACACCTTGGCTTCCAGAGCAGACAATATTTCCTCACAAAGATACTCAAAGTCATAATAGGACCCTTTAAGGTCCACCATTCTATCAATAAGAATGTCCGACACTACACCTTTTGGAACATTCTTAAGATTTTCCTTTAAACCTCTGATTTTAATGTTAATCTTATTGAATTCCTACAAAGACCATTTTGCTAACTTAAACGTACATGTATCCCTAGATCTAGCCATATCCAACAAATTACATGCAGGTATCATTATCATCAAGATACGAAAAGTCCTCAGAAAGAGGACCCACCTTCAAAGGCTCATGTTTAGTTTCTTGCTTTTTCGCATCCTCCTCCTCCTGAATCCTATTCTCCTTTTCCTCCTCGTCCTTAGGAAAATACTATATAGGAGAATCCACAATGGTCACCGTCTTATCGCCAGCATTCTTGTCCTCACCAGCCTCATTGGGGTCCTTAGTCATAAACTCCAAGGCCTTGCTCCTCATATTGGCAATATGCATCAAAATCCTCCTCGGTTTGTCAACCACACCCACCTCTTTGTCATGTGACCCCACCTCACTGCCAGCACGAACAACATCTTTACCACCAGCCACCTCCATAGACATGGGAGAGGGATCATCCGACCCCACATCCATGTCATCACTCCTAGAAAGGGCAAGTGTTTTTGCTGGCCTATTACTCTTAGCACCACCCACCTTCCTTTGAAGACATAGCCACAACCATAGGAGAAAGATCCTCCTCATCTTCATTCCATTCCTCCTCCTCCTCCGAAGAGGACTCCGCCCCTGACGATCCAGAATCATCACTTAAAGTCTTCTCCTTACCCTTGATGGAAGGAGCAGGGAGAAGAGTCTTTACATGTTCTGTAATTAGTAAAAAGAAGCCCTTCATGGAGGACGGGGGCCTTTCTATTCTTAAGGTGCGCATACACCAAAAACTCCAAAGAAGATAACATAAAGAAAGGAAAAGAAATGAACAGACCATGCCTGAAATGATTGAGGAGAGTAAAATGATGACCAAGAATGGCCTTCCTATATAAGAAACTATGTTCCCAATTTTTTTCTTCCTTTATAAGAAACTATGTTCTTCAACCCTTCCATTACTAAAATCAGGTTTAACAACTCATCAAATCAATGAGTTTTTTTTTTTTCTTGTTATGAAATTCCTAATACAATTAAATTCACTAAATATTTCCCTAATTTGCAGATCATCTAAAAAATAAATCTACAAATTATCCATAGTTTTCTTCTTATGTAAGCAATCTTGAGTATCACAATTTGTTTCAAAAATAGCCTATGCTCATTATTAATCCAAAATAAATCTTTGCAAAATCCTTTCATGACAAGAATCCTACCATAATCCTTGTAAAAAATTGATAAACAATGGAGATGAATAAAATCCACAATGATCCTTCAAATAGTAAAAAGCACGTCCAAGAATCCTAAATATTATATATATATATATATATATATATATATATTCTACAATGTCATTTGAAAATTGAATAATGTACAATGAGTAGTGAATTCCTTTTTTCTACAATTCAAATAATAGGTTTTCTATTTCTATTTTATTTTCTCAACTATACCTCATACATTCTCCAAACATAGGATAAAACTAGCAATCACACCTTGGTGTGCAATGGGTACACCCAAAGTGTGGAAAGTCAATTAGGAAAGAAATGGTCTATTTTTTGCATACATTTGCACAGAATGTGAGGTCAATTGGTAGGCCATTTATCAAATATTGTTGTTTGTGTGACAAAACTTATGAATCAAGAAAATCATGCTTCATTACCAGGAGATTCATGTTATGTTTGCAATAGGGAGAGAGAGGGAGATGTAGGGATAGAAGGAAGGAGAGATAGAGATGTTGGAAGTTGAAGATTGCATCAAATGGTTGTCATTAATGTCAATAGGTTGTCATTGATGTCAACACAGTACTGAATGTATGATTTGTTTATCGGAAGTTATTTCCTATCGAAGATGACCGTTATATGTGGTCTGGTGTGTTGGTTTTTAGGTTCAGTTTCTACTGTGAGACAATCTATGATTTGGATATTCGAAGATCTTGGCCAACTTAGCGTGTGCAATATTTTATGTGGACTAATTATGTCTTATGGATGTTTTGGTTGACATAAGAAATGTGTCAACCTTATATAAGGCTGACCTAATTGACAATCATGATATACATGTATATATATAGAGATTCTCTAAAAAGAAAAGAGACAGATATAGAGAATCTTTGAAAAGAAAATAGAGACAGACATAGAGACAGAAAAAGAGTGTGATAGTAAGAAAGAGAAAGAGAGAGTGCAGCAGAGCATAGTAAGTGAAGCAGGCAAAGAAAATAAAGTGTATGATCAAAACAAAATTATTGAGTGATTACTGAAAAGAAGTACTACCTATATAGAGCTTCATCTGAAACTGAACTCAACACTAGAAATGTGTGATCTATTAGTTCACACTTTTGGCTGTAAGCCTTAATTCTTGCATTCTGGAAGCTAGCCATCTTTTGTATCTCTGTAGTAGTGAGCCCTCTGGGTTGTAGCCTTGTTGGACAGTGAGTCATTGTAGGCAGTGAGCCTTATCTTAGGTAGAGAGACTTTTTGTAATTTGTTTTGATATTCTCTATAGAGTGAGTTAATCCTCACCATGGTTTTTCCCTCATTGGGTTTTCCACGTAAATCCAGTGTTATTGTGTTTGTGCATTGGATTTGAGTTTCTTCATTATCATTTGATGATTAATTATTTAAGAAGTTTATGTATTAGTTCTAGTAATTGAATTGAAGGTTATAGTCTGTGGCAACTGATTCACCCCCCCTCTCAGTTTTCCTATTCAACAATTGGTATCAGAGCTTGGTCCTTTGGAATAAGTTTAACAACTTGAAGGAGATATTGGTAGGTTGAACTAAATGATGGATGGATTTAACTTAGATGAAGAATTAAGAACAAAGACTTCAGAGTCTGAAAATGAAGATCTAAAAGAAAATGTCAAAGAAGCAAGTGAATGCATTCATAAACTAAGAAATCAAATCCAAAAGCTCAATTTGAAACATAAAGAAGTTTACCAGGAACTAAAGGAAGTAAAGGAGACTGTTGAAAATATAAGGATGAAAATTGAAGAAAGAAAAAGAGTGGAAGAGAATATGAAATTGGAAATTGAACAAAGCAAGGTAGAGGAAGGATGCCTAAAAGAAATTATCAATCAAATGACAAAAAAATGTGATAAGCTTGAACAAGAAGTAGTAACCCTTAAAGTTGATCTAGAAAAAGCGAAAGCTCATGAAGAAATGTTCAAGACAAGCTCTACAATGCTTGATGAATTAATTTCATCTCAGAAGCCTGCAAAGGATAAAGGTGGTCTAGGAATTGAAGAAGGACAAAGTTCAAAGACTAATCCAGTTTTCAACAAAGTGGACAATCAAAGGAAATTTCAAGGAAGTACTTATCAAGGCAAGAATCGAAGGATCAATACTGGAAGAATACCCATCCGACAACCTAATGCTCAAAGGTACCTGTATTTTAATGGATTTTGTTTCTTATGCAATAAATTTTGGCATAAAGCAACTGAATGTAGAAGTAGGATGAAACATAATAGAACAAGTCAGAATGTTGGATTCCTTTCTGGAAAATGTTATAGTTGCAACAAGTTTGGACATAGAGCTACCAAATGTAGAAACCATATGAGGATAAACAGATTTGATATAAATAGAAGAATTCAATCTTTTCAAGGCTACTGTTATATATGTAATATCTTTGGACACAAGGCTAATCAGTGTAGGATAAAGGAAAAAGAAAATTCATTTGATCTTGGATAGGTTATGTGCTACACTTGCAACAAACCAAGACATATCTCAAAATTTTATAGAAGCAAAGTTGGGAAGAAACTGAATCCAGAAAAGAAAAAAAAACAAGCCTATGAACAAGGTAGATCCAATAGAAGTAAGGAGAGAAATGGAAAAAAATTGGAGAAAGAAGGAAGAACTTGAGAATAAGGATGAATGAAATAACCCTATATCTGTATCTAGTGCATATACCTTTTCTAAGGACTGAACCCAATAATGGTTTCAAAGGGAGAATTCATAGAAAAATATAGAAAACCCCCAATATATGAGGTGTCATGCAAAGACACATAGATATGTAATGTGAATCTCTATTTTGAAGGCATTGAAGAAAATTCTGACATAAAAGATGCAAACCAATAAATTTGTGGTCACAGTGTTTCTTAAAGATAGTTGTCAATTTTAAAAGTTGAAGAAACAATAAATGAAAATTTGATCCGGAAACTTTGGTAGAAGGAGGTAGTACAGATGATGATTTCACAAGCAATAAATTACCTTTTATGATAAAACCCTAAAAGTGACAAGTTAAATAAGGAAGATTGAGTAGTCATTTTTATTATGAAGTGAATGAGCTAAGGAATAAAGAGCAGCCGAGAAAAAAAGAGTTAGGGTTATTGACAAGTGAAAGTATGGAGAATGAGGCTAAAACAATGGATTCAAAGGAAATGGTGGTATTTAATTCACACAACAATGAATTTCAGAATTCAAGTAAGTTACAGATTGATGAATTTGATCATGAAAAGATACGAAATTTTGAGACTTCTCTTTCAGTTGAGCAAATGCAAATGATCAAGAATTTAGGGCACAAGGGTTTAGACATTTGGAGAAAATTTCCATACTTTTCGAATGTTGACATTGTTCAGTTTATCTTAAGAAAAATTCAAGGTGATCAGATGATCTTCGACAAACCCTAAGCGATCATGAAGGAAGCAACTGCAACAATAACATGATTATGCAATAATGGACCCATTCCAGTCAAGAAGTTAGTAAATAACAAGGAGGTTGAAGCCCTATTTGGGGTAATAGGATATCAAAGGGAACTTCTAATTAATACTATAATCAACCTGGTATGCGACATATGACATTTCATATAAGATTTATTTCAGAAATAGGGAAGGCTCTACTTCAACGATTTCCATTTATGTTACGCATCAAATGGTTGAGAAGAAAGAGGATTTTGATTTGTGTGAGTTACTGAGGAATCAATTAATGGATAATATAACTATGACAAAGAATGAAAATTACCCTTTTCATTTTGGATCTCTGGTTATATGTTTGATGATGTATTTTCTAAAATCGTTACCATTGAAAGAGAATGTTGTGTGGAAGTCAGTTATACCAGTTGGGAAGTAGGTCTACCGATATCTGGAATGTCTAGCAAAAAAGGAAAAGATTTGTAAAGAATAATTTGAAAAAAAAAATGTATGGAGTTTTGGCATGATTTCCAGTCTGATTGGGATGTTTGAAGCAGGATCCTCCTCCAGAAAGAGGAAAGCAAGAAGAATTATCTAAAGTTTTCCTCCAAAAATAAAGAAGTTGAAGTCAGAGGAAAAGGAAGAAGAAAAAGAAGAAAATATTATAGAAGCAATTGATTTGGCATTAACTGATGATGATGAAGAAGACTTTACTAAGAAGAAGGTGTTGAAGATTCTTGAGCAATCTGGTGGATTGAAGAATATTGGAGATGAATGGTTGTCATGATCATCATATGAACATGATGAGATTACAGACACCCTGGCTACTTACATAATTCATAATGATATTGACCTAAGTCATGTGACAAGTGCTTTACTAGAAGTATTGATTGAGCGGATTGAGGAAAGACTAATGGCACAATCACCTAGTGAAATAGCAGAAAAATATGAAATTCAATTAGCCATGGAAGAAAGAAGCCAAAATGAACAGAAGAAATTGAATGAGAGCATAAATGAATTGTAAACCTGCATTAAGAGTGTAAATAGTGTGTATTGGTATTGTCTCTAGTGGCCTACTCCTATTGGAAATTATAGAGCAACAATCAATGCTATTAAGCTTGAACTGAATTCTATTGGAAAAACATATGATATCCTTAATGACAAGGATGGAACACAAAAGAAAAGGATCAATTCCTTACAATATAAACTTGGAGTCATTATGGTATATAGGAGGTATTGTGAAGACCTTTTGGAAAGTTAAAGAGATAATTGAGTTGAGATTGGAACAACTTTTCGGTCTCCTGGTGGAAGCTAAGAATAATGCACAAAATATCGCTATTTTGGATACTCTTGTAGAAAAAATTGATTCAATAGCAAAGAACAACATTATTTGTTTAAACATCAGGCTGACAGTGGTTTCCTAGAAGACATGTATTTTGGAACTTAAGGAAAAATACAAAGAGATATTTTAAGGGAAGAAGAATTGAGGTAAAGAACCATTCTTGATATCTTTTTTTTTAAGACTATTTTTGTAAAAAAATTTAAGGGGGAGAGAAAGAATGTGAAAATAATGAAAATAATTTCATCTAATCAAAATAATTACAAAGGTTGTTGTTGTTTGCTTTCCACATCTTGTGTTGCCATCAATGACAAAGGGGAAGATTGTTAGAAGTTGAAGATTGCATCAAATGGTTGTCATTAATGTCAATAGGTTTTCATTGATGTCAAAACAGTACTGAATGTATGAGTTGTTTACCGGAAGTTATTTCCTATCGAAGATGACCATTATATGTGGTCCGATGTGTTGGTTTTTAGGTCCGATTTCTACCATGAGACAAGCTATGATTCAAATATTCGAAGATCTTGGCCGACTTAGTGTGTGCAATATTTTATGTGGACTAATGATGTCTTATGGATGTTTTGGACAACATAAGAAATGTGTTAACCTTATATAAGGCTGACCTAATTGAAAAACAAGATATAATTACATATATATAGAGACTCTCCCGAAAGAAAAGAGAGACAAATATAAAGGCTCTCTGGAAAGAAAAGAGAGACGAACATAGAGACAGAAAAATAGTGTGATAGTAAGAAAGAGAAATAGAGAGTGCAACAGAGCAAAGTAAGTGAAGTAGACGAAGACAATGAAGTGTATGCTTAGAATATAATTATTGAGCAATTACTGAAATACAGTACTACCAACATAGAGCTTCATCTAGAACTGAACTCAACACTAGAAAGGTGTAATCTATTAGTTTACACTTTTGGTTGTAAGCCTTAACTCTTATATTCTGGCAGTTAACCATCTTTTGTATCTCTGTGGTAGTGATCCCTCCAGGTTGTAGCCCTATTGGACAGTGAGTCCTTATTGTAGGAAATGAGCCATTTTGTAATTAGTTTTGATATTCTCTATAGTGTGAGTTAATCCTCACCGTGGTTTTTCCCTAATTTGGTTTTCCACATAAATCTGGTGTTATTTTGTTTGTGCATTGGCATTTGATGATTAATCATTTAAGAAGTTTATGTATTAGTTCCAGTAATTGAATTAAAGGTTAAATTTGTGGCAATTGATTCAACCCCCTCTTAGTTTTCCTATTCAACAAGAGAGGGGAATATCACGTGGGGAAGAGCACGTGAGAGAGAGAGGGTAAGGAGATAGGGATAGAGAGGAATATAGAGATAAAGATGGAGATGGTTATGGATATGGAGAAGGAGAGGGGTATGGAGAGAAATGGATAAAGAGATAGGAGAGGATAGATAGAGATGGAGAGAGAGGGAGAGATAGAAAGATAAACATACAAATAGGAAATTATATATAGAGATAAGTAGAGAGGGGTAGAGAGATGGAGAGATAATAAGATAGGTATAGAGGGAGAGATAGAAGAAGAAATATAGATGGATAAAGAGATATAGATATAAAGGTCTAGGAAGAGGGAAATGGGGGAGAGAGATATGGATGGATAGATAGGGAGAGAGTGGATGGAGAAAAATGCATAGTGAGATAGAGAGAGTTAGAGAGATAAAAAGAGAGAGCAAGAGAGAGAGATATAGAGGGAGAGGGAGGGGGAGATATAGAGAAATAAAAATGGTGATAAAGAGTGATAAAGAGAGATATAAGGAGATATAGAGAGAGGGGGAGGGGGAGAGAGGGAGAGAGATAGAGAGATAAAAATAGTGACATGGAGAGGGAGAGATAAATAGGTGGAGATATAGAGAGGGAGGGAAAGATATATGGGAAGAGGAAGAGAGAGATAGAGATACATGGGAGAGAAAGGGTAGAGAGGTAGAGATAAATAGATAGATAAAGGGATAGGGAGGGAGTAAGGGAGGGGGAAATGAGGAGAGAAAAGTAAAGAGATATAGAAAGAGGGTGTGATAGGGAGAGAGGGAGAGAGAGAGGAAGAGATATGGATATAAAGAGGGATGGATGGGAAGATAGAGATAGAGAGGGAAATATTAAGAGATAAAGGAGATGATAGAGACAAGTGATAGAGGGAGAGAGATAGAGAGAGGGGGAGAGATAGAGATAAAGATAGGGAGGGAGAAATTGGGTGTGTGTGTGCATGTGTGAATGTGAGAGAGATATAGAGATAAAGATAGATGGAACTTGGGGATATAGGTAGTGCATGTGAGAGTGAGAGATATGGACACATAGATAGAGAGGGAAAGAGATACATAAATAGATAGAGAGGAAGAGAGAGAGAGGGATAGAAAAGTAGAGAGATGGGGTCATATATGGAGAGAGGTAGAGGGAGATAAAGAGGGTGAGAGGGTGAGAGAGGAGGAGAGAGAGGGGAGAGACAAATAGGGATATAAAAAGAGAGTAAGGGAGAGGGAAAGAGAGAAAGGGGAAAATAAATAAATATAGAAGGGAAGGAAAATATATATAGAGCTCTCTCTCTCTCTCTCTCTTTCCCATATATATATATATATATATATATATATATATCTCTCTCTCTATATATATATATATATATTCCTTTCTTTCTCTTTTTTCTCCCTTTGCCTCTTTCTATATCTTATCTCTATCTCCTTCTCTTCTCTCTTCCTCTTTGTTTTCTCCTTATATATTTTCCTCCTTAATCAAATGACATGCTACCCTAAGCATAACTCCCTAGGGACACATGTGATCCTTGGATTGTTGGCATGAAATGACTAATCAAAAGTTAGTTTCTCTCTTTCTCTAATTTTTAATTTAGATTTTAAGTTTTAAATTTATTTTATTATCTAAACTAAAATAAAAATTTAAAATGTAATTATTTTAAAATTTTAATAGAAAAATTAATTATAAATTAAATTAATTCTAAAAATTAATTATTTTTTATAATTTCATAAGAAATAAATAATTAAAATAAATTTAAAAATTAAAATAGCATAAACTAAATGCAAAGGTAGAATATATAAAAATGAAAATATTAAAAAAAAAAAATTAAAAATATTAATAATAAATAATAAACTTATTAAGTTAGTAAATAATTAAATAAAAAGTAAAACTAATTTTAAATTTATTAGAATTGAAATATTAATAAATTATAACTCTATTTTTCATTTCAATATTATCTTCTTTTCTTTTCTTTGTTTTTAAAATAAAAGCTTACTTTTAATTGTTAGATCTTAAAAAAAAGAAAGTTATTAGAATTAAATTAGAATTAAATATAATTGTATTTTTCATTTCAATCTTATCAACTTCTTTTTTTTCTTTGTTTTTAAAATAAAAATCTCACTTTTAAAATGAATATGTACATGTCATGTACATATATAGGTTTTAGGATCAAGGAAGTTTTCTCTTCAAAGTCCTACACAACATCCTTCACATGTTATAGACCCTAGATGTTAGGTAATTTAAATTTACCTCAAGTATATAAATTTAAAACTAAATATAAGAACCCTTAGTAAAAATAAATAAATTTAAGAACTGTAATTTATTATTTATATATGCATATATACATATGTACATATATTTAATTTTATGTGTGAAAATGTACTTTCTTATACATGGCTTGGGACAAGGATCAGGAAAAGCTTGGGATAGGGCTTGGGGTAGGAATCAGTACAGGGCTCAACACAAAGCAAGATCAATTCATCTATTCTATACATATTAGATGTCCTAATTTCTATGTCATTTTACATGTGCACACGTTATATACATTTGTGTTTATGTTTTATGAGTTCATTATATCTCTAGACATGTTCTTATTGTGATTTTATGTTTTATGCACACATTTTATATACACTTATGTTTACACATATGAAAATTATTGATTTATAATGTTTTATGTTTTATGCACACACTATAAAATCTTGGATCTCATTTGTATTATTGATACATACATCATCCATGTTTTATATATTTTATAAACATTATGGATTATTATTGAAAAACTAGTTCATCTTATGTACCTTTCGTTATGTTAAATTTTTTATTATATTTAAATTGATATATTGACTCTAATCAACATACATAAATTTGATAAGTATACTTTTGGTTTCCAAATCATGCTTAAATTAAGGAAAAACAATGATGGTGCTTCATAATTTGTAATGGTTTAGATATAATATAGATGTTATTTTGAAATATATATGTTGGATTCATGTAAAAGATCTGTAGGTCTAAATATGTCATTCATAAAAAGATAAATAGATATAATTTCACTAATTTTTAAATTAAAGTTTAAAAGAGATGGTTCTAGTGAGGATAAATAGTCACTAATTTTTTAAGTTACCTATCGTATGGTTAGCTCAATTGATCAATAACATCAAAATAGAAGCAATTAGGATCTTAAAACACTAAGAACCTGCAAGATAATGATCAAATGGAAGCTATACTCAATGAAATTCAATTAACACCATTAAAGGACCCAAACAAAAGAATTAAAGATAGACTTTAAAGAAATTAAATCTAACTAATGTGCAAACATTCCAATCCCATTTTGGATTTGAAGCAAACTTGTAGTGTAGTGGCGTGGAGTGCTCAAATTTGCCTAATCCATTGTGCAAAAGCTTGGTTTGAAGGTGATTGATTTAAAAATTCTCTCAAAAGGCTCTCAAATTGCTCAAGAATGACTCAAAAATTCAAGAGAGTAAGGGTGCTATGAATATTGTGAATGATTTGATGTTAGAAAGGCTTGGTATTTATAGATTTTAGGAATTTTGATCAATGGTGAGGATTTGATATGAGGATCAATGGATAGAATAAGATTAAGGAGGTGAGTGTGGATCAAGGATTAAATCAAGTGGCTGATAATTCATGAGGTGTGGATCAAGGATTACATCAAGGTTTCATAATCCATGAGATGCTCAACAATATGTCCTAATTCATGGAATCATGTTGGAGATATTTTGAATTGGAGGGAAGAATTTGAATTTAAAAAGGGAATATCCTTTGGGGAATATTATTTGTGCAAGTTGGAGAGTTGGAGGAATTAAGATCGTTAATTAAATGATTGAGAATTATTAATCAAGGAGGGAAAATGATGAATTATGATGAATTAATCATATAACCTAAATTATTTGGCTAATAGGAGAATAAAGTGAATTTAATCAAATTATTGGACATTATTTAATCAAATGGAGGAAATAGGATGATAATGATAACAATGATGTTAGTAGATGAAATCAAGATGTGTGGTATAGTCAGGTTATTTTTAGGTGTCTACATTTTTCCCCTCTTTGAAGCGAGGTACCTATTGCATTGTTTCAAATAATTTAAATGTTGCTTGAAAAAAAAATAAAAAAATAATTTTACCTGATGCCCCACTATGCCCCAATGGACAAAGGAATATTGGTGTGTTTCCCCCTCGATAGATTGAGCGAAAAAAATAATTTTTAGGTTGAGATTGCGACAAGGTTGCATGAGTAGTTCAGATATGAAGAAGACAAAAAATAAGTCCTAGTAAGTTGATGAAGTGACCATGACTAGATACAAAGCTAGAAAATTGAGCTATAGGGAAAAAAAACCTAGGTTATGCTGGGAATATATGTTCATTTGGGTGATTTTTACCCTCACTTGTACACTTAGCTTTGAGATTTCTAGATATCTTGAGAGATTTGTGATTTTAGATCCTACATAGTACCTAATACGTGGCACACACAATTTGAGTCGTATAGCACACAAACTAGGCCTGTGAGTTGCAACGACCAACTGACTTTGGTCCCCTAATATGTAACGCTTTAATTTTTCCTTTCGTACATTTCGAGATAGCTAAAGGTACACTAAAAGTAGGACAAACAAATACATCACGCTTTTGCGTGATGCCTTTGGAACTCGCTAGCATGCTTTTGTTCCATAATGCAATGCTTTTGTCAAAAGCATCAAGGCTTTGCAATAGCGTTGATATCTTGAAAATTCGTGATGCCTTTGTAATAAGGCGACACTATTGACTAGTTCAGCTCGATACTTTTGTAAAAGGTTGATGTCCTTCTTATGGCTTACCTGTGTGACACTCTTGCAAAAGCATGATTCTTGTGTCAAACTATGATGCTTTTGTTTAATTTTGATGCCTTTGATTGGCGACAATAGACTTGATACACTTTGTTGGTAGAGCTAGTGATGTGAATCTTGTTATTGTTGGACTCATCAAAGGATGAATTGTTCCCAATAGGTGCTCTCAATTGTTCAACTCAAGAAGGAGGATATTATTAGGGAAAATTCTAGATGATGGTGTTACCTTTTCTTGAGGACCATGTATCCTTGCACACTTGTACCACGACATGCATCAGGTCATGTATAAGGATGTGACCAGTATCTCTATGGGAGCCACTTCGTTACACATCTAGGAATGGGAGCGCATTTCCATGCTCAAGCCTATTGGAGAAATTCACCAAGATCCAAGAGAGCCAGTTGTCTATGGATATGATGTTATGCTCACACACCACCACATGGGGCAGGTTGGCATGTCTCATTAGAGACACATCATCAATGACATGAATTTTTTTACATGGAGGTCATGGATGGATGTTGAGGCATGGGATGAGGGTCGGGTAGCTAGCCTATGCTTGATAGAATCGATGGCTTCTAGGCCACATTCCTCATATCATGGAGAGGTAATTACCCTATAGGGTATGATGACAGTTCAAAGAGTAGTAGGATGTTCCTACGGAGGATAATGTTGCAATTTTTTCTACACTATTTGAGAGATTCTAGAGTGGGGTTAAATAGTGGCACCATAAACAAACATTAGAAAATTTAACCATTTAGCTCCCCTTTCATGGGATTACTTAGGGGGTGTAGTAGATTTGGGGACTACCCCAACTTATGATGCTTGGTTTGCCACATACCAACCTCGTTTTATAGATCTAGTTGGGGGAGGTGTAGGAAGCAATAGAAGGTAGAGAGATGTTTCCAGTCAACAGTGTTGGTAGCATCAGAGGGTCGAGGTAGAGGTGCCTTGAGATCAGGGTTAGGGTCTAGGACAGGGACCGTAAGGACCACCAAAAGGTCCCCCTTAGGGTGCACCACCATATGCACAGTAGTAGTAGCAGATGGAAATGGTAGTAGGGTTTCTTGATCAAAGGTTATAGGTAGTTACATAGGAGAGGGACGAGGCTCAACAAGAGCGAGATGGCCTCCACCAGGAGAGAGATCAAGCCCACTAGGAATGGGATACCTATATGTAGGAGCGGGATGATGCTTATTAGGAGCTAGATTCCTTTAGATAGGAGTGAGACTAGGCCCATTTTGAGAGGGACATAGAGAGAGCTCAGAGACACTAGATTGATCTCTAGTTGGCATTGGAGAGTGCATGCAAGTAGTAGCTCAAACCTGCTTCATAGGCACAGGGGGAGATGATTGCAGTTGCTCGGTACACATAGGTTGTCAACGAGGCCTCATACTATAGGAATTTTTATCATATGCTTGTTCCTGCTCATAAGTGACAAAATAATTTCTCTCATAGGAGTACGATGGGTCCCAACAAGTCAGAGTGTGTATTAGTTGGCAGGCCATCTCTGAGTCAGTCAAAGGGTCAGCAACATCAGATGCTACCACCACACCAACCCACTCCTGGTCGAGATGACCAGGGGAGGTCGAGATGGATTTTGATGTATACATATGTTGATGTAGACATGATTATGATGTATATTCATTCATTGGCTATGGATAGCCTCATGTATATTTTGATGTATATCATACACTTTGATATGTATCATGACATTCATTTTTTTGATATATATATATGAGATTATCGATGATGCAACATTTATATATGATGTTGTCTTATTGCATGTTTATGACCCTATGTGATGTATGTTAATGTGTATGGATGTATTATATATGTATGGATGCATATGCATATGAGATGTTATTATATGTTTCCATGATAGATGATGGTTATTTCTTGTATTGTGCTTATGATGTGATATGCATGTGTATATGTATGTTTCTAATGATTTATGGATGTAGAATGGATGAGATGTAATGTTATGGATGATATGGATCATATGGATGATTTATTTTTGTATTTTTCATATGACATGTGATGCTTATGTAGGATGTATTCTATAAGATGCATGCTGACAATTTGTGGATGCATATTATTTTTGTTATATGTCCTGATACTTGTATGTTAGTAAGAACAGAAGAATGATATGGAATGGATGATTATAATCGAATAAGAATGATGATATTGATCAAGATACCATAAAGTCTATAATTATTAGTATGGATTGCAAGATTTTATTGGATATGTGATGAGATAGATGATGATTTTGGTTTTTCTTTTAGATTAGGCTTAGTTTCATCATAGAAATCCTTATTTTTTATATAGAAAATAGACATGATGCACCAAGGTATGAATAACTAGGGTAATTTTGTATCTAATGCATAGACTTTAACTCTGCAAATAGATAGGAGTATCCTTGTTCATACCTAACATACACAAACTTTGTTTAACTATATGAGAGAATGAAGCCATCAAAGTAAGGAGACTAATACACAAAAGGTATAAAGAGCATGATATGTCCTAGCCACTGTTTTACTTGAGACCATCCATGCATACACAAGGAAAGTATTCTCCAAGGTCGTATTACAAGAACATCCAACAAGCATAGTAGACAAAAGCAATGATCAATGCCCCATTCCTTTCTCTCTAAATCCTTTTAATGTCAAAGAAAAGATGAAAATGATAAAAATATTAATGCCATCATATCTTTTTCCAGAGATAGTTGTTTTGGGGGATATCTAAAACAATGTCTATTGTAGGAAAGATCTATCCATAATACATGCATTGGATGTTGATTGTTTGATAAATCGTTAATATGAGGGTTAACTAACATGTTTGAAAAATGATCAAGACTCATGATTTTTTGTGTAAAATTTTGTGTTTCAATAAGTGTTGTACTTGTTCCTATTTTCTTCGCCAAAGGTGAAGGTGATGTGCTTTATTATGGTTGTCAGTTTATTGTAAGTGAGAATGAAATGGGATGGGTGATTTTGTTTCTTTTTGGATTATTTTATTTTTTTTGACTTTTTTGAGGATATTTGAGGTTGTTTTTTAGAAATTTGGAATTTTATGAGTTTTGTTTTTGGTATTTTAAATATTTGAATGTTTTGAATTTTTTAAATGTTTGAGGATATTTTGTGTTTTTTGGTAGATGTTTTCTAATTGTTTTGGTTTTTAAATTTTCTAATTTTCAATTTTGTTTGAGTTTTAAAATGTTTGGGCCAAAAAAATAGGACCTAAGAAACAAAACTATACCTCAAGGGCTCATCGGAGATGGCCTTGACTACGTAACTACTCAGAGGCTTCATAGTTTGATTATTGGGCTTGGATATTAGCACATGATGGCTAATCATGTTTTTGGGAGATTTTGATGTTTTATGAATGTTTTTGGATTTTCTAAGTTATTTGGATGTTTTTGGATTTTGATGTTTAAATGAATTAGGTAATATACAAGAATCCAATCTAATGACCAAGTGTAAGAAGATTTCCCCAGTGAAATTTTAGGTTACTTTGATGTGAGCATAATAGGATAACTTTGGGATAGGACCAAATGGCATGGATAGATACTCGTTGAACACCAAGCCATGGTAGGGATGGAAACAAATGAATGAAAGGTGGATGGATGAATGTTGATTTATTATGAAATGGATGTTCAGGGTAAGAGTATTTTATAGATGATAGGTGATACTTATTTACACAAGGTTCCTATTTTCCATGTTTTCACCAAGGTACTTTCCCAAAGCGCCACCGAAGTGGTCTTCACTAGAGAATGATTTTTCTCTTTACTATTTTATTCTCTTTTTGGATTTTTCTATTTTTAATTTTTTTTTTAATTTTTGGAATATTATACCCCTCATGGGTTAGGCATATAACCTTTTGAGATGGATTCCACTAATAGGTTCATGTAAGGGATCCCCTTCAGGTGTGGCCAACTGATAGGCTCTTGATCCATAGCTCGCGGTGATGATGAACAGTTGTAACCAGCTTGGTTCAAACTTTCCTTTATTAATCTAATCCATCTGATTCTTTTAATTCTCCTTTAGAACAAGATCTCCTACCTGAAAGTGTCGACCCTTGATTTTATTATTGTAGCTTCTTTTGAGTCAATTTTGATATACTTGGAGGTGATAAAGGGATTCTATATGATGCTCATCTAATAATTCTAGTTCATTCAACCTTGGTACCCTATACTCTTCATCTGTGATTAGGTGTTGCAATGAAACTCTTAATGGTGGGAGCTCGACCTCAATAGGTAAGATAGATTAATTCCCATAATGAGTAGCACTAGTGGGTGTTCTAATACTATTTTGGTATGCCCATAGGCTGGGGTTTAACTGCAATTCCAATCCTAGCCAGCATTATTAACTATCTTTTTGAAGATTTTGATAATGGTTTTATTAGATGCTTCAACTTGAATTTTTCCTTGGGGGTGGAACGGGGTAGAGAAATTATGTTGGCTATTGAATTGGTTACATAGTTCTCAAACATCCTAATTTTTGAATGGTGTTCCATTGTCTTTGATGATATCTTGGGGAACACCATAGTGGAAGATTAGGTAATTCAAGATAAATTTTGAAATCTATTTCCTAATTATGTAGGTCATAGGTATAGCCTTAATCCACTTCATGAAATACTTAGTGGTGGTGATTATGAATTTGTGCCCATTAGAGGATGTAGGTGTAATCTTTCCTATGAGATTGAGCCCCCACTGCGAAAAAGTCCATGGTGTTGTGATTGGTCGAAGCTCTTGTGTTGGAGTATGGATAAGGTCTCCATGCTATTGACATTGTAGACACTTATTTACAAACTAATTAGATTCATGCTCCATGGTTGGCCAATAATATCCCATTTTAAGAAGCTTCTTAGCCAAGGTGATGCCACTCAAATTTGACCCACAAACGCCTTTGTGTACCTCTTTTAAGGCAATGTAGGCTTCTTCTTAGTTAAGACATCTTAGTAACATCCCATCAATACTTTTTTGGTATAAGGTATCACCAATAATGACGAGGCATGAGGATCTTTAGATGAATGTTTTGTGTAGATTATGGGTAAGGTCAGATGGAAAGATACCTCTATGAAGGTAGGAAAAAATTTCATGATACCAAGGGAAACCGTGACCAACAATTTTTCACATAAATTTTTATTTTAGGATGTCGAAAGCTGGTACAAGAAGTTGCTCACATTTCAAAGTATTGTGTGGCATATCTAACAAAGATACAATAGTTGTCATTTCTCAAATTATCTATTGTTAATCCTTGGAATCTATTCAAAATTGATGTCTATGAATTACTCTTTGAAGCTATCTATTATTTTATTGTATGACATTAATTGTTTGTCCTTAGTTTGATAATTATCATTGACCTACCTTACTATCAACTAGGAATCATTGTAGACTTGAAGTTCCTATATTTTTCATTGGATAGCAATCCTTAACCCTATGATGATGGCTTCATACTCAGCTATATTGTTTGTACATGAAAATTCCAATATTTAGGACTTTGGTATGCAATCTCCTTGAGGAATGATAAATAGAATACCCACTCTGAATCCATGATGTGTGTATGACCCATCAAAGAAAAAATTCCATTGTTTTATTATTATTAGGATGAATATAGCTTCATCTAGAAATTTGAAAATTAAGGGGTTCTCTCCATGTGTTGGTGCTTCGACTAGTTGATCAACTATAACCTACCCTTTAATAGCCTTATGATCAACATATTTGATTTCAAACTTGCTAAGGATCATTACCCATTTATCTATGTGGCATGTACAAATAGCCTTTGATTATAAATACTTTAGTGGATTGACCTTATAAATAAGCTTGATTTCATGACTAAGATTATAGTGTCTTAGCTTTTGAGAGGCGAAGACCATTGTTAGACATGCACTTTCAATTGGAGTATATTTTATCTCATACCCAACTAAGGTCCTGTTGATATAATAAATAGCCCTTTCCTTTCTTATTTCATCCTATTGTGCTAAGAGAGTTCCTAGCACTGTTGAAGTTGTTGAGATGTACAATATTAAAGGTTTTCCTATGATTAGTGGCATCAAGATAGGTGGTAATGCTAATTAATCTTTTAACTACTAGAATTATTTTTCATAATGTTTGTCCCATTTGAATTCCACACCTTTGTGAAGAAGGTGCATGAATGGGTGTCACTTGTCTGCTAACTATGTGATGAACCTCCTAATGGACTATAACTTCCCTTGAAGGCTTCTGATTTGTTTCAATGTTTTATGTGGAGACATTTCCATTATAGCTTTAACTTTACTAAGGTCCACCTCAATTCACCTTCGTGATACAATGTACCCCAAAAGTTTACTTGTAGTGACTCCAAAGGCACATTTTTTTAGATTCAATCTCACTTGATATTTTTCAAGCATGTCAAATATTTAAGCCAACACTTCTAGATGTCCTTTCCTTGTGACTGATTTTGCTAATATACCATCCATATAATCTTCTAGAATCTTGTGGAACATTTCATGAAAGATCAAATCCATCGCTCTTTGATAATTTGTACCTGCATTCTTTAGACCAAAAGGCAAGGCGTTCCAACAGTATGTTCCCCATGGATATGTAAATTTTGTTTTGTGTTGATCCTCTTTTTCCATCATAATCTGATTGTATTCAGATAATCCATCCATAAGAGAAAGCATATCATGCCCAGTTGTAAGATCTACAATGATGTCTATGTTAGGTAGTGGAAAATCATCTTTTGGAAAAACCTTGTTTAAATCCTTGAAATTTGTACATATACGTATTCCCCCAGTGGGTTTTGAGATTGGTATAAGGTTTGAAATCCACTTTGGATAGTCAATGGGTCTTATGAAACCCACATTAAGCAACTTTTGCAGTTCTACCTTGACTAATATTGCAATCGAGGGATGCATTTTCCTTAGCTTTTCCTTCATTGGTTTCACATTAGGATGTACTGTTAGGTGATACACTACCAATGAAGTGTTGAGACTGGGCATATCTATGTATGACCAAGCAAAAAAAATATTTCTTTCTCTAAGGAAATATTCTAGATTGTTTTGTTCCTCATCATCCAATGAGGAAGCATAAAATATGACTTGAGGTGCTTCAACTGTTCCAACATTGATCGGTTGTGATTCTTCCACAAGGATTACTAATTTTTCTTGCTCCATATTGGGTAGATTGAGTCCCACCATTGGATACATCCTTTTTTTTTTACTATTTTGTGATAAAAAAGTGCCACTTTGTGGTTTTCACTTGGAGATCTTTTTTTAATTTTTAATTTTTCTATTTTATGACCAAAGGATTCAATCATATCCCCAAAAGATACTTGTATATCTAGCTCTATATCAAATCTTGCTTTATGGTCTCCAAAAGGTATGTGATATTAAACTCCCATGAAATCTAAGATGGCCTCATCATTTTCAAATGAATCTAGAATCAGTTCTTGTTGTTGGTCCCAGTTGATAAGTTAAGGATATACAAGTTTAAGTTCTTTTTCTTGGATGGGGATAAAAAGGATTTGGTTGTGATCATGTATATCGAGGCATGCTCGAATAATTTAGTGATACACATGGGTGAGTCATCAATTTTCTCGTATTTAGATGTGTTTAATGAAGAAGAAGCTTCATATTCCTTAATCGAGATATTCTCAATGAGAGGGACCACATTTTTGTTCGAGGTATAACCAAGACCAATGTTCTTTATTCACTTTTCCAAGATTACGGGTTCATACATTCCTTGTTGTCTTAAAGTAAGGCCACATGTACTTGTGTAGCCCATGATTTTGATTATTTGGAATCCTTTTCTATTTACATCCACAAGAAGTGGAGGTTCTTCTTATTCATCTAGATATATCCATTTTGATATATTTCCTTCATCTGTGATATCTATTTTAGATCTCCCCTTTTTTCAAATGTGGTATGTTTGAATTTTGGATACCTTCTCAATATGTTTTGGTTGACCATAAGTATTTAGAGAAAGTGGTAATCATCCCACATAGAAAGAATACTTTAGGTTGTATTCACCACAACCATTGTCTTTGACTTTTACCTTGATTTTTGGGATTTACCTGTTGTGAAGCTGGCATAGATGCTAATGTTGATGGATCAACATAAGAAGAGGATAATGGAACTTCATCATTTTTGGTAACTTGAAGCACTCTATAGTACTTCTCCTCCATACACTTGCAGTAGTAGAAGGGTTCTAGATCCCCATGAATTGTAATTTTCTTGTCATTATATGGAAATTTTATGCATTGATTGTAAGTGGATGTCATGGCTTGCATGGCATGGATCCATATGAAACCAAGAATAAAATGGGGTAAGTTAAGATCCAAGACTTGACATGTTGTTTCTGCAATTGTTGGCCCAACTTGTATGGGTAACTTGATTGTTCCTTTGGAATCTCGTTCATTGTCATCATATGCTCGAATTGTGATGCCTTTTTTTTTCTTTTAATCAGATCCTCAAAATATCCCAAGTGCTTTCAACTAGAGGGTAAAAATGTTCAAGCCCACACCTCCATCTATTAATACTCTTTTGACCTTGCATTTATGAATGTAGACCTCAAGGTGTAGTGCATGATTATGGAATGTTTGAGATGGGAGGTCATTTTTTGTGAATATTAATTGATGAGTGGATGAAATATGTCCTACCATGGCTTGAATTTTTTTGGTGTCAATATCGGTAGGTACTGATGATGATGAAAGGGCCTTGTTTAAGAACTCTTTATGTGCAGGTGAAATTCTCAAGAGTTATAAGATTGAAATTTGTGCAAGTTTTTTCTTGAGTTGGTCTAGTAGACTATAATTTATAGGATTATCTTTTGATGTTCCTTTTAATTTCAAAGGGGCTCCTTGGATAGTAACCTTCCTTCTTCAGGTGGTGACTCCACACTTGGGATTTAGGCCTTGTATAGTGACCATTAAGACATGATAGTCATAACAATGTGTGCTACCTATGACATTATTTTATGTGTGATTTTTTTGTATTAGATATAGTAAAAAAAAAACTTTATAGATCTACCCAAGTAGTGGTTAGGCCATGATATTCATCATCAGTTGTTTAGCATTTCAGGTAATAAGAGTTTTGCATCCTATCAGCAGATATGATTATAACTAGCTTGCCAATAGTAATACCACTTTGTACAACATATTACAAAAAATTACGCATCAAAATTTATATAGGTATCTAGCTATTAAAGGATGATCAATTTTAGTCATTACAATGCCTGCTGCACTCTTCAACATCATCTACATCCACCACCATATCCATTGGTTGGGCACTAGACCTTACTTCCTTAATGGCTAAGATGGTGACTTCTTCTTGTGGACATGGTGCTTGGGAGTCTCTTGGCCTGCCTACATTGTTTAAGACACCTTGGAACTCATTTAAAGCCCTTAAGAAGGCATCAAATTCTTCCTAGCTGCAGTGATGGGCATGGACACATTTTACTTCCTCCCTAAAGACTGTCATTGTGCCTTCTCTGAATCGACTTAGGAACTTTGTCATGGAAAACTCCAGGTGTAGAATGACCTGCAGAATAATATTTTTAAATGTGAGTCACTTTGATGACTTAGTGAGTACCCTCTTACACTCTAGAAAATTATCTGTGTTTCTTTCCTTCCATACATACCATAAGATTTTATTGGACAAACTAATCCAAAACATTTTAAATTCTTTGCTTAGTTTCCTAGTATTGAATAAAACATATTTATACTCACCTTATCATTTTTATCCTAGATCATTAATTCATTACAAAAAAAATTCTAGATTTCCTTAGCATTCATACAATCAAAAAGGATATGCCTCATAGTCTCAGGAGTCCTACAAATGCTGAAAATGTCAACATCAACATAGTTAATTTTATATGGTAACTTATGCAATAAAATGATCCATCTAAAACAAGCCTTCTTAGGCTCTCTAATGTTATACTAGATAGAATCAAATATTTTATACCACACATCATCAGGGAAGTCAATCCCTCAACACCAGTAATTATGGTCAATAATAGTGGTTACACTAGTTAGTTATTTATATATTTGTTTAGCTTTGAGTTCAGTTAGCTTGGTGCCATCCTTCCAAACTAGATTATGTGCCAGGTTAAGATCCTTGTTGGTGTTGGTAGGAAAGCATGCCTCTTGTAGGCCTTAGTTAGGGTAATATAGGTTCTAGAGCTGGAAATAGGTAGGTTGTAGTTAGCAACTAGGTTATCCAAAATCTTGACAAGTGTATGTTTGATTGACCTGATTGTACACTTTTATTTTTTGGTATCATTTCCTTTTCCATGATTGGGCATCAGATTTTTGTATATACCCGTCATTATTTTTGGAGTTTCCAAGGAATTGATCAACATTTACCTCACTATGTCTATGGGGTCTTGGATTATATTTTTGAGTTTCATACAATTGGATCTCTTTTGCCCTTTTGTATGATGATAATTACAATAGTCATCGTCTTTATACCATGTGGGTTTGATTCGTGGTTCCCCATATTGTCTGAAGTTTAGAAGCTCTATTATATTTGTTTGGATTTATTTATTCAAGACCATTTCAATGGGTTCCCCTAAGGGAGTGTATTTATGTCTTGGAGGATAATTATTTTTCCTTGGTGGTGGTCCTTATTGGGGATTAAATTTTGAACATGTTATTGATTACCCTGTTGTGTGTTTGTTTTTGAGGGTGTGTTTATGACAACCTTTGGATCTACAACACCATCATTAGTAATGTTCTTATTTTTAGCCCATATACGAGGTTTGTCACTAGAACTAGATGGTTGTTGGTTGTCTTTGTAGATTTCCACAGATCCCTTAGCAATGATGGATCTCTCAATGGTAAGCCCTTTAGAGAGAAAGTTATTTGAAATTTGATATGCATTGCATTCATAATTGAAAGGCAAGCTCTGTGTTTAGATTTCCTGCAAGGATTTCTACTTTATTTTTTGGGTGTAGGCCATTTGCATTTGCTTTCCTTGAGTCTCCATCTTTGTAAGAAATAAGCAAAGGCTTATCCCTTGTTTTTTTTAAAGTGTATAGTTCCTCCAAGGTGATTTCAACATCAATATTATAGGAAAAATGTGCTACAAATTGGTCTATAATTTCTTGGAATATTTTGATCCTTGGAGGTAGATGCAAGAACCATTTGATTGCTTGTCCACCCAAACTACATGGAAAAATTCATGTAAGGTATGTGTAATAATAAGATACTTCCATGCAAGCCACATAGAATTCTCTTATGTGTTCCTCAGGATTTCCATGTCTTATATTTATCAAACTTTGGCATTTCAAATTTTTTTGGGAAATGGTACCATCATGATGCTTCTACCAAATGGGTAAGGACATATATCTTGAATGGCGTATGACTTTTTAGTCTTCCCCACTTGTATGTCTTGAATTTTTTGTGTTAATCTTTGAATTTGTGATGGTATTATATTGAGGTATGGTTGATGAGTTAAATAATGGATCTTGGTAAGGTGGGATGTTCATGTTGTATAGATTATATGGAGTGTTGTGTGGATTGATATGTGGTGGGGTGAATGCATTGTATGGATCATATTGGTTTTGAGTTATGAAATTTTGTTGAGGATTTGGTTGCAAGGTGTAAGGGGGGAAATAAGAATAAGGAAACAACAATGAAATCAAATGAATGAGATAAAAAAAAAAAAATCCCAACCTACTCATGAAATGAAATTATAAAAAAATGAATCAAGCAATGCAATCATAAAAGAGAACATAAACTGAATTCATGAATCACAACATTACCATCCCATGTTGAAGTGTATTTGTATTGATGCCAAATTGCTTAGATCAATACAAAGCTTCCATTATTGTGAAAAGGCTTCAAAAGGTATGTTAATGGTGATCAAAGACGTAAGTATTATCTCTTAAGAATTTGATAGTTAATTCAACATGACCTCTCCACACAAATTTTCTAGACTCTCCAATCATTTTTGAGAGGGAAGAAGGTTGTTTTATAGATTTTCAGGTTTCAAATGAATGATCAAGATTCAAAAATGAAAGATCACGATCAACAATTGAGAACCGTTGAGAGGAAATAGATTGATTAGTTAACTCCTCCGATTGATCCAATTAAGGATTTTAATTAGATAATTAGTGGGATTAGATGGGAATGATTGGTGGGATTGAGAAAGTTAGGTTGAGTGGTAAGTGGGATTGAGAAAGTTAGGTTGAGTTAGGGAATAGATGGGTTAGTTAACCAATTAGAGAGAAATCAATGGTCATGATTTTCTCAATCAAAAAGGGGTGAGGATAATTACCTAATTGAATAATTAATTAATATTGGAGATGAACGTGCAAGTTGCATTTTACTTTGAAAAATAAAAATATATTTATTTGTTGACCATGTTCAGTGATTTTGAATAATTGATTTAACTATTCAAATTTAGAGAAGGGAAAGTGGTTTAATTAAATTATTAATGATAACAATTTAATCGATTTAGATGAATAAGGTATATTAGTGACATAATTAGATAACTTGTGTTTATTTAATTAATCAGGATAGATAAGGTTAAATTATATGATGACATAGTGAATTAATTAAATAATGTAGGATTATTCAATTAATAAATAAGAATAGGGTTAATTAGTGAAAATAATGTGAAATGCAATTGTATAAATAATAATAATGGTGATGATGGAAAAATGCAATTCAGGATGTGTGATATGCGTTAGGCCATTTTTATATGTCTACATTTTTCTCCTCTTTGAGATAAAGTATTGGTTACATTGTTTCAAAGAATTTGATGCTCAGATCAAGATTTAAATTTTTTTAATATGTTGGACTGCCTCCTCAAGAGGTTAGTGGAGAAAAAGTACTTTTTTGGGTAGGATCGTGACAAGGTTTCTTTGTAGTTTAGATGTGTAGAGGATGAAAAATTAGGGCATAGGGCCCGTGTTTATGGTTTCACATATTCCAGGGTGCTCAAAATTTAAACCTAGGAGGGTTCCCAAGGTAAAAATTAGGGTTTGGGGGGGTTAAAATAGGAAATTAGGGTTCATTTTTCCTCATTTACACTTTGAGTCTTAGGAAATTCTTGCCTTTGAAGCTCTTTTTGCTACAATTGTCGCTTTGCAATGACGAGGATTCTGGGTGCCCCACACAAAGCTGATATAGTTCATCAGTTCAAGAGGTCCGCCGACATATGGATTGTAGTATGTACTCTTTCCATTTTCCCTTTTTTCATTTCCTATTTTTGTATTAATGCTCAAAATTTTGTAGAACAATAGCGGTAGTTTTATGTTTTTAGCGCTATTGTCTTGATTTGCACGCTAGTGTACTAGGTAATATTACCATAGTTGTAAAAATTGCACGCTATCATATACTTTAACCACTATAGTAGAAAGTGATTGCTATTCTTTGATTTCTATAGAATAAACTAACCACTATTGTAAACCATTTAGAATTTTAATTGCTATCGCTAAAAGTAACTACTAATGTATCGAAACATGCTCGCTATCGTACTATCATATAAAGCTACTGCTATCGTAGTTGTATACATTGAAAAATGTCCTAAGTCTACGAGCACCATTTTTCTTGGTCGTTGTCCTCTGATAATTAAACAATTTTAATTATTTGATTATCCTTGATCATATTCCTCTATTAATTAAATAATTTTAATTATTTAATTAATTCACTTTCTAATCTTTATTCTATCCTGATCAATTAAAATAAATTAATTGCATCACTAATATCCCTCTTTCTTCAATAATTAAATCAATTAATATTTATTTAAATATTTTCTTGTCATCTTTCGTCTATGGTTAAATAATAATTTTTAATTATTTAACTATTCACTCCCTCTTTTAATTCATCCATTATTAAATAATTGTCAAAATATTTAATCATCCTCCATGTGTCTCTTGTATTAAATAATTAAATCAATTTAATTATTTAATGCCTCTTTTCACATTTCCTCTCATTTAATTGAAATAATTATGCAAATTATTTTAATTGAATCTCCAGTTGTCCATTTCCTCTTGTTTCTCAAATAAATAATTTGAATGAATGATTTTTTTTCACTTGGTCAAATATTCCTTTCTCATGAATTAATTTATTTTCCAATTTTTAATTCATCTATTTTCCTCACTTGTTCATTAATCTTTGTCATAGCCACCCCTGTCATAGCCATCAACATCATAGCAATCAATAGCCCACCTCTTTTTGGTGCATCAATCCTCCACCGTTGATCTTGGCATCTTTTTAGAATCTCGATCTTGACTATTTGTTTCATAACCTCCCTCTCATGAATCCTCGTCCATTGATCTTGGAATATTTTTAGAAGATCAAACTCATCCATCCATTTGAATGGCCATCTATAAAAGAATCCATTCTCTCCCATTTTTTCCTTAACAACCATTATCTCCAACTTTCTTGCTTACAATTTGCAAGTATTTTCACAACTTCAACAACAAATTTTAGGGAAATATTGGCAAAAGAAGAAATAGGAGAGACAAGAGAAGGAATCAACTATAATGGGAAGTGTCTTTATTTGAATGCTTTCATTTTTATTCCTCTTTGTTTTTGTTCTCTTGTTTTAGATGAACTTTTAGCTTAGAAGTGTTGTGGCTATCACTTTATCTAGGCTAGAGTGTTTTCCTGCATCTTACATTGGTGAACCCAATGCGAAGACAAAAGTTTGCAAGATTTCATACAACTTTATTTTCATGTTTGTAGGTTTCCAGTACGGAATGATGCATTTTCTCAAAACAGTGATGCATTTAATATGAAATGACACATTTGTTGAGAAGAATGACACATCTGTGGAAGGCAACACTAGGTGAGAAAATTTGAATTCAAAAGCATGAAATAATTATTCTGGTGTGATGCAATGCATTGATGTATTTGCTGAAAGGAATGACACAACTGCATGTCCGGTATAAATTTCTAGTTTTCTATTTTTCTTTTTTATTTTCCTTCTGGGTTTTTTTGAGTAGAGTAGAGTTTTTGGTTGCTAACTTTCTGTTTTCAGCACATGGCTTTGGAGTTTTGGAGCTCACAAAAAATTGTTTCTTTTGAAAAAAAATAAAAAATTGATCTCCTATTAGTTTAGATTCAAGCATTTTTTTTTTTTTTGTTTACTACGACTTGCATTAGGATCATAAGGATAAAATGAATCTGCATTTTTCACTCATACGGTTTTAAAAAGAACAACAATCTACAAATTTCACTCATGGGCATTAAAATGAACTTGCATCAAGTTTCATGGGCATGAAATGAATCCAAGTGTCTTAAAATCATAAGAAAAGGATAAAATTAACCAGTGTCTTTCGTGTTTGGTGGTTTGCAACTATCATAGAGTACATATGCTCTCCTCTCATGCCATTTGAAGATCTTGAGTGATCAAAAGTACCTCTTTGGAATTTGTACAATCACACCACACATTTTAACTTTGGACTAAAAAAGAACACCATGTGAGTGTGAGGAAAAGGCACAAAGTATGCTCTCTCCTTGTGCTCTGTGTGATTTGGGAGATCGGAAATAAAGCGCACTTCCTCGCTATTGTTTACCTTTTATTAGAGGGCTTGTCACCCCTCTTCAAAAGGTGGGAATGAACCAAGTGGTAAAAAATCTAAGGCCAAGCTCTTCCAAGCCACCATAAATAAATGTGCTTCTTGATGAAAGTCAGTTAGCAACAGGTGTGGATGTGTCATACTGACAAGTGTTTCCCTTAGTAGCCCCATGAGATATGTGAAAATCCTTCCTTAGGGAAAGGAATAGGAGGCCTCTTGACTCGTCATAGTCTTGAGCTAATCTTGTTGCATGTATGGCCACTTTGAATAGATGCCCTTACTAAAATCCAATTCATGTTAGTTTCCAAAAACCCTTTTATATGCTCGTTGATCGCAGGAGGTCGAACCTCTAAAGGCATCCCACGTCTTCATTGAGCTTATGTAGAGATAGGAATTACTCCTTGGGGGAATGATACTTGGTGAGCTCAAGAAGTGAGTGTCGTGGAGGGGAGCCAATGCCACCAAGTCTCTAGCTATCTTCCTTCTTCAAGTAGTTGGAGAAATCCAAGTGGGGATATCAACTAGTGGTTTCCTTGCCAACCATAGGGCTTGTGCATTATTTTCTATGTGTGTTTTATTTTTCAAATATTTGTCACATCCAAAACCAGACCAAAAATAAGTGTTTGATATTGTATTCTATGTTTTCCAATCAGATTTCATCAAAAATAGTTAAAATCCATTCAAAAACTAGATCATAAACCATGAAATTGTCAAAAGCAACTTCCTATGAATCACAACTATAAAAAATAGAGCCGCAACTAATAAATTGCACCACATCTGATGACTGGAAAACCACAATTGACATCCTGAACCACACTTGCAGAAAATAAACTCGCAACTAATATTTTGAGTTGCAACTGATAACTGGAAAACCAAATTTGTCATCCTAAAACACATTTATAGAAAACAGTGTCGCAATTGTCTGATAACTAGAAGCTTTCAAAATCTTTGTCCAAAATTTGATCAACTCATTTTACAGTGACTTTTGATTGTTAAACTAGAGACTTGCAAGATTTACCAGTCCATTCTAGCATTTCCATTTAGGGAAACATTGCATTATAGGTTACCTTCCTCCATCCTTTGCATTGCATAGATTAAGTTTATACCCTTAAGTTGCATTTAGACCTTCATATTTTGAACATAGGAAGACCATTAAGCTTTTGGAAAATCTTTGGTTGCATATTTTATTTGTCATTGACCTCAATCCTTCATATTATCAACCTTTTTCATTATCACCTTTATCAAATTTGAGTCCTAAGCTTGTGTCCTAGCCTTGACTCAACCTTGTCAAAATTATCCTCTTGATTACCACAAAGGTCAATGACACTTGGAATTATTACCTTGGGTTCACTTTGGCTTGATTTTCATCCTTTTAAAAAAAAAATTAGGATTCCTTTGAATTAACCTAACCTCTATTTAGACTTATATTACATCCCTTTGGACATCTTTTATCATCATCTTACTAGATTGCACATTGCACCTTTATCCCAAAAATACAAAAACATAGTTGATTTTCAACTTAGCCTCAACATCATATCATCTTTCATTAATTTATCAATTATTCAACCTTTCATATCCTTTTGCATCCATTAGTCTCATTATCCTTATATTCAAGAAAACCCAAAAAAAAAACATAGTTTTATCACCATCTTGCATTAACCCTCAACTTGTAAAAGTCTCGCATGGTTGAAACAAGGTCACAAACCAAAAGAAAGGACATGGATTTTTCAAGTGACCCTTTTCATGAGAATAACCTTGGAATAGATTCAAATCATTCTACACATCCAAGAGACACATCACAAAGAGACCAAACTGACACATGGGGAAACCTAAGCCTAGAAGAATTCAACAAAAAATTGACTCAAGAAATTGAAAGAGCTTATCAAGACCCAATAATTTTAAGCATGGTTGATCAACTTGTTGGTGCTGACCCTAATGGATTCTTCTAGACACTAGCTAAAAGGGTTCAAAATTACCTCAAGGCTTTGACATCTCGACTATTGTAGAAGAAGAAACCAAAAATCCATTTGCACTTGGCATGCCCTCATCACAACAAATGCCAAACATACCCCTCAGGACAACTACACACTTGAATACCACTACCACACACATCCCAAGCATCTCAACATTTGGAAACACTATAACCCATACCACTACACAAGGACAAAATTTCACACTTGGAAGTTCCTCCAATTCCACGGGTAAGATCTTTACAAACCCCCTTTTTCAAAACACAAATGAAGGTTCCACATCACAAGGTCCTACACCTTTGATCCAAAATGCAAACCAAGGTTTTATTCCTACACTTTAAAACACAAATCAAGGATCCTTATTCCAATTTCAAAGCACACCTTCATCAAGTCAACCTCCACCAAATAAACCTAGAAAGGTTCACATTATCTCATGAAGGATCCCAAATTAAAACAATAATCAAGGATCTATTCCATCACTCCAAAAACTAATCAAGGGTCCCTTCCATCATTCCAAAATTCTCTCAAGGAATCATTCCTTCATTTAAAAATACCAATCAAGGGCCTACACCTTCATCACAAAATACTAATCAAGGGCCTACACCCTCATCACAAAACATCAATCAAGGACCTACACCTTTATTTCAAAATAGAAATCAAGGGCATACACCTTCATCACAAAACATCAATCAAGGACCTACACATTTATTTCAAAATACCAATCAAGGGCCTACACCTTCATCATAAAACATCAATCAAGGACCTACACCTTTATTTCAAAATACTAATCAAGGGCATATGCCTTCATCACAAAACATCAATCAAGGGCCTACACCTTCATGTCAAAGCATCAACCAAGGACCTACACCTCCATTTGTATATCAAGGACCAAATTTTCAAAACCAAGGCACAAATCAAGGGTCTACATCTCACTGCCAAAACACCATATCACATGCAAACATGACCTTTGGAACAAATCTAAATTCCAATTTCATCCCAAACCAAAACAACACAAATCAATATGGCAACCAAGGTTCCATATCACAAAGCATTAATTGTAATTCAAATCCAATATATAACCTTAATGCCAACATCATGACACCAAACCAAAACAATGCAACACCATCTCTTGCAAATATTTTGATACAAGTGCATACCCTCCAACAACAGATGGAAAATATACAATTGGGGACCAACAAGAAGACCTATTATGTGGAGGAACCATGCCCCTTTCTATTTGACAGAAATTTGTACATGCCACCCTTTCCCCCTCATTTCACAACACCACCTTTTCCTAAGTACAAGGGGACAGGGGATCCAATAGAGCACATTCAAGAATTCAACACATCATGTATGGAAGTCTCATATGATCCTACCTATTTTATGAGACTATTCTTGTAAAGCCTTATAGGGCCATCACTAGATTGGTTTGTACACCTTCCTCTGAGAATTAGAACATGGGGTGTGTTGGCTGAAAAATTCATCAATCAGTTTTCCCTCAACATTAAAAATTACGTCACCCTTGCAACATTAAGCACAACCAAACAAGAAGAAGGGGAATCACTCACCTTGTTTTACCAAAGATGGCAAGGATTGTTTAACAAATTCCCTTGTCACATTCTTGAAAAACGTGTCACCATGTTTGTGGAAAACCTCAACGAAGAATTGACGAGTTGAATTCAAATCCAATGTTGCACCACATTTGATGAAATCCTTGAGAAAGGTGTCCATATTGAGAAAGGTCTTATCACAAAAGGACTAATCAAGTAAAAAAAGAAAATTTAAAACCCCACAATGACAAAAGCAAATACTAGTCCCAAAACAAAAATTTCACAAATGATGGAGTCATTGATGCCAAACTGATAACCAAAGGTCCAACCATTCAACTTAAAGTTCCTTCATCGAATACATCTAATGCACCAAACACCCAAACACAAGGTTAAAACCAAACACTAAACACAATCCAAAATAATCAACAATGAAGAGGTCCTCCCCACACCAAGAGAATATACACCCCCTTGGGTGAACCCATTGATTCATTCCTCAAACAAATTTTACAGTCTAATATCATCATGCTACCAGACACCAAAAACTATGAGCCCTCATCGATCAAACCTGATTGGTGGAAAGAATATGAATATTATGAATATGATCGTGGAAAAGGACATAAAACAACTAGATGTTGGACACTCAAGAATATCATTCAAGACCTCATTTAAAATGGAACCATATCAGTAGGATATTCACAAGGAATAACCAATGATGATCATACCATATTCAAGACTCCTTGCAAGACCATGATAAAGGAGAATCCTCTAGTTCAGGGAACAACAATAATGCTAATTACGCTGCAATCAAACATGATTACAACACTATTATCCTTAATGTAAGACCCTTTGATGACTGCATTGCCACTATTACCATAAAAAATCCAAGTTCAAAATGTGTTGTTACCACCTACCAAACCAAGATAACTATTCCAGGACCTCCATCTAATTCACAACCAGAAATTCAATATAATCTCTTAGACTAGCTTGGGAAAACTCCTGCACAAATTTCTCTCTTGGAACTCCTTCACATATCCCCACAACATAGAGCCATCCTTGATAAAGCATTACAAGATGCATCTGTCCCCACAAACCTAGATTTAAATGAATTTTAGGCCATGGTTGGATATCTAGCTATACTGCACCATTTCACCTTCTCCGAGCAAGTCTTTTCTGCACCAAAATCTGATCATAACGACCCCCTACACCTTGAAGTATGCGTTAATAAACACAAGATTAGATGAGTCCTAGTAGATGGTGGAGTAGTTCTAAATATTTTCTCACTAAAATTTATGAAAGCATTGGGACACTCTGAGAATTGTATTGACCAAACCAAGAAAATTGTGATCGAAGCTTATGATGATGTTGAGAATTCGTCCAAAGGCATAATTTCACTTCCTATGAGAGTTGGCCCAACAATACAGGGCACAGTGTTTCATGTCTTGGATCTGGATTTTCATTAAAATCTTCTCCTTGACCACCCATGGATTCATGCCATACCATCCACCTACCATCAATGCCTCAAGTTCCCACACAATGGCACTGAAATCACTATTACAAGCAACCCTGATCCTTTTCAGTATTGTTCAAACCTAAAGGAACTATTGAACATCAAGTGCCCATCAATCGAGAGGCCTCACCTTCCAATTCATCCACCAATCCATCTCACTACATTGAACCACCTAACCTTGTCAAATCATCAATCCATTCATCACACCTTCCATGCCCAAGATCTAGATCCAAGACAAAGGATGCAGAGAATATAACATGAAGAGTCTCTTTTTTATCAAACAGTTAACTAAATCACCAAAGTCTTATGGAAAACTACATCCCATGTAGTCCAAATTTATCATCCATAATCCCCCTACCACCTTCACTAAATGGGGGAACTTTCTAAAGAGTCCTTAGATGATAATATTCTCACATGGTTGTACAAAGAAGAGGAGGACACTGAAACTAAATTTTTTTGAATTGAATAGTATACAAAAGGGTTCCAAATAATGAAGTGACATGGATATGATGGACACAATAGACTTGGCCTAAATAAACAAGGAATGTTGGAACCCTTACAACCTCCTAAGTTAATAAACTACCAAGGGCTAGGGTTTGTACCAATAAGAATGACTATTCGGGGTATTGAGTTACCTTCCAGTACGGTTGCTAATGCTTCAGACAAGATCAAGACATATGAGGACCCTTGGGATTATGATTTCGATTCCAATGAATATGAATGGGATTCCCTATCTTTTACTACCTTCATGAATCTTGAATTTTTTTTTGGAGTATTTAATGAACCTACCCTTGAAAAATAATTTAGTCAAATGCTTACAATTAATTCCCTACCAAGCCTACCAAGTCCCCATTCAAAATCCCCTTTGAACATAGAAGAATAGATCAAACAGTTTTGGGAAACCATTGATTCTACCTCTTGAGAACCTGATGACTCTACTTCTATCTTTACCCTATCTTCCTACACAATGACCCTTGACAATATTGATGATGGCTTACCCCTTGTCTACCAACAAATCATAAATTGGGATCAACAAGAACCACCAAGTTTGGAAACTTTCGAGAACAACGAAGTAATTGCTGAGTTCATGGTACTTCATGAATGAATACCAAGTGGGGATCATAAGGCTGTATTTTCCATAGAACTCGATTATGTGGCATACTTTGGTGAGGTTGTCCTATCCTCTAGTCACAAAAGTGAAAATGAAAAAAGTAAAAATAAAAATAATAGGTCTTCAGGTGAAAACTGAAAGGTGTTTGCTGATTGTGAAAAAGTAAAAATAAAGGATGGTCTCTGAAGGTGAAAACCTCTCTGAGGCACCTAAGGATGGAGAACTGGACAGTATCCCTATAGACTGAGAGAGATCACCATTTCTTATAGAAGAAATAGAAGAAGTGAATATTGAAACACAAGACAATTCTAGAATCATACAATTGGTAGCATCTTTGACAAACAAGGAAAATCCTAAGTTCACAACATTATTTTCAAAAAGATAAGTTAATTTTGCTTGGTCATATGTTGATATGCCTAGATCGGATCCCAAACTGGTTCTACATCACTTACCATTGTTACCAAATGCCAAACCATACAAACATAAGCTAAGGAAAATGCACCCAAAGATTGCACTCCTAGCTTAGGTGTAATTGAAGAAACTCCTAGATTTTGGATTCATTCATTCTATTGACTATGCAGATTGGATTTCAAACCTTGTTCTTGTCACCAAACCAAATGGTGAAATTAGAGTATACACGAATTTCAGAGATCTTAACAAAGCTTGTCATAAAGATGATTTTCCTTTACCAAACATTGACATTATAGTAGACCTTACCGCTAGATATGAAATGCTATCACTTATGAATGGATTCTTGGGTTATAATCATATAAGAATTCCCATTGAAGATCATTGAAGATAGCCTTAACATGCACTTGGAGAACTTTTTATTGGAATGTCATTCCATTTGGACTTAAGAATGTTGGAGCTACATAACAGAGAGCCATGGCTACCATTTTTCATGATTATATGCACGTACTTATGGATGATTATGTTGATGATCTTCTCTCAAAATCTCTAGAATGAAATGGTCACCTAGCGATCCTGGACAAGATTTTCACATGACTTGAAAAGTACCAACTCAGACTAAATCCAAAGAAATGTGTTTTCAAGATCGAATCGGGTGAACTCCTAGGATATATTATCTCTCGTAGAGGGATAGAAGTTGATCCCACCAAATTCAAAGCTATCTCGGACATGCCACCACCAACCAACATCAGTCAGTTGAGAACACTACAAGGAAGACTACCATCAATCCGTGTTGCAAGAATGGATGTATTTGGTGGTGTTGTAATTAATGTTGTCATTGATGTCAACATAGTTCAAGTTGAGTACAAATGGTACTTGTATAGTTGAGATACTGTAGAAGTTCTTAGAGTACATAGAGCTATATTTATGAAGTCTCTGTTGTGCTTTTTCCAAGTGCTTTTGAGAAAATTTAAGAAATAATGAAAGCAATATTGAAGTGTGTGTTCTGAGTGTGCTTCAATATTGTGCTCTTCATTTCTTCTGTGTTTAATCTATAATTTTTTATATTTGTAAGTGTGTTCATGAGCTTCAATGGATAATATAGCTCAAGTTTTAGCTTCTGGTTTGATGGAGAGTAAAAGATATGTTCACCGGTGTGTAAACTAGTTTGGAAAAACTATTTGTTTGTGGACTGGGAGAAATGTTTTTGCTCCATAGTCTTTTGGTATTTGGTTTCAGACCTTTCAGATTTGGGAGGTGATTCTTTTTTATGGTTTCTATGTTCTGACAAACTTGCTTGTGTTTTGGCATTCTGGAAGACTTGCTCCAGAGCTCTTGTGTTTTGCTAGTTAGTTTGGTTGGATTGTTGAAGAGTTTTATGTGAATGAAGTTTGTTGTAATTGTTACGGATGAACTTGAAGTATTCTTAAAAATGGAAAAATGTCCGGTGAAGCATGTTGTGTGATCCACGTGTGATCATCTTGCTGGAGATGCGTGTAATTCAAAGATTGTTGGTGTTTTCATTAGGTTTGGTCGACTTGGTGTCTACACGTTACATTAAGTTTTTACATCAATTTTAGGAAGCATGTGATTGATCCAAGATGTTGTTTGGGTCCTAAATTAAATATGTAATTAGTCCTCTCTCATTCTTATCCATTGCGAAATATTGAGTAGCCAACCTAGTTTGAATTTGTAATTGAAATTGTATAGCTGATCTTGGAGAATGTTTCTAGGATTGAATATGGTATAAAATAAAATCAAGTTGTAGCAAATTTTATATCCATCCATCCACGATTCAAGCAAGTAAGTAAGTGTGCGAACAAGTACAAAAAGTATAGTGTGGAAGAGTGAATTGAGGCAACAATACTTTAAGGTGTTAGATTCCTGAAAGCAGTGAGCTGATGGTTTCTACGATCTTCTAGTCAAGTTGCAAGTGTGTGGAGCCCTTGTGGTGGATCTTTATTTATCTCTTTTTCATTTTTTGTAGGTAATGCGCCTCTTTCTAGACAATGAGTGATTTGAAGGTAGTGAGCCCTTGAATCTGGGTAGTGAGCTTTTGTATTTGGGCAGTGAGCCTTTGTATCCGGTATTGCATTACTACTATATTGTGAGTTAATCCTCACTGTCGTTTTTCCCTCATTGGGTTTTCCACGTAAATCTCATGTCTCTGGTGTTCGATTTTTGTTATTTGCATTTCATGTTCACACTTAATAATAGATTGAAGTTAAAGTGAAAATATTAAGTTTAGAAGTAAAGTGATTTGATACAACTGATTCACCCCCCTCTCAATTGTCTTGCACATTTAAACAATATGAATGTTCATTGCTAAGCTAGCAGATAAAATCCATTCATTTCAACATCTATTATGGAGAGTAATTCCCTTTAACTAGACAAAGGAGTGTCAAGAAGCATTCAATCAGATCAAGAATTATCTATTGAATCCACCAATTCTTATACATCTAATTGATGGAAGGCATTTGATACTATATGTGACAACCACTACATTAGCATTGGGGGCATTTTTAGCACAAAATGATAATGATGGAAAGGAACAAAAAATTTATTATATCAGTTGCACCTTAGTCAGATATGAATTGAACTATAGCCCTATTGAATGAGCATGTCTAGCAGTGGTATTTGCAACACAAAAACTAAGACACTACATGTTGAATCACAAGACAAAATTGATCCTCTAAATACCTTCTCAGCAAAGCAACTTTGATAGGAAGACTAAATAAATGGGTTATGATCCTAAGTGAGTATGACATTGAGTACGTTGACCAAAAATCAATAAAGGGATAAGTGATAGCTGACCAAATTGTAGATGCACCAATAAAATTTGACCATCCTTTGATATCCGATTTCTCAGATGAATCAATCTTCATCATAGAGACACTGGCAACATGGAAACTATACTTCGATGGATCCTACACAAGTCATGGTTTAGGATCTGGTATCTTGTTCATCACACCTCAAGGAGATTCCATTCCGAAGTCATTTTGAATAGAATTTACGTGTGCAAACAACATGGTTGAGTACGAAACACTATTGATAGGGCTTTGAATAAAAATAAAATGGAAAATCAGAGATCTTCAAGTCTATGGTGATTCCCAATTAGTGATCAAGCAAGTGAATGATGATTATGACACCAAGGATGAGAAATTGATGCCCTACAAGTGCATGGTAGATAGCTTAAGATTGTACTTTAATAACATTACCTTTGAGAAGATACCATGAATCCAAAATAAATTTGTTGATGTAATGGCTATAAATGGATCTCTCTTGGACATTCCCAACAATGCATCACAATATGAGTTCTTGGTAGAACAACTATTGATCCATGTGTTCGATGTCCTTGAAACTAAACTTGTGTGTGAACTTGTTGGTCTTGAATCCCCTTGGTATAAAGACATTTACAATTACTTGCACGACCAACTTATCCCTCTTGACTTGCCCCCCAACCAACGCAAAAACCTTTATCCAACAAGCATCCAAATATGCCATCATCGGAGATACCCTTTATCATCGTAGCCTAGACAATACCCTCCTTTGATGTATCAACTCAAATGAAGCACAAACAACCTTACAAGAGGTACACCATGGTATATGTGGAACTCACTTTACTGGTCTGACCTTAGCTAAAAAGCTCATGAGGATGGTATATTATTGGCCTACAATGGAACGTGATGCCTATCACTTTATGAAGAAATGTCACCAATGTTAGATTTATGGAGATCTTATACATGCACCAGCTCAAGAACTACATCCGCTTACTTCACCATGGACATTTTCTCAATGGGGTATCAACCTCATAGGAAAGATCCATCCCACCTTAGCAAATTTAAATAAGTTTATCCTTGTAACTATTGAATACTTTACAAAATGGATCAAAGCCATCCCACTAACCTACAGTACTGGAAAGCAGATAGCCAAGTTTATCTTGAATTACATCATTTGCCACTATGGTATCCCATAGTCCATCATTACAGATAATGGTCATCCTTTTAAGAACTAGGATGTACATGAGCTTTGTGATAAATTCCACATCCAACACCACTTTGCTACCCCATACTACCCCCAGGGTAATGGCCAAGCTGAGGCATCTAATAAGACTATCTTAAAAATCTTTAAGAAGACTATCAATGACACTAGCCAGGACTGAAACCTACAACTTAATCCTACTTTATGGGCCTACCATACTAGTGTCTGCACTCCTACAAGATCCATACCATATTCCCTTATCTACGAAACTGAATCCATACTTCCTATAGAGGTCTAGTTACCATCCCTACGAGTCTCTATGCAAGGCTTGATTGATCAAGAAGAATATTGTGTATCCCGTCTACATGAGGTAGAGTTATTGGATGAAAAGAGACAAAAATATTTAACACATTTGCAAGCATATCATAATCACCTTCGATGCAGTTACAATAAGAAGGTCTAACCCAGAAGCTTTGACATTTGGTGACTTAGTCCTGAAAGAAAATTTGAAGAATCAAGTAGAACGAGAGAATCTTGGAAAGTTTGAACCTAATTAGTTGGGCCCTTATATCATCACAACATCATATGTATCTGGTGCTTATCAACTTTCTACTCTTGAAGGAGAACCATTGTCTGAACCTATCAACAACATGTGCCTTCACAAGTACTACACTTGATTCTCAGGGTATCCCTTTAAAAAGTCAAAAAATACAAAAAATCAATAATAATAATAATAGTCACCTGGATGAAAACTTGGAAAATAGGCGACTTGGTGACAACAAAAAAATTAAAAAAATGATGAAAAAAATTTAAAAAATAGTAAAGAAAAAATAATTCGTCCAAAAGTGAAAACCACTTTGGTGGTGCTTTGGATAAGTATCATGGTGAAAACTTGGCAAACAGGCGCCACATGTAGTCAATCTATGCTCCTTTGTCTATTATCACTCTACCTGGTCTTCCATCCACCGCTCATCCATTCATCTATATCATCCATAATAAAGCTTTGTCATCCTTTCCATGGTTTGGGAACCACCAATATTTAGTCTCTTTCACTGATCACTCTTTGCATTCATCCACTTCCCCTCGTGCATAATAAATTGGTCATGTACCTAACCAAGAGAAAATTCCTTGACTTACGTCTTCATGGGAAATAACACATGGTATTAGCCCTTAGAAAACCTTCAAAATCCAAAAAAATCATCATAAAACCTTCAAAATCCAAAAAAAATCATAAATAATCAAAATCCAAAAAAAATTCAAAAAACATAAAAAAATTCTAAAAAGAGAGTTAGGGTTCAAGTCTAAGTCAGTCTTTGTTAGAGTGGTTGAGCTACGTCATCTCTGTGCATTTTCTACGTAGGCAAGGCTTGTCTTAAATGAGCCCCCGAGACATTAGGTCAGTCCTTTTAGGTTGTCCTAACAAAATCATGACTCTGCCTTTTGTCAAATAAGGAAAATCCAAGTTGTGTCGAATTATGAGGTCTCTACGTGTATAATCTAGGAAAGGCCATCAATCGATGAGCCCCTAAGGCCACCTAGGTCAATCCTTTAGGGTTTGTCTAGTTTGGTCTTGTTCTTGGTCCGCAAGCAATCATCATTCAAGCCAAATCACGAATCAACAGACAAACCTATCCAACAAATCTTTCATATTGAATCAATCAATCATCTTATCATCAATCAATTGAGCAGGTTAGTGGTCTTATATTAGAATGGGGCATTATTTCATTTTTCTCATTCGGTCTTATCACTTGTCTTTTATCAGGATGTTTCCTTCCTCATATTAAACTTTGTCAATTTAGTCATTCACCTTAAGCAAGATGTGTCTTTATTGCAGTTAGGTGTCTTGTCAACATTTGTCACTTGGTCAACTTTATCAGATGCGTCGCTTGCATTAAACAAGATATGTCTTTCTTGAAATTAGGTATCGTCACATCACTTTGTCCACCTTATCAATCAATATTTTTCAAACAATCAATCAATCTTTTCATATCGGTCAATCAATCTTGCCTTAATCAGGATGTGTCCTTCCTAAAACTATGTGTTATCATTATTAATAAATCTTGTCAATCTTATCAATCAATCTTTGTCAAAATCAATCAATCTCGTGAATCTCAGTCAATCAATCTTGCCTTAATCAAGATGTGTCCTTCCTAAAGTCAGGCATAATCAATCAAATCAATTGGTCAACCTTTGTCAACCTATCATCAATCCTTGTCAAACTTATCAATCAATCCTTGTCAACCTATCAATCAAATTCAGTCATCTTGGTCAACTTAATCAATTAGCCCAGGCAATCTTATCAGTATCATTGGAAAACACTATCTCTCTAGCAAGCACTTTGTTGGTCTGGATTTGTCTCATCCTTTTATGGATTGGTTCTTTTTCATGTTACTAGTTACCTCAAGGATGTCCTATTAAGGGATTTAGAGGGATGATGATGGATCATGACCTCTTTTCTTTGCTTGTTGTTTGTGGTTTGTCTTGGAAAAAAGACTGGGATAATTGGGTCCTTAGTATGAGCCTGGGCATTCCTTGTCTTTTGACTTCATCTTTTGGTTGCTTGTCTCTCACAAATGGTCACCTCACACACCTTGGTCTATGTCATACCATGGAGTTTGTGTTCTATTTGGGACAATTTTGATGCTCGATAATGATAAATATAAAAGCATGAAAGTTGGTCCCTTGTCATTTCCTGTCTAATTTTCCAACTCCATCTCCTTTCCCCTCTTTCACACTAACATCCATCTCTTTCATGCTAACATTTCCTCCATTTGTATCTTGACAGAGTCCTATACCACACAAAAACATCTTGCATACATAATCATGTTATACATCATCATAGAAGGAATTTTCATCATAGGAAACATTATCATATTAAGGCACATACATATATTTGCATAAGAAAATACAAAAACATAGAGATCATCCAAATAGAATTAACATCTTATCATCATATTAGTACATTTTATTACATTGTACATTACATCATAGCATTACATTCCATATCACATTGTATTTTACATCATGATCCATTATATCACATAGCATTACATTCCATATCGCATTGCATTTTACATCATGATCCATTATATTGTATCACATTGCATTTCACATCATGATATATTATATCACATTGCATTGCATTTCACATCACATTGCATTCCATACACATTACATCACATTAACAATAATATGGCATATCGTATTGCACATCACATTTTTCATTCATATTAGACATTCTCCATCATCACATTTTGCATTATAATTTAAGCATTCCATTATATTAACATTACATTGCATCGACATATTATATTCATAATATTACGTCATTTGTATTTTTCATTCATCATTCATACATATCATAATAATATAAAAAATCTATCATCATAAATGCATCACATCATCATATCACATTGCATCTATCAAATTAGGTCATCTACACTACATTTACCATCCATACACATCATAAAAGGCATAAACATTCATAACATAATCATAAAACATATTAAACCATCACATCATCATATAAAATGCATCATAAGCACAACATAAACATCCATAGCATAACATCATCATAAACATGGATCATAATCATATAGCAACACATATCATCAATCACCACCTAAAATCATCATATATCGCTCAAAATAATGTGTCACGGGTACAATGTCAATATGTTCCATGTAAGAAAATGGAGCTTGCAAGCCCGATAATCAAAACATAGTGTCAAATACATATAACAACATAAATAACAAGATGCTCTAGCCTAAGCTATCCTGCTCTCCTATCCCTGGGGCATCCTTGTCCTCCCTGTGTGGTGACTCTCTCAGCCTGTGCTCTATGGTGGATGGCCTGTCATAGGGGGTGGCCCATCTTGCATCTGAGGTACCACCCTCCAACCTGTTGTGGGTACGCCTATTGTGTGTCCTACTGTGAGACCTACCCTATGAACCATTGTCAATCTATGAAAATATGGGCTCCCTCCTCTCCATTGCTACCACTCTCTCATAGAGATCCCTGTAATATTGCATGGCCTTGTTGGCCTAGGAATACTCTCTAGAAAAATCTACCACAGATCCACTACACATGGTATTAAACTCTATCATGTGCTGATCTGTCTGCTACCAACTGATCATAGCTAGATCCCTCTAAGTTTGAAAAGCATCCCTCTCAACCTTAAGGTCATCCCTCTCTACCATGAAAGTCCTCAACTCTAACCCTAAGGCCTATACCCAAGCTTGTAGTGTGGAAATCCTCTGCTATGTAGATCCATCATCTCCTCTAGCCCCCACCTCCTAAATCCCCTGAATGATCCTCTTACAGAGGACTCTCTCCGCCTCATCATGCTCCTCCTATCCCCCCTCTCCCTACTCCTCAACCTCCATATCCTCTTCCTCTGGCTATTCCACCTATAGTGTGGGTATCTCTGTGTACTCCTCCCCTTCCTGCACTGCCACCTTTTCCACTATCTCTCCTCCAGTCGATCCTCCTCCATCTCCTCTTCCTCTCTAATCGATGTTAGCTATCTACCCTCCCTTTCTAGTCTCTTCCTCCCCATCCTCTCCATCCCCCCCATCTATCTCCCCCATCATCTCCCCATCCTCCTCCATCCCCCCATCCTCCATCTCCTCTACCTCCACCCCTTCGACCCCTGTCACCTCGCTGGCCTCTCAGCCCCTTGCCTCAACGCTTTACTGGTGTTGGCTACTGTGGATCTATCAATGGAACTAGCCTATGTATCAACCACTGAGCATCATACTTTGGTGTCATACCTACATTGAAATACCCTCCTCTCCACTCCAAATCCAATTTCGGCATGGCATCTATCTCTTGCTATGCTACGGTCACCACAATCTAAGGCCCCCATGGATGCACCTCCTAGGAGGACCATCCATACTCTGTCATACCAACTAGAACATCCCGTCTCTCTCCAAAATACCTTTGAACCCTCTCTGAGAGATACATCTCGATAATGTGTTGTTTCTACACTATGCGCCCGATGAGATATCTAGGTTGTTGGAAATGGCATATGATCATCCTCTCTGATCCACAAGTCACATGTCCTGTATGGCCTCCAAATGAAACTGACTAGTGTTTCTAATCCATGCCTCTAGTAACCAACATCCCCTACATGTGTCTATGTTAGAGCCCCTTGATACATATAAGAGTATGGAGCACCCACTACTAGCTATCGAACCACCAAAGGTCAGAACACTGTTATATGCTCCCAAGCCCAAAATGTTAGTAGTGTAATCCCATAGTTCAGACTTTGTCCTTCCTTGTAAGTGATATCATGTAGTTGAAAGTAGAGCATGGCCAACAAACATGCCCCCAATTATACACTATCCCAAAACAAACTATCGATCCAAGCATCTCTCCCCAGCCTATTGGGAAACCGTAACCCCTATGGCAAGCAATCATCACTCTTGCTATCAATGCGCATAGAACATAATCATATATGTCATAAATCTCTTCTAGGGTCTCCCATTTGATCTCATACCCTTGGATCTCAAGCTCATCATCATCATCATCACACTCATACAATGCTTGCAGTCCTTGAGCAAGGTCATAGCGCACCCGCTCGCCATGAATCGGTAACCATAGGATCATGTGCATATCCTCCAGGGTGATTGTCACCTCCCCTATTGGCAAATGGAAGCTTCTCATCTTAGAGTGTCACCGCTCCACCAATGCTATCAACATCCCCCTATTACCCCTAATCACGAGCATATAGGTAATGTAGAACAAACCCAGGTCCAACAATTCCTATCTCTCCTCATCCCCCAATTGGTCTCGTAGTTAGAAAACATCTGGTCTTGAATCTCATGTATAAATAGGAGGCATAAAATCCTATAATCATCAAGAAAACCATTATGTCAATCCAAGACCTTCAGTTGACCTATTGGACCTAAATTGACCAAGTCCAAATTTCCTAATCTGGGGCGAATCTTTAACTAGGCAATTGCGTCATAGTTTTGTCAAATACATCACATATAGTTTTAATTGGCTCGCAACTGCAATTATGTTGCTCGCCTCTCACATGCATCATTCCATGCGTACATGCATCACAACTTGACACTTGCATCATTCTTGTCTGCAAATGCGGCTCGAAAAGTCAGTTGCGTCACACAATTTTGTGCATCACACTTCAAATGCCCCTGCCTTAACCCTAATGCAATTGCGGCACGATGAGAAAATTGCAGTGAGCTGCTTATCATCTATGTTGAAGATGCATGCAATTGTGTCACAAAATTTTGTGACGCAATTTCCTGCTAAATTTTTTCCCTATCTAAATGCACAAAAAACAAAAAATTAAAAGAGTTGGCTAATAGTACGTATCAGGGTGGGCACTCCCTCAAGTCGGTGGTATCTCTAGATGTGGTATGTGCCATGGTCAACCTTTGGAACAAGTGACATCTTTGCTGCAAAATCATTCAAAGCTCTAGGAATTCCTAAATTTGGAATGCACAAATGAACCTTTTTCTCAATCAAATTCCTAAATTAGGGTTTTGACCTGCCTTGTCTATTGAGCGCACCTTTCGATGACTTCAAACCTAAATCTGACCCCTTTATCAATTTTGAAACTCAGTACCCTAACTTCACTAGGCATCCTTTGACTAAATTTCTTTGACACAATGCGATGAATTGTATTATGTCAAAGAGGGGCAAAATTTAGACACTGAAAAATTTCCTAAGTGTGCGACCATCATTTTTCTTGCAAGTCGTCGTCCTCTGATAATTAAATAATTTTAATGATTTGATTATCCTTGATCATATTCCTCTATTAATAAAATTATTTTAATTATTTAATTAATTCACTTTCTAATCTTTATTATATCCTGATCAATTAAAATAAATTAATTGTGTCGCTAATATCCCCCTTTCTTCAATAATTAAATGAATTAATATTTAATTAACTATTTTCTTGTCATCTTTTGTCTATGGTTAAATAATAATTATTAATTATTTAACTATTCACTCCCTCTTTTAATTCATCCATTATTAAATAATTGTCAAAATTATTTAATCATCCTCCACATGTCTCTTGTATTAAATAATTAAATCAATTTAATTATTTAATGCCTCTTTTCACATTTCCTCTCATTTAATTAAAATAATTATGCAAATTATTTTAATTGAATCTCCACTTGTCCATTTCCTCTTTTTAGCAAATAAATAATTTGAATGAATTATTTATTTTCCACTTGGTCAAATATTCCTCTCATGAATTAATTATTTGCCAATTTTTAATTCATCCGTTTTCCTCCACTTGCTCATTAATCTCTATCATAGCAGCCTTCGTCATAGTCGTCAAATTCATAGAAATCAATAGCCCACCTCTTCTTGGTGCATCAATTCTCCACTATTGATCTTTGCATCTTTCTAGAAGCTCGATCTTGACTGTTTGTTTCGTAACCTCCCTCTTATGAATCCTCGTGTGTTGATCTTGGAATCTTTTTAGAAGATCAATCTTGTCCATCTATTTGAATGGTTGTTTATAAAAGAAGCCATTCTCTCCCATGTTTTCCTTAACATCCATTATCTCCAACTTTCTTGCTTACAATTTGCAGGTATTTGCACAACTTCAACAACAAATCAAGGGAAATATTGGAAAAAGAAGAAATAGGAGAGACAAGAGAAGGAATCAATTGCAATGGGGAGTGTCTTTATTTGAATTCTTTCATTTTTATTCCTCTTTGTTTGTGTTCTCTTGTTTTATATGAGGTTTTATCTTAGAAGTGTTGTGGCTGTCACTTTATCTAGGCTAGAGTGTTTTCCCCCATCTTATAGTAGTAAAAAAGGCCACTATCATCCAAAAAATGGTCGCTACTATAAAGAATGAATGTTTTAACTATTTTTCTTATAGTTTTAGGTTCATGATTTTATTTTCTAGCAATTTTTTTACGTTGTGGGTTGAATGTTTGCAGGGAGTTCTCAAACCGTTGTATTCCACAGAGTGACGACCATGACAACTATTGGATTTCATTGTCGAGTTTTAGGGGAATGACAGAGACTTTATTGATGTGGTTGGTCTTCAATATATTTGTTACACGCCTAAGATCATATGTCACAAGGCAATGGTGATCGCACCAATTGAGAGATGGCATTATCAGATGTCGTCCTTCCATCTTCCTTCTGGCAAGGTGATGATTACCCTTGAGGATTTTTAGAGGATTCTAAGGATCCCCATTCAAAGTGAGTGGGTCACCTATGATGTCAGGTAGGGTACCCTTTCCATGCAGTGAGTACTTGGTGTGTAGTAGCTAAAGGTAGTGGACTTTGAGATAGATTTATCTCCATTTGTCGATGGTGTCGATCCTATGTCTATGGTGTTGGTTGGATTGATTATTAGGCCTCTCATGCTTTATCGCAGAGGCAAGGGATTGTCTACTGTTTGAGGAATATGTATAGAGAAGATGATGGAGCACAAGAATAGATATGCTTGGGCTCTATGTGTTAGCGCATTTGTACAGAGACATGCAAGAGGCCATATATTGCGGTGGCAATTCTATCTCAGCAGGAATGACTCTTTTGCATGTGCGGGCCTAGGAGAGGATTGCAGTGACCAAGCCAAATGGCATAATTCAATGGGATGTACATGATCCCTTCTCTTACATATATTTTGATTTCTTTCATTACACCTAGCTAGATAGGTTATCTTATTGGAGATGCATATTCAATGATATGACTAATTTTATTTGGAGGCCATGGCTAGCCTGTGAGGCTTAGACAGTTGACATGGGGCATTTGCCTTATTGTAGAAAGAAATGGTGGTTGATAGGCCATGTTGATATTATTCTTGAGAGGTACCTACCTAATAGGATTCTTTGATAGTTCAAAGAGAGGCATGTCTAATTTTCCAATGATTACCATGCACGCTTTGGGGGCCGACAACATCTTCTATTGCAACAATTGTAGAGTTCCAAGCACTTTCTCCATTTGGATGGGGATGGGCGGTTGGTCCTCTAGACCTAGGTACTACTAGAGATAATGATCAGTGGTGGGTCCATAGACAGCCATTACGATTTATAGTTCTTACTAGCATCGGGCCAGTGATAGTTCAAGTTTAGAGGGTGGCTAGTGTTACCAAGAGGAGGGGTGATAGACAAAGGCTACAAATTGTAGTAGAGAAGCTTGATAGATCTTGAGGTGATGGTGATCAAGATCAGCATGATGGTCAGGATGGGTAGTAGCATTAGGATCAACAATAGCCTCAGGATCAATAGGCACCATAGGGACCTCAGGGACCTCCCCTAAAATGGGATATGGAAGGTCAAATGGCGTAGTTGATAGAAAATAGGGATGTCAGGGTCATAGAGAGAGATTTCGAGATTGCCCGGTGATAGGCCATAGAGGAAAAAGTTGTTTTAGTTATTGTAGAGTGGGATGCTCTCCATCAGGAGAGATGTTCAATGAGGTAGGAGTTAGCTATCGAGAGGCAGCATAGATTGACTGGAGATATTTCCTTGGCTTTCACTATTCCCCTGGCTTAGTATCAAGTTGAGCAAGATCGAATCATAAGAGAGAACTTATTATTAGACTTTATATTAGGCAGTTGTAGCAAGATGACAGAAACATACTCTTTATGGCAAGTTGAGCACCACCACAGGTGCAAAGTCCATAGGTCAATATATTAGACAACCACAACCATCTTCATGGATCAATCATCTCCTGCACATAGTCAGCATATGTCCCATCATGATGGGGAGCAACCTCCTTCGAGATAGGATCCGTAGGGTTGATATCTTTTATGATTTTATTTATTGTATTAGAGACTTTGCGTAGACATGTTATTTTTGTATATACATTCATCGACCCATTCACGACTTCATATATATATTTTGTATATTTTTATATCACATGTGATGTTTTATGATGTATATGGCATTCCCATTTTTGATGATATATATGAGATACATCATTTTGATGTGTCATATATGTGTTATGAGATTTTTATGGATGTTTATATGTATATGATAGATGATTAATGATTATATGCTCATGTTTTTATACTTTTTTGATGCAATTATATGATATGGATGGATAGTTGATTTTTATATGTATGTGATGGATGATGATATATGATGTATGATGTTTTCATTTTATTATGGTCATGATATGCAATGATGAGTTTGTGGATGTAGGATGCATGTGGTACTAATGATATTGTGATGCAGGATGGATTCGTTAGTTCGAAGAAGTGTTAGTTGATTTTTCAGAAGAAAATTGATGTTGTTCATTCATGAGTTTTCTTTTTCTTTCATAGAGACTTCATATTTTTTAGCAATCCTCATTGATGTAGTAAATAGACATGATGCACTAGGGTATTGATGACCAAGGTGGCTTTGTATCCATTGCATGGAATTTGACTCTACAAACAAAGAGTATTTTTGCTCATACTAGACATACAGATACCCTGTTAGAGTCTCACATAGAGGTATGAAGTACCTAAGATGCAATCACTACACGACATGCTCAAAAATAACTTCCACACACAAAACAAAGAAAGTATTCATTGTGGTAGTATCACAAAAATATCTAATAAGTAGAATAAATAGAAATTGATGATCAATGCCCCATTCCTTCCTCTCTAAATCCTTATGGACATCTTTGAGATATCTTGGGAATGTGGCGATAAGAAAAATCAGAAAGATAAGATCAAAAAAGATAAAAAATGATGCTATATCATTTGCCATAGATTTTTAATGTTTCATGATGTAACCCATTGATGATGTCTATTGTAGGAACATTTTATTTGTTAAGACTCATGTTAGGATTGTTGATAATGATTTTCAAAACGTTGGGTATTTAATACTTAGGAATTGTTTCGATCTGATAGTGATCCAATCATTTCAATCTTAACTTTGGAAGTTTCAATTTGATGTTGTTTTTCTTGTTGGTTGTGTTTGTCAAAGGTTGAAGGCGATGTTTGTTTATTATGAATGAAAATTTTATTGCAGGTAGGTGATAATGGAGATAGGACTTTTGAGATTTTTTGAGTTTTTTTAATGTTGTTTTTGAAAGATTTAGAGACAAATAGGGGGACCTAAAGGTACTAACATAGTGCCTCAGGGGCTCATCGATGATCACCTTGACTATGTGACAAACATAAAGACATTGTAGTTTGATTGTATTGAATGACACTATTTTTTAGATTTTTCTGAGTCTTTTCGAATGTTTTTGAATTGTCAACCAAGTTTAAAGACTATGAGGGACATCTAAGGGGACTAACCTAGGGCCTCAAGGGATCATCAATTATGGCCTTTCCTACGTTATACACATAGAGTCTCATAGTTCACTTATTTTTTGACTCAATTGTAGCTCGTCCTGAGATGACCTATAATGTTTTTAGGATTTTGATGTTTGAACTTTGTTTCTAGATTTTGTTTGTTTTTTGGATGTTTTTGATGTTTGATCAACAGTGATGGGATGAAAAAGAATCCAATCCACTACCAGCTTCAGGAGGTTGCCCCCAGTTGGGAATAAGATTATGTTTATTATGGTAGATGGATTTTGATGGTACAATAAGGTTCAACACTTCATTGGTTATCGAGCCATGGTTGGATATAGGTTTTGTTATGGGATGGATGGGGTGGATGCAACAGACAACATCGATACATAGATATGTAGGACATATTCAAATGTAGTGCATGTTTACCAGGTTTTCACTACGATACTATTCTTAGAAGCACCACAAGGTGGTTTTCACTTAAAGGATAATTTATTTATTTATTTACTATTTTCTTGATATTTTTTCTTTTTTTAACTTTTTTGCTTGGGATATTCTGATGTGCTCAATTTTAAAACTTTTTGAGATGGTTTCTATTCAGAGTTTCGGCTAAAGGTTCTCCTTCAGGAGTAGCCAAATGATATGCTCAAGAGCCATAACTTGTTGTTATGATAAAAGGACCTAGCCAGTTTGGTTCAAACTTACCCTTCCCATCCCGATTTAGTCGGATCTTCTGATTTTCTTTCAGTAGAAAGTCACCAACTTGAAAGTTTATGTTCTTTATCTTCTTGTTATAGTTTCACTTGACCCGATTTTGATAAACTTGGAGATGGTTTAACATGCTCAAATGTCTTTCATCTAGGAGTTCTAGTTCATTAAGTCTAGATACCCGATATTCCTCATTTTTGAACTTGTCTATTAGGGATACTCATAATGATGGAATCTCGAATTTGACAGGTAGGATTGCTTCAAATTCATAGACCAAATAAAAATGTGTCATAGCTGTGGGCGTGAAATTTTTTGTTTCGTAAGCCCATAAGGTGGGGTTTAGTTGTAAATGCCAATTATGGTTAGTGTCATTAATAGTCTTTTTAATATTTTCAAGATGGTCTTATTGGATGTTATGACCTGACCATTTCCTTGGGGATAGTATGGGGTTGAGAATCGGTGTTGGATATGAAACCTTGAAAGAGCTCACGTACATCTTGGTTCTTGAACATAGTTTCATTATCTATTATGATAGTTTGTAGAATTCCATATTGATAGATCAAATAATTCAAGATAAACCTAGATATTTGTTTCCCTGTGATGTAAGTTAATGGAATATCTTCTATCCACTTTGTAAAGAATTATGTTGTATTTATGATAAATGTGTGCCCATTGGATGAATTAGGAGATATCTTTCCTATCAAGTCAAGTCCCCACTATGAGAAAGGCCATGGTTTAGTTATCAGTTGTAGATCTTGTGTCAGTGCATGAATAAGATCACTATGTTGTTAAGATTGGTGACACTTCCTTGAGTAATGAATGAATTCTTACTCCATTGAGGGCCAATAATACCTTTTTATCAACAAATTATTTACTAGATTAGGTCCACTAGAATGAGACCCACAAACACCTTCATGCATTTCTTGTAAGGCAGCTTACACTTTGTCCGTGTTGAGACATCAAAGTAACATACCATCTATAATTCAACAGTATAGGGTATCTCCTAGGATGGTGAGTCAAAAATTTCTATGGACAAAGGTTTTCTTTTGATTTATAATTAAGTGAGGGGGTATGATTCCATGTTGGATATAGGCAAACATGTCTTGGTACCAAGGCTAGTCAAGACCAACAACATCACATACAAGTTTTGATTCTTGGATATCAAATGTTGGTATAAGTAGTTTCTCCATGAGGAATTCATATTTTGGAATGTTTTAGGGTATTTCAAGGAGTGAACCTATTGTTTCCATAGCATCAACTTCTCTATTGTTGGTTCTAGGAACCTTTTCAAAGGAAATGACCACAAAGTATTGCTAGAATCTTTCCACCATTCTTTTGTATGGCATGATTTTTTCATTCTTCATCTGGTATTCATCATTTACCTACCTTATAACTAGTTGGGAGTCACCATAGAGTTGTATTTCTTTTATTTTCCATTTTATGGACATCTTTAGTCTAGTAATGAGTGCTTCATATTCAGATATGTTGTTAGTATATGGAAAGGAAATCTTGTAAGCTTTAGGTAGAATATCTCCCTGAGGTGTAAGAAATAGGATACAGACCATTGAGCCATGTTGAGTGTGGGATCTATCAAATTACAAGGTCCAACAACTTGATTGATTGGTTAGAAGTATTATCTCATATGGAAATTCTGATATTAGAGTTTGATGATCTTCCATAGGTGCATTTGCTAATTGATTTGCTATTACTTGTCCCTTTATGGATTTTTGTCAATGTATTCTATATCAAATTTGCTAAGTATCATGACCCACTTAGAAATTCTTTGTATAAGAGCTGCCTTTACCAAGAGATACTTTAAGGGATCCAATTTTGATATCATCTTGATTTGTCTATTTAAAATGTAGTGTCTAAGATTTTATGTTGCGAATACAATAGATAAACATGCTCTTTCTATGGGTGTATAGTTTAATGCATAGCCCACCAAGGTTCTGCTGATATACTATACTACTCTTTCCTTGTTTTATTCATCCAGTTGTGCTAATAAAGCTCCTAAAGCTACCATTGTTGTAGATACATATAGAATCATTTCCTTATCTTGAATTGGAGGAATCAACACTAGGGGAGTGAGAAAATAATCCTTGACCTGTTGGAAATATTGATCACACCTTCCATGCCATTTGAATGTTATGTCCTTATGTAGCAAATGTGTGAATGAATGACATTTGTTTGCTAACTATGCAATAAATCTTCTGATGGACTAAATATTTCCCTATAGTCTATGTAGTTGTTTTGATATTTTTGGAGGAGGAATTTCTAGGATAGCTTTAACCTTAGTGGGATCCATCTCAATGCCACTTATGGATATAATGAAACCCAACAGTTTCCCAGATGTCACATCGAATATGCACTTCTTTGGATTGAGATGCAGGTTATATTCCTCTAGTTTGTTAAATATCTTGGCTAGGTTAGCTAGATGATCTTTTCTTTTAATTGATTTTGCTAATATGTCATCCACATAGCCCTCCATGGTGATGTGCAACATATCATGGAATATAGTGGTCATTGCTCTTTGGTATGTTTCTCCTACATTCTTCAAACCGAATGGCATGATGTTCCAACAAAAATTTCCCCATGCATAGGTGAAATTTATTTTGTGTTGATCTTCGAGGGCTATCTTTATTTTATTGTACCCATAGAAATCGTCCATCAATGAAAGCATTTCATTCCCTATAGTTAGGTACACAATCATGTTGATGCTAGGTAGCGCAGAGTCATCCTTATGGCATGCCTTGTTGGGATCCCTAAAGCTTATATAAATTTGCATGACCACAATGGGTTTTAACATTGGTACAAGGTTAGATACCCACTTAGGATAGTCTATGGGTTTGATGAATCCCTCATCTAGTAGTTTATGAAGCTCTACTTTGACCAAGAGTGTTATTTGTGGATGCATCTTTCATAGCTTTTGTTTGATGAGTTTAGAAACAAGGAGCACTGCTAGGTGATGTACTACTGAATTTGGTTGCAACATCTATAGGTCTACATATGTATAGGAAAAGTTAATTTTGCATTCATTAATTAATGCTTAGAAATTGACCTTTTCCTCAAGATCTAAGGAAGCTTCCTGATATGTTATTTGTTGTGTCGAATATGATAGGTTCAAAACCTTCAACCAAGAGTGTTGATTTTTCTTGATATTCTGTAATGGGGATATTGAATCCTCCATCTTTGGGTACCTCAGAGAGGTTTTCACCCTCAAATAAATCCTTTTTTTTCTCTTTTCTTGATCTGATAGAGCCACATTGTGTTTTTCCCTAGGGGATCTCTTTTTTATTTTAAAATTTTTCTATTTATTTTTGTGACTTGAGGACACAATCTCCCATCCAAAGTGTTCTCCTTGTTCAATATCCATTATAAAATAGCCTTATGATCTCTAGAATGAGTCCAAAATAGGTGTGTGTTGTTGTTGATCCCAATCTATTAATTGTGGGTAAACCAAGGGTATTTTATCATTAGTATCAACAAAGCTTATGGAGGTTGTAGATGGGGTAGGGATTGCAGATTTATCAAGGTTCCATAGGGTATCTAGGTTATAATCACTAGAGGCACAAGAATCCCATTCCCATTCATTAGAATACATTTCAATGTGGTAATCTTCAAATGTAGATTCAATAGTGATGGTATATATGTTAGGTTTTTCAAATAGGTTTTGGATATACAAGCCATCATCTATAAGGTTGTAATCATCTAATGTCTCAACAATGGTAGAAGGAGCTTTTTCCTCATAAGAGGTGCTTTTGGTGCTTGGGGTAATCATGTCTAATGAACCATAACCTAGTTCAAGATTCTTCTTATGCTTTTCTATAATAATTGGTTCTCTTATACCTTGTTCATGTATACTAAGGTCACCTTTTCCAGTGAACCCCGTGCCTTTTTCTATCTGATATCCTTTATTGTTTTGATCAATAAGAAGGGGAGGTAGTTGTTTCTCCCATCCTTCTTTATAAATCCATGAAGATAGGTCTTCTTTGAACACTTATTTATCTTGCATGTCTCCCCACTTAATGAAAATGGTGGGTTTGACTTCCATTATAACAACTTGAACATGCTTGATATCTATCGGTCGACCCTCCATAAGTCTTTGGTTTTGGGGAAAGAATTCCAATGCAAAAGGATTGTTTGAAATGGAATTCTTTGCAACCCTTGTAAAGAACTTGGATCTTGATATCGGATTTTGGTGGCTTTGTTGATGGAGGTGTAGTGGAGGATGAAGCTAGTGATGATGGGTCAACATATGAAAAAGAGTGGAAAGATATGTCGTTGCTAGGTATTTGAGGAATATTTTTGTACTTATCCTCCAAGTTTGTGTAATGAAAATGTTCAGGGTCGACATATATTGTATCTGTTGGATGTTGTGGTTGAGTTGTTGATATGTGGTTTTCATTGATGTCAACACTATTAGCATTGGTGTCTTAAAGGCTATATATGTCAAGTATATTGAGAAAATTATAATAAATATGTTGAAGGTTGTTTGTGAAGCTGTGAAGTTCAACGTGTTGGAAAGTTTAGTATGTTGGTATTCAGAAGTTGCGGATTAAAGGGTTTGTTGTTGAGCCTATCTAGTTTATCTACCAAAATTTTTAGAGGTGCGCATCAAGATTTGAGCAAGTTGTGATCTCTATGTTCCTACAACTATTCTATTATTGTAGTTGGTGTTTCTGGAAGAAGAGAATGTGACTTTGGTAATTTGAGTTGTTGTTTATGCTCATGTGATGTTTGTTTATGTTTATAGATCATGATCTATCTTTGTTGCACGTTCGCATTCATTGGTGTGCTCGTTATCAAATATTTTTCCTTTGCATGTTCGGGTTTTCATGTTCTTGGCCGACATGATGGTTGTAGCGTGTTGTGGATCGTTGTGGATTAATTTTTTAATGTTTGGCATGTTCAAGGATGTTATTTTAGGTCTTCATTATGTTGTGACTAACTTTGGTTAGTGCACATTGAGATTTGTTCATAAATTGGGCCAACAGTTTGTATTCATCTATTAATTTATTTTTGGCCGACAAATTTGTTGATGTAATTCCATGTAGCGGATATATAAGAGTGATTGTTTCTTAATTTTGATGTATTTTTGAAGTTTGTAATGTGAAGTGTGTGAGTGTTATGTGCAAATAAAGATCAGATCGTTCAATTGCAGAGTAGAGTGTGAAGAAGATTGAGCGAAGTGTGAAGAAGTGTTTATGTTCTTAACCAAAACTATAATCAGGCTTTTGCATAAGCTAATTTCTTAGTTCAAATCCTTCAGATGGTTTTAATTTGAATGTCTTTGTAATACAGTGTGTCTTCTTTGAGCAGTGAGCTCTAGGAAGTGTGCCTGAATGCATCTGCATTCCCATTATTCATCTCTGTACTTTTAATAGAGTATAATATTGTGGACTAACATCCACCGTGGTTTTTCCCCTAACAGGGTTTCCATGTATAAAATCTTGCTGTTCTTTGTGTTTTTGATGTGGTGATTGTTTATGCTTAATGTTCTTTCATCATATCTGAGAATAAGTTGAGAAAAGTTAAATAAGTGACAACTAATTCACCCCCCCACCCCCTCCCCTCCCCCCTCTTATTTTCTATCCTTGTTTTGCCAAAAATTGGTATTAGAGCAGGTTTCTTTGAAGAATTTTAATAGCTTGAGGTGATCTAAGATGGCATCATACAAGAAGGATATTCCTAGATTCGATGGAACAAACTACTCTCTATGGAAGGTTAGAATGGAGTGTCATTTGAAGTGCATTGGTGAACCCTTTTGGAAGATTACAAAGAACAAATATGTTATTCCTCAGAATGGTCCCTCTACTCTTGATGAGATCAAAGAAGTTGAAACTAATATTAGGGCTATAGAAGTATTGTTGAGTTCTCTGATAGATTTAGAGATGATAAATGTGATGGATCTGAAAACAACACATGAGATCTGAAAGAAGTTGGAAACATTGTATGAAGGAGATGCACAAGTGAAATTTGCTAAGCTACAAAGTCTGAAAGGCAAGTGGGAAAACTTGAAAATGGGTGAAGATGAAAACATTATTTCTTTCATGAAAAAATTAAATGAACTAGTGATGGGTATTAGATGTGTCAATGGAATCTTGGATGAAGAAGAGATTGTAGCTAAAGTGCTAAGATCATTTCCTACTTCTTATAAAATGAAATCTCATGCTATTGAAGAGCTTAGGACAGTAACACATGTGACAAGAGATATGTTGATTGGTAAGCTTGTTGCCTTTGAGTTGAGTGAATTTGGTGACTCTATCCCTAAGACAAAATCTGCATTTAAAGCTACTGTATCCGGAAGAAACAAACATAGATATGATCCAGGAGAAAGTTCTAGAAAGATATTCAAGTATGAAGATGAGATGAAACAAATTGAAGATGAAGAAAGAGAGGTAGAAGAGATAGAAGCACTGATTGTGAAAAGAGAAGCCAGAGGACAAGGTAAGTACAAAGGAAAGTTGCCTATTAAATGTTTCTCTTGCAATAAGATAGGTCATTTTGCATCAAGGTTTCCTGAAAGAGTTCCTAGGTCCAAACCTGACAAGCCTAGATTTCAAAACAAATGTTATTATGCTGAAGAAGGTGTTACTGATGAAGAATCTGATAAAGAAAATGGAAATGACGATGGATGGGTATTCATTGATATCAAGTAAAATGGTCTGGTGTCCACTAAATTTGTTAGTAATAATAATGATGAGAAATCTCTTACAACCATAATTGAAGAAAAGGATGAGTGGGTGATTGACAGTGGATGCTCACATCATATGACTGGTGACAAAAGAAATTTTGTAAGTTTGGAGAAGTGCGATGGTAGTGTTGTAATATTTGGAGATAACAATGCTGGTGTGATTTGTGGCATACGCACTATTTCTCTTGGTGTTAAACATAATATTGATGATGTCCTTTATGTAGAAGGCTTCAAGCATAATATGTTGAGTGTGGGAAAGATGGTTGACAAAGGATACAATCTTTAATTCAAAGATAATAAGTGCAGGATACTGGGAAGTTCTGGAAATGTAATTTCTTCAGGTACAAAGACATGAGGTAATATTTTACACCTGAGTTTTGCTAGTGAAAGTTGTTTAATTGCTCAAGTTGATGAAAGTTGGTTATGCAATAGAAGGCTTTGTCAGTTGAATTTTGATAACATTGTCAAGATAAGCTCCACTCAAGTAGTAAGAGACCTTCCTAAGTTAGTGAAGCCTACTAACACCATATGCAAGGAATGTTAGATGGGAAAGCATACTAGAGTTTATTTTCGGAGCAAACAACATCATTCTAATGGAGTACTGGAGCTGGTACATACTGATATGTGTGGTCCCTCCAGAATCAGAAGTCTACAAGGAGAAAGGTACTTTATTTTGCTTATTGATGATTACTCTAAGATGATATGGGTTTCTTTCTTGAGAGAAAAACATGAAGCATTAGAGAATTTCAAAAGTTTCAAAGCTATGATCGAGAATGAGACAGGCTTGAAGATTAAATGCTTAAGGTCAGACAGAGGTGGTGAATTCACTTCTTGGGAGTTCAATTCTTTTTGTGAAGAGCATGGAATCAAGAGACAATTATTTTCTCCCCGGACTCCTCAACATAATGGATTTGTAGAGAGAAAGAACATAACAATTCTAGATGTTGCTAGAACTATAATGTTGGAAGGTAATGTACCTCATATCTATTGGAGAGAAGTTGTAAGCACTGTTGTGTATACTATCAACCAAGTAAATGTCAATGGTAATTCTGGTAAGACTCCTTTTGAGCTATGGTTTGGTCCTAAGCCTACTGTTAGATATTCCAAAATCTTTGGAAGTAGATGCTATATCAGAAGAGATGAAGACATAGGCAAGTTTGATGCTAGGAGTGATGAAGGAATCTTTCTGGGTTACTCTACTAAAAGCAAAGCCTATCAGTGCTATAATGGAAGACTAAGAAAAATGGTTTGAAGTGAAAATGTCAGAGTTGATGAAGACACTGCTAGATCATCCAGATATTGTGGATATGATTCAAATGACCAACTTGATAGTACTGATAAAAGAAAAAATGTTCATACACAAAATCAAGTCCAAATTGTTCTGGTGAATCAAGAGAATCAAGAAAGAGAGGCTAGTGGATGTGCAAAAGAGAGAAAAAAAGAACCAAAATTTTGAGAGAATCATAAGTTTTGAGGTATGTAAAGCTAAATCATTTTGAAGATCATATTATAGGAGGCAAGAACAAAGGTGTGCAGACTAGAAGAAGAATTGCAGAAGAGTATTGTCTGATTTCCAAGACTGAGCCCAACAATTTCAATGAAGTATGCAAAGATGAGCATTGGATGGAAGCGATGGAGGAAGAACTTATGCAGATAGATAAAAATGATACATGGATTCTTGTTCCCAGACCTTAGGACAAAAATGTGATTGGAAATAAATGGGTCTTTTGGAATAAGCTAAATGAACAAGGTGAAGTGGTCAGGAATAAAGCAAGACTGGTATGTAAAGGGTACTCACAGATGGAAGGTATTGATTTTGAAGAAACCTTTGCCCTTGTTGCTAGAATTGGACCTATAAGATTGTTTCTTTCTTATGTTGCTTTTAAGAACTACAAAGTCTATCAAATGGATGTAAAGTCAACATTTCTGAATGGTGAGCTAGAAGAAGAAGTATATGTTGAGCAACCAGATGGATTTCCACTGACCGATAAGGGAGATATGGTTTTTTGATTGAAGAAAGAATTGTATGGACTCAAGCAAGCCCCTATAGCCTGGTATGTTAGACTGGATTCAATAAAGGTACTGCTGACTGAATTTGAAATGTCTATGATTGGAGAGATGAAGTTCTTTCTAGGATTGCAAATCACTCAGTTAGATAATGGAATTTTTATATCTCAGTCCAAATATGTAAGAGAGTTTCTGAAAAAGTTTGGCATGGAAGATTCAAAGCCTATTGGTACACCCATGGTAAACAGATGCAAGTTAATAAAAAATGATTATTCTCCTAAGGAAAATAAAACAAGATACAGGTCAATGATCAGTGGATTGCTTTATTTGACTTAGACCAAACCTAACATCATGAATGTTGTATGTATGGTTGCTAGATATCAAGCTGATCCAAAGGAATCCCATGTGACTACTGTAAAGAGAATTTTTAGATACTTGAAAGGGAAAGTTGATTTTGGCCTATGGTATCCTAAACATGATGATCTTACTTTGAGCACCTTTACTGATGTAGATTGGCCAGGTGATGTTGATGATAGGAAAATTACTAGTGGTGGTGCCTTCTTATTGGGGAAGAATTTGGTGTCATGGTTAAGTAAAAATCAGAATTCCATTTCCTTATCTATTGCTGAGGCAGGATATATTGTTGCTGCAAACAATTGTACTCAAGTAATATGGATGAAGCAGATGCTCTGAGATATCAAAATTGAGTATGATGAGCCTATTGCTATATTTTGTGATAATTCAAGTGCAATAAACATTTGTAAGAATCTGGTGTTGCATTCAAAGACAAATCATATATCTATAAAATACCACTTTTTAAGAGACAAAGTAAGTGATAAAGAAGTCATACTGGAGTATGTGCCTACTAAGGAACAGATTGCAAAAATATTTACTAAGCTATTTCCTCAAGATACTTTTGAGTATCTCAGAGAGAAGTTAGGGGTGATTACCCCTCCTAATCAGAACTAAGATGCATAGTCTTTGCATCAATTTGTGCATTCATAATCATATCTTAATTCAAATTGATGTTGTGGTGGATGCTACTCAAGGGGAGTAGTCAGATGATTCAGATATGTGATTCAGAGCATGTGTACCTTTTCCACTGATGTCAAAGGGGGAGAAGAGTAATGTGAAAAACTATGGAAGAGCTAAACGTAAGGGGGAAGAACAGTATGAGAAGAGCAATGTGTAAAGGGGAGATTGTTGGAAGAAGAGTTAGTTGAATTGATGGTGTATTTTTCACATCATGTGTTTCCATCAATTCCAAAGGGGGAGATAATTGGATGTTGTGGTTGAGTTGCTAATATATGGTTGCCATTGATGTCAACACTATTAGCATTGGTGTCTTGAAGGCTGTATATGTCGAGGATATTGAGAAAATTATAATAAATATGTTGAAGGTTGTCTATGAGGTTGTGAAGTTCAGTGTGTTGGAAAGTTTAGTATGTTGGTATTCAGAAGTTATGGATTAAAGGATTTTTTTGTTGAGCCTATTTAGTTTATCTACCAGAAGTTTCAGAGGTGCGCATCAAGATTTGAGCAAGTTGTGAGTCTTTGTGTTCCTACAGTTATTTTGTTACTGTAGTTGGTGTTTCTAGAAGAAGGGAACATGGCTTGTAATTTGAGTTGTATGCTCATTAAATGTTCATTGATGTTTCTAGATCATGCTCCATCTTTGTTGCACGTCTGTGTTGATCGGTGTGCTCGTGATCGAAGATTTTTCCTTTGCATGTTTGAGTTTTCATGTTCTTGGCCGACATGATGGTTGTAGCGTGTTGTGGATCATTGTGGATTAATTTTTGAATGTTTGGCATGTTCAAGGATGTTGTTTTAGGTCTTAAATTATGTTATGACTGACTTTGATTGGTGCGCATTGAGATTTTTTCATGAATTGGGTTGATAGTTTGTATTCATCTATTATTATTTTTTGTCCGACAAATTTCTTGACGTAATTCCATGTAGCGGATATATAAGAGCAATTGTTTCTTCATTTTGATGTGTGTGTGAAGTGTGTAATTCAAAGTGTGTGAGTATTATGTGCCAATAAAGATCAAATCATTTGATTCCAGAGCAGAGTGTGAACAAGATTGAGCGAAGTGTGAAGAAGTGTTTATGTGCTTAACCAGAACTGTAATCAAGCTTTTGTAGAAGCTAATTTCTTAGTTCAAATCCTTCAGATGGTTTTAATCTGAATGTCTTTGTATGAAAGTTTGTCTTCTTTGAGCAGTGAGCTCTAGGTAGTGTGCCTGAATGCATGTGCATTCCCATTATTCGTCTCTGTAATTTTAACAGGGTATAATATTGTGGACTGATATCCACCATGGTTTTTCCCCTAACAAGGTTTCCACGTATAAAATATTGGTGTTCTTTGTGTTTCTAATGTGGTGATTGTTTATGCTTAATGTTCCTTCATCAGATCTGAGAATAAGTTGAGTAAATTTTAATAAGTTTGAATAATCTATGACAATTGATTAACAACCCCCCCCCCACCCACTCTTAGTTGTCTATCCTTATTTTTCCAACAATATCTTCCTTATCATTATGAGGAAATTTTAAGCATTGATGGAATGTTGAAGGGAATGCTTTTAAGGCATGGATCCATTGTTGTCCCAAGAGAATGTTGTCGGGTAGCTCAAGATCCAGTACTTGATATGTTGTCTCTACTATTGCTGGTCCTATTTGAATGGGAAATCTGATTGTTCCTTTTGAGTTTCTCTCTATATCATCATAAGCCCTTATGGTGACACTTTTTCTTTTTTCTATTACATCATCAAAATATCCTAGCTATTTTACTAATTTTAGAGTACAAATATTTAATCTTGCACCATTATCTATTGGTACTCTCTTGACCTTGTGTTTATGGACACCAAATTCTACATAGAGAGCTTGATTATGGAAAGATCTTTTTGGAGGATCTTTCTCAGAAACGACCAAGTGATGGGTGGAGGTGATGTTACCAACCATGGCTTGAAATTGATCAGTGTTAAGGTCATTAGAGACTGATGTTTAAATAAGAGCTTTCTCCAAGATTTCTTTATGTGCAGGTGACAATTTCAAAAGCTCAAGGATGGAGATTAATGTGGGAGTTTTCTTTAATTTTTCCACAATGTTGTAGTCATTTGATGGCTTAATTGCGGCTTTTCTTGGGGTGGGGCTCCTTGGATTGTGACTCTCCCTCTTTGTGTAGTTATATTACACTTGAGATCTTTACCTATTATGGTTATAACATCGATGGTATAATCATCTTGAGAGATGGTTCCTATGACTGTCATAGGTGAAGTTGGATTTACAGTAATCTTTCCCTTTACCCTTGTCATTTCCCCTAGAATGATCAAGGATTGGATCAATGTAGATTTTTGTCTTATTTCTAGGATGATGTTCTATGTTGACCTCCCCTTTTTCTATTAATTCTTGCACGATATTTTTGAGCCTCGTGTAATTGTTGGTGGTATGACCCTTGATCTTGTAAAATTTGCATTTGTCATTCTCATTATACCAAGGGGGTTTGAAGCTTGTCTCCATCATAGCTTGTTTTTTCATTAAGCTTGATAAGGTTTTTTTGGACCAGTTTATGCATAATTACCTCAAGGTATTCTCCCAATCGAGTGAAATTTCCTCTAGGTTGGTCATATTGCCTTGGCGACCTCCTCTGATTATCTTGTCCTTGATTTCACTGTTCATTATTTGGTTGGTTGTTTTGAGGATAATTGAGTTGGTTGTCTGGCACATTGTTTGGAGTATAACTTTGTTGTGTTTTTTGAACATTATTTTGTAGGCCATTGGGAGGTTGTATGTTTCATACAACCTTAGCATCAACCACTCCATCATTGGTTATGTTTTTGTTCATTTCCCATATCTTTGGTTTATAGTTTGAACTAGAGGCTTGGTCCTTGGGGTTGTATATTTTAATTACTACCCTTGCGATGAGAGCTCTTTCGATGGGAAAACCTTTTTCAATAGTCTCCTCAAAGTTACTAGGAAATAATATGTTGATTTGGTAGTTAATTTTCGGATGTATGTTAGAGACAAAGATGTCTACAAGTTGTTTCTCGGGAACATGCCATTTACATTTGCTGTTTTTGTGTCTCCATCTCTATAAATACGAAAAAAATGATTCCCCTTGGCTTTGTTTAATTTTGTAGAGATTGGGGAACACTATATCCTACTCTATGTTGTATGAGAAATGATTGTCAAATTTATCTAAAAAACTCATCGAATGTTTTGATACCAGGTGGTAGACGAGAGAACCACTTGATAGCGGCCCCACCGAGACTTTGTGGGAATAGCCTCATTAAATAGTTATCATTGTGTTGTATATCTATCCAAGCTATTGAGAATTCTTGCACGTGCTCTATTGGATTCCCTCTTCCCCTATATTTGCCAGATTTTGGTATTTCAAAGATCCTGGGAAAAGGTATCATAGATGAGTTTTGATCAAAGGGATATGGACATATGATGAGGATTCATAGGGTATAGGTTAGAGCATAGGATTTTAATTATTATTTTAATATTTGTTAGTTTTTATCCTATGTAAAAAGTGAAAGTCAAATATTAGTTTCCTAGTTGTTAGGAAGTTAGCATAAATTAAAAATTGTTGGGAAGTTAGCATAAGTTAGTAAATTATTTTGTTGCCATTTCCACTTCATGTGAAGATTTGGATGATATTCCAAATCTTTAATTTTGGCATACATAATGCTTATATAATAATGTATTTTCCTCCTTCCAGGGATAGATTGGAAATACAAGTTTATGGCTTTTTACTTGTAGAGGATAATGTCATTGTTTGAATTTATTCTCTGACTGCATAGATTATTGTCTCATTTGTAGAATTGAATCTTTGTTTGTTGTTTCTTATTTTCTTGTGATTCCATATCAGTTGGTATCAAAGCATTCTCTGATCATTGGGAATGAATTCATAATCTAAATTTATTTTATCAAAATAAATCAGTCTTGAAGCTCTCTCCAATAGATAATTTTTGAAGATTTTGCACTCATTTTAGGAGAATTTATCATCCAAAAGCAACTAGAAGTGTTTGCTTGAAAAAATAAGCAGTTTTCTTTTAGATTTTTTTTGTGCATCTACTTTGGAAATCCGTGTTGTTCTTTCACTAATAACATTTTATATGAGAGTTATTTTTTAAAATAGTTTGTGGATCGAGAAGCCCCTCTCTAAGAGCTTTCCGAAACATTTTACAATTTTAAATTTCGTTGTTTAGAGAAAGTTATGGCCATTTTAAAATTGTTGTTGTAGGTTTTAAATTCAAATGCCCACATGGTTTTGTGAATGGTTTTGGATCCAAAAACGTGGTAATTGGGTAAAAAATGTGGTTTTCTTGTTTTTGGCTTGGTTTTGGCTTCAAAAATATGGAATTTAAATTCTTTATTTCATAAAAATTTATTTTGTTAAGTCCTCCCAAATGTTTTTCAAAGCATTTATCTGAGAGAGTATTAATTCCATATCCTACAAACCGTGAGGCATTTGATCTTGAAAATTTTCCACATTGTGTCTAGTGGAGTCTCAAATATTCTTGTAAATTGGTTTTATTCCAGTACTCATAGATCTTTCAATTTAATTATTTTCATCCAAGTCTGGTAGAGTGTTGGTTCATAGTGTTTTTCCATTTTATTGTTGGGAGGTGTAAAATATTCCACTCACTCTAACTCACAACAACATGGTTGCTAATTTGGATGAGCGAGTTGTAGAACTTGTAGGTGTAGACACCTAAAAATGACTTAGGCTTACAAGCAACATTTTATCACCTTTTTCCCTAGCATAATTATGACATTTTAATCATGTTTCTAACCCACATTCAACTATTAATTAAATAATTCATAACTATTTAATTAATTCATAATCCTTCATTCTTCATGATTATTAAATAAATAAATCTTATTTATTTATTTTAATATGTCACTAATTGTCAAAGTCTTCTAATAATTAAATAAATTCATCAATTTATTTAATTAATCTTTATCATTAAAGTCATCTTGGTTATTAAATTAATATATTTTAAATATATTGATTTAATTCCTAAATCCTCTCTTAATTAAATAAATTCATTTATTTATTTAATTAAGTAATTGTCTCTTAATTAAAATTAAATAATTATTATTAATTATTTAATTGCCTTATGTGACACTTCTATATATTTAAATAAAACAAATCATTTAAAAATATCTCACATACTTAACTGATTCTTCATTTAGTAATTAATTTCAAAAATCAATTACTAATTACCTCACAAAATCTTCTATTTTGAATTAATTTAATTCAAAAGGGAAATATTCTTCTACAAATCAAGAAATTTCTAAAATTACTGATTTTCTAAAGTCTTATCCTCTTGTCTTCTGAATTGTCACATTCAGTCTTGATTTAATTCATTTAATTAAATCTTATTCACACATATGGGTACTTTTCCCTAACCCTAAATGAGAGTTGCCTTATTGAATCTTGACCTTTGATTCTAGGACATTCTTCAAATCTCTCATCTTGTTCGTCCATTAAAGATTGCATTTTCTATAAAATGACAATCTTGATCTCATTTTCAGGGTCGATCAATCTTATCTCTTGAATAATTCATTTTCATAGGCATTATCACACATTAGGCTTATTTATTTAATACTTTGCATAATAGAATTTACTTTCTAGTTTGCATAGTTTATTTCATTAAATCCTTCAAAGGTATTTGCTAAGGCTAGGCATTATAGAATTTGCTCTCAAATCTGAGGGCATCATTTTCATCACAGTAATCTCAAGAAGGCACAATGGAAGTAGCCATGGAGGAGAGAAATGGGTGAGACTGTTCTAGTCTCATTCCATTTTCTTTCATATTCTCCTTTGCATTCCATTGAATGATTTATTTATTATTGCATGCATGTTCTAACATAGATCTGTCTTGCAAGATTATATTTTTAGATCATTATAGTAGGTGTAATAACGACATTGACTGATAAAGTCAATAATATTACAATTCAACAGCTTCTTGGTCCTAAAATCCATAAACCTCAAGCCAAATGTGAAGTAAAGATCTATGATGTATCTTGAGATCTTGATGTGCTCCACACATGGATTCTTCACATGGAGACATGGTTCGCATACAATGAGGTTGCCGATGATGATAAGGTTCCTTTTGCAAAGTTGAAGCTCTTTGGTGGTGCTAAGGTTTTGGTCACTAAGCGACAATATGCTCAAAATCCTATCACCACATGGAATCAACTTGTCACAACCTTAAAGGATACATTTTATCCTTCCAACTATGAGCAAGATTTGCAAATCAAGTGGCTTTGTTTGGGACAAGGGCGGTAGATGTCAATGTAGGATTATATCTACCAATTCAATCGACTAAGGATACTACTCCATGTGCAAGTTCCAAGTGTTGCTCTAATCCTGAAGTTCAACCAAGCACAATTGGAAGAGGAAAAGTTTGTTGCTCAATCTCATTCATTTCGACCTTCATTTTCTATAGGTCCTCCAAAAGCTTCAAGTTCTCGACCACCACAAAAAAATTCTAAAGAGAAATTCTTCGCCTTCTCCTTTTTTTTCTCCTTCTTCTGATATTAAGAAATCTAAATTTTGTAGTTATTATAAAAAGAAGGGACATGAAAAGTTTGAATGTTTTAAGTTGTAGAAGAAGAATTTGATTGTACAGTCTCATGATGAGGAAAAGAAAATATTTCCCATCGAGACTTTTGGCGATGATAGGACATATGATGAACTAAAAGGTAGAATTAATAAGGTCATCTTAATGAACCATCATTCTACTTCAAGGGGGCATGAAAATTTGTTTGTCACTTGTGCTCACTTAACACATAATTTTTATGTGGATTGTATCATCGATAATGGCTCGCAAAAAAAATTGATTGTGAAGTCTATTGTTGACAAACTTCATTTGCCGATGGATCCCCATCTTCATCCATATTCACTTGGATGGAAGGATAATAAATCATCCTCTTAGATCACACACACATACTTTGTGTCTTTTGCATTTGGTCCCAAATTCATTGATAAGGTCACCTGTGATGTGACCACCATGGATTGTTGTGGTTTGTTGCTCAGAAAACCCTATCAATATGATAGGAAAGCTCATTATGATGCCTTTAAAAATAAATATACACTACAACAAGATAATAAGGAATACTTAATAAAATTTACTAAGAGAATCACAAATCTATTACTCAGTTGCAGGCAGGCACACAAAGCAATCAATTAAGCACAAGAGCTTGCACTCATTTTCATAAGGCCATAGTCTGATAATTATAAAGAAAAAGTTATTGTGTCTAAGCCACATGCTACTCTTTAAAAATTGTTGCAAGAATATTCACATGTGTTTGAGGAGCCTAAGACACTTCCCCCAGAATGAGTAATCAATCACACTATTGATATTGTTCCTACTACTCTTCCTAATGCCCCATTGTATTGACAATCAATTCTTCAAAGTGATGAGATAAAAAGTCAAATTCAAGATATATTTTTCTAAAGGTTTCATTAAACCAAGTAAATCCCCTTGTGCTTTACCAATCTTTCTTGTGCTTAAGAAGGATGGAACTTGGCATCTTTGTATTGATTTTTGGGCATTAAATAAGATCACCATCAAAAATCGATATCCACTTCCACGCATTGATGACCTCTTGGATCAACTTCAAGGTGCCAAATTCTTCTCCAAAGTTGATTTGAAAAGTGGGTATCATCAGGTTAGAGTTCAAGCAGAGGACACATGGAAGACTTCTTTTGAGACCAAAATGGGTCTTTTTGAGTGGCTTGTGATGCCATTCGGTCTCACTAATTCTCCTGCCACTTTCATGAGATTGATGCATGAGGTATTTCATGATTGTTTGGATAAATTTGTTATCATCTACTTAGATGATATTCTTATCTTTTCTCACACTTGGAAAGTTCATCTTCAGCATTTGGAACATGTTCTTCATACACTTCAACAGAACAATTTGTATGCCAACTTTCCTAAGTGTTCTTTTGGTCATACATCCATCTCCTATCTTGGATTTGTCATTGATGCACATGGAATTCATGTTGATCCTGCAAAAGTGGAAGTTCTTCTCAAGTGGTCTACTCCTTCAAATATCACTAAATTGAGGATTTTTCTTGGTCTTGCCAACTTCTATTGCAAGTTCATCCTACATTACTTAGATATTGCTGCACCTTTGCACCAATTGACAAAGACCAATGTTGCATTCAAGTGGACAAAAATTCACTCACATGCTTTCAACACATTGAAAGAAAAATTATGCTCAACACCTATTCTTATTCTATCGGATCTCTCACAACCTTTTGAGATTGAGATTGATGCTTCACAGTATGCACTTGGAGCTTTTCTGAAGCAAAATAGTCATCATGTGGTTTATCATTTAGAAAAAAATTCTGCTGCTAAAAGGAACTACTCCACATATGATAAGGAATTATATGCATTGGTCCAAGCCATTAAGTATTGGAGACATTATCTTTCGGGGAAAGAAATAGTTGTTCACACTAATCACTTGCCTCTATAGTTTCTTCAGTCTCAAAACAAAATTGCAAAAGATCGACATATGAAGTGGGCTTCATATCTACAATAGTTTCACTTGGTCATCAAGTATAAGAAGGGGAACACCAACAATATTGCAGATTGTTTAAGTCATCCTCCTACAACACATGTTTTAACTGTTGTTTCCACTTCTCATTTGGGATTTCAGACTTGGTCTTCTCAGTATGCTCAAGATCCTAATTTTGGCACCACATACACAAGTCTCCAGAATCCATCAACTTCAAATTTGACACCTTTTCAAGATTTCCACATCAACAATGGGTTACTCTACAATTTGGATAAACTCTGTGTCCCTTGGGATCATCGAACTTCTCTTCTCAAGGAGGCACATTCTACTCTTTATGGTGGTCATTTTGGTAAACAAAAAACATTTCATCATTTACAACAATTCTTCTATTGGCCCCATATGCAGTGAGATGTTCTACATTTCCTCAAGAGATGTGCAGTTTGTTGCTGCTCCAAACCAACCAACAGAAAAATGGGCTTAAGTATTCCTTTGCCTATTCCTTCACGTCCTTGGGAGAGAATTTCCATGGATTTGGTTAGTGGCTTTCCATTGATTGTTTGCCACCATGATTGTGTTTTTTTGGTTGTTGATCGATTCAACAAGATGGATAAGTTCATCCCATGTCACAAGGCAAGTTTTGCACATGACTTAGCCCAACTCTTCTTTGACTTTGTTTGGATATTTTTTGGTTTACCAACCAGCATTGTTTCTGATCTTGACTCACATTTTGTGGGCCATTTCTAGTAATCTCTGTGGAAGATTTTGGGAGTTTCCCTTAACTTCTCCAGTGCTTTTCATCCTCATTCAGATGGTCAGACTAAAGTTGTGAACCGAACTCTTATACAAAGTTTGAGGATTTATCACAGCAATTCTCCTGCCAAGTGGGATTTGAGCGTAACCCACATAGAGCATGCATATAACTAGGTAGTTCACTCTTCTATAGGTCACTCACCTTTTGAGGTATGTCTTGGTTTTCATCCTTCAGCTACTTATGAGTTGCCCTTATCTTTTCCTTCTCCAGCCACTATGCATATTCAAAAAGAGCAAGATAAGGCCCAAGCCTTCATTCAACATTTGTAGAATCTTCAGTCCAAAGTAGTTTAGATTCTTCATAAGACTCAAGAAAAGAAAAATTAACTCATGGATATTCATCATGTCCCTCATACTTTTCAAGTTGGGGATAAAGTTTGGTTATACTTGGACAAACGTCATTTCCAAGAGAAAACACACAGTAAGGTCAAGCCACTTCGCTATGGGCCTTACACCATTCTTTAGCAGGTATCTAATAATGCTTTTCAACTTGATCTTCCAACTCAGTTGGGCATCCATGATGTTGTCAATTTTGATCTTCTCAAACACTACCATGAGTCAACAATAGAAATTGAGCCTCCTATCAGCCATCCTGTAGATGTTGTTCCTGATTTTCAGCTTCCACTTGATTCTGATATAGTTTTTGATACAAAGACTCATCAAACAAGACATGGTTCCACCACTTCATACCTTGTTGCAAATCAAGGTCATCTTCCACATCAGGCCCATTGGATCTCTCGTTGCCAACTCTCTCAGGATTTTCCTTTTCTCCTAAAAGAATTGGAGTCCAATTTTGTTATTGTTGGGAGGAATGATGAGGATTCATAGGGTATAGGTTAGAGCATAGGAATTTAATTATTATTTTATTATTTATTAGTTTTTATCCTATGTAAAAAGTGAAAGTCAAATATTAGTTTCCTAGTTGTTAGGAAGTTAGCATAAATTAGAAAATTGTTGGGAAGTTAGCATAAGTTAGTAAATTATTTTGTTTCCATTTCCACTTCACATGAAGATTTGGATGATATTCCAAATATTTAATTTTTGCATACATAATGCCTATATAATAATGTATTTTCTTCCTTTTGGGGATAGATTGGAAATACAAGTTTATGGCTTTTTACTTGCAGAGGATAATGCCATTGTTTGAATTTTTTTCTCTAACTACAGAGATTATTGTCTCATTTGTAGAATTGAATCTCTATTTGTTGTTTCTTATTTTCTTGTGATTCCATATCAACATATATCTTGTAGAGCATAGCTCTTCTTTGGATTTCCAATTTGGATGTCCAATATTCTTTGGTTGAGGGTTTGTGTTTGCATGCTTATGTTGTTAGTTGGTGTTCTTGATTGAGGATTGTGTGTGTTGTAGCCTTGTTGTCCTATGAAATTTGTTTGGTCATAAATGGGATGTTGTGTAGGTATGGGACCTTGATGACCATGTTGTGTGTAATGAAGATTGAGTCCTTGTTGTGTGTTGTAGGTATGTTGAGATTGTGGTACACCCTGATATTGATTTTGAGGTACTCCTTGATATTGATTGTGTGGAACTCCTTGATATTGATTTTGAGGGATACCATGGTATTGCGTTTAAGGTGCACCTTTTTGTGGAATAGGAGTTTGATTTTGGGTTTGTGGAATACCATGATGTTATGTTTGGGGTATACCTTGGTATTGTGGATTATGAGGAGTACCTTCATAGAGCGTTTGGGGTACACCTTCGTGTTGTGAATTTTGAGGAGTACCTTGGTAGTGTGTTTGGGGTACACCTTGATGTTGTGGATTTTGAGGAGTACCTTTGTAGTGCATTTTTGGTACACCTTGATGTTGTGGATTTTGAGGAGTACCTTGATGATGCATTTTGGTTATACATTGATATTGTTGATTTTGATGAGTACCTTGGTAGTGCATTTGGGGTACACCTTGATGTTGTGTATTTTGAGGAGTACCTTGGTAGTGCATTTGGGGTACACCTTGATGTTGATCTTGAGGAATACCTTGATGATGTGTTTAGAGTATACCTTGATGTTTTTTTATTTTGAGGAGTACCTTAGTAGTGTGTTCAGGGTGCACCTTGATGTTATGAATTTTGAGGAGTACCTTGGTAGCGCGTTTGGGGTACACCTTGATTTTGTTTGAAGGATCGTAATATGATTTTTTTGTGGCATGTATTTCCCTTGTAATGGGATGTTACCTTGTTGGTCCACTGCATGTTATGGTGATCCTTTTGGAAGGCTTCCCATGTTCTACAAAGTGTTGTGTGGTGGCATTTTTTGAGTTTAGTTTCCTTGATATTGTTGAGCTACCACTTCTTGCTCAATTTGTGATGGTTGCCTATACAACGGGTTATCCATAGGTTGTGGTTTAGATTGATCATTTATTTGTGAGAAAAAATGTGGTATCTTGGGATCCACCATTGGTTTACTATTGGAATGATATTAGGATCTTTAAGAATGTCCACATTAAAGTCTTTGGGTAGTTTGGCACCACTTTGTGCTAGTGTAAGGAAATACAAGTTTGCATTCTTCCTAAGGATTTTTTCCATAAGTTTCTACATATTAGGATCTTGGGAGTACTCTAAGATTCTTTTGTTCACAAGTTCCTCATCACTATCATATCCTTCTATGATGAAATTATGAGAACTAGGAGTTTGGTTTTGTCTATAAATCATGTTGTGATGTTTAAGCAATGTTTCCTCATCGCTAGGTGGTTGATTTTGTTTAGCTTTAAATGTGGGTTGCCCTTGGGGAGTTGAGAGTTCATTTGGATCATAACCCCATGACTAAGGTTTCGCGGTAGTGGTGTTTGTCTTGGGTGCACTAGAACTACTCTTGTTGGCTTCCATTCTCTTTTTGTATTGAGATATTTTTGTTGTCATAAACAAGCTCAAGACCTTGGTAAGTTTTATGATAACTAGTTTATGGAAATGAGATGGTGTTTTATTTTTGATATTTTTTCTAAAAATGATGTATGAAAATGATGTGTGAAAAAATTTTGGCCAAAGGTTGTTGATGGTTTTCTATGGATTGTATGTTTTATTCTCAAGACCCTAGGATAAGAGTATGAGTGATTTTGTTGGATGTTTTGAGATGACTCTAATCTTAGGACACAAGGTGTATAAGACTAGGACTGATATTTTTATTTGTTTAAGAGGATATGTTGATACTCTAATTGAACTAGCTATGAGGTTACAAGTAAAGGTTGATGTTAATATTCTAGAAAATGATAGCAAGAGGATAACCCAAGTTGTGTTTTGGTATGTGTCTAAAACTAGGTTGATGTTTTGTTTTGCTAATTGATATGCAAAGATGCTGATATGATTGTTTATGTTTCAAAAGATGATGGATTAACCAATTTTGGACCAATTCTGATATGCACTAGAATGTAGGACAATAGTGGTTTGTGTTCAGGATAGTAGCAACAATTTTTCGGACAATAGTGGTTCCTTTTATAGAACAATTCGACAATTTGTGCAAAAGCGGCCTCTATTTAAATCTGTGACTGGTAAAACAAAGAGGACAATAGAAAAAATTTTACACAAAAGTGGTGAAAATTTAAGACGGTCGCGGCAATAAAAGTGGAAAAAATGATATTAGCAGCTCTATTTCCCAAAATTTCCAATATCTTGATAGCAGTTTGTTGGATAAGTTTGCAAGTTTGAGATGCTTGTTTGATCTGATGTTTTGTTGGCAAGTGATACACACAATAGAAAATTTGAGATCCAATGATATAGCTCGTATATTTTCAACCAACACATCTTAAGGAATAAAAAGGTACGCTCTTCTCTATAGGCTTATAATCTCACTCTCAAAGGAGTGATTTAAGCAAATTTGTAAAGGGAACAAATAGGATATATCAACGAAATGTACCATCTTGATACTCCAAGCAAAAGATTCCCTTCTCTTTAAGCTTTATTGTCTCAACTATAGATCTGACGTGGTATGTAACTTATGAGAATGGTGCTATTCACATGCACTACTTTGAAGGACGTTTCAAGAAATTGGATAGGCTTCTAAAACAAGGTATTTAATGACAACTGCGAACACTGCAACATATAGATCAAACGTAAGACACTAAAGGCTTTAGCCGTTCTTGCCCAACTCATTATGTTTAGACAAGGATGAGGCACGGTATGCTATTCCTGCCTAGATATAAGATACTTTATTTTGATTTCATTTAACTTTATATAGCCCATCAGTAAACGTGTTGGCAGATGGTCAGTGCTCCCCTCAGGATTCGTGACATGGACTAACCGACTATCATGGATCCATTAACTCTGGCAGTTATATCATGCATTACCAGGTTGATCATTTGGTGCAATGACAACTATGGGCCAACAATTGGTATCAAAGCCAAAGGTGTCAGGTTTGAATCCCCTCAGGTAACACTAAGGGGGAGTTTGTTGGCAGATGGTTAGCGCTCCCCTCAGGATTCGTGACATGGACTAACTGCCTCTCATGGATCCGTTAACTTTGGCATTTTTATCAGGCATTAACAGGTCAATCTTTTGGTGCAACGAAAACGTGGGCCAAAAAAATGTTCTTTTAGAGTCACTTATATGAGTTCTCCATTGCATGATGTATCTCATTAGCAGGCGCTTATCCTAAAAATTAGGTGACTACAAAAAAGTGCAAAAATCCCAAAGTGTTTCTTGTCATCCAGGATCGTCAAAAGAGGCAAGGGGAGAGGATACACACTTGGCTTGCCAATCACAGTGAACGCTATATACAATTCATAGCAATTTAATTTTAAGCCCAAAAATGAAGTGTGTAAAGATAAAAATTCAGTTTTTAGATACACCAAATTCAAAAAAATTGAGACTTTTGAGCAATAAATGCCATTTGCAATCAAAAAAGATTGTTTGTTCAATTTTATGCACCAAATTTTAACATGAAGATTGTAACCAAGTTTTTAAATGCACCAAAATAAATGTTTCAAGTTGTGTTGCTCATTTTTATTACACCAAAAAAAAATGGGTTTGTTTTAATAGCACCAACTGAAAATGAGTTCATTTTAATAGCACCAAAATGAAAACATTCGATTTGTCTTGTTCATTTTTATTGCACCAAAAGGAAACGTGAGATTTGTAGGTTATTTTTAGGTACACCAAAATGAAGTGTGAGATTTGTTGATTCTTTTTAGGAGCACCAAATGTAAATGTTTTAACTAAAAAATTCTTTGACAATTTGAAGGCCTTGGACCATTTGTCAACTCTGCAAGAAAACTATTAGTTGTTCACATGAAAACATGCCATAACCCTACAAAGGTTGCACCAACAATGTTAGAAAATATCACAAGAACAACAAAGAATCAGTGGTTAGGGTTAGGTAGATCAAAAATAAAAATAACAAACTTTGCAAACTGAAGCAGAAACAGAAATCAGAACAATAGCGGACATGTTACCTTTAATAGTCGCCTTTTCATTGGAACAATTGTGGTTCCTTCAAATGATAGTGGCATGGAAAAATTATAGTAGCGGCTTTGTTTAGGATGAAATTAGCTCTATAAATGTTAGTTTCCTCATAAACTTGAAACACAAAACAAACAATAGCGGCTGGGTTTAGGACAACAATAGATGGATTTAGTACGACCGTGGTAAAAATAAAATGACAACTGCATTCAGATTCTAGAACTTTCATGACCCATATAGCAATAGTGATTCTTGCAAAAGATGTTACCATTTTGGAATCTGTAACTACTCACAAAACCTTACAATAACATTAGTTTTAAGGACCTAGGTCCCACCGGGTGTGCCAATTAATGTAAGGAGGAAAATAAGAATAAGGAAACAACAATGAAATCAAATGAATGGGATAAAAAAAAAGACAAAACCCAACCTACTCATGAAATGAAATTATAAAGAAATGAATCAAGCAATGCAATCATAAAAGAGAACATAAATTGAATTCATGAATCACAACATTACCATCCCATGTCAAAGTCTATTTGTATTGATGTTGGATTGCTTGGATCAATACAAAGCCTCCATTGTTGTGTAAAAGCTTCAAAAGGTATGCTAATGGTGATCAAAGATGTAAGTATTTTCTCTTAAGAATTCAATAGTCAATTCAACATGACCTCTCCACACAAATTCCTAGATTCTCCAATCATTTTTGAGAGGGAAGAAGGTTGTTTTATAGATTTTTGGGTTTCAGATGAACGATCGAGATTCAAAACTGAAAGACAGTGATCAATGATTGAGAATTGTTCAGAGGAAATAGATTGATCAGTTAACTCCTCTAATTGATCCAATTAAGGATTTTAATTGGATAATCAGTGGGATTAGATTGGAATGATTGACGGGATTGATAAATCCAGGTTGAGTTTTTAGTGGGATTGAGAAAGTCAGGTTGAGTTAGGGAATAAATGGTTTAGTTAAACAATTAGAGTGAGAAATCAGTGGTCAAGATTTACTCAATCAAAAAGGGGTGAGGATAATTAATTAATATTGGAGATGAACATGCAAGTTGCATTTAACTTTGAAAAATAAAGATATATTTATTTGTTGACCATATTGAGTGATTTCGAATAATTGATTTAATTATTCAAATATAGAAAAGGGAAAGTGGTTTAATTAAATTATTAATAACAATTTAATTGATTTAGATGAATAAGGTATATTAGTGACATAATTAAATAACTTGTGTTTATTTAATTAATCGGGATAGATGAGTTTAAATTAGATGATGACATAGTGAATTAATTAAATAATGCGGGATTATTCAATTAATAGATAGAAATAGGGTTATTAATGAAAATGATGTGAAATTCAATTGTATTAATGGTAATGATGTCGATAATGGAAAAATTTCAGGATGTGTGATATGTGTTAGGTCATTTTTACATGTCTACACAAGGTTTGTTGTTGGTGTGCAAAGATTTTTTGTTGGGATTGTGCTTCTAGTTATCTTTGTGCTTGCAATTATTGTTGAGTATGTGGTTGTTGTTGTGTTTGAAGTTGTTGTTGGTATGTAATGTTTTGTTATGGGGATGGCATTTTTTGTTGTTTCATGATGCTTTGTTGAGGAGATTGTTGATGTCGATGTTGTTGATGTTGATATTGTTGATTTTTTTGATTTTGATGGTGTTGATGTTGTTGATTTTGATGTTGTTGAGGTTTTTAATTTTTATGTTGTTGTGGTTGTTTATTTTGATGTTGTTGTTGAAGGGATTGTTGATGTTCATGTTGTTGATGTTGGGTTTGTTGATTTTGTTGATGTTGTTGATGTTGGGGTTGTTGATTTTGTTGATGTGGGGGTTGTTGTATGTTGGTAGCACTCAAGTTCATATTTTGTGAAGGTGGATTCATCCCATAGTTTATCATGTTTGAATTTTTAGCATTGTATGTTGATGGGATGTTGGTATTTTGAAAGACTTTATTTTTGTTGGTGTTTTGAAAACCTAGATTTGTGTTGGTATTCTCTATACTTTGAACATTATACAAGGAATTAACATATTGATTTGAGAAATTTGTTTAATCCATCCCTTGCAAAGTGACCGTTGGTTGACTTGACACATTTAATGAAGAAGGCTTTGGTATTTGTTGTATAACATGTTGTACCAAAGATTTATTTTCATATGGTTGATTCCTTGGTGTTATTCTTGAAGCTAAGAATTGTTATTTTAATGTGTTTACATCAAAGTTTGAGTGAATTTTAGCACCATTTTGTACAAGTTTTAACATGTATACATTTGGGTCAAGATTTAACATGGTTTCAATTATGTGACTGTGTGGATCTTGTGACATTTTTATCACCACCTTGTGTTGGCAGATCGAGGATCATGGGGATTGGCTTGAAGGATACTAGCTACTCCTTATGGTAAAACTTTCATTCTCTCCTCTTTTATAAACCATGCCTGAATACATAGTTGAGATCAGAACTTGGGGTGATGAGGCCCCCAAGCAAGTCTTCTAATTATAAATAAATAGAACTAGTGTTGATTTTGGTCCTTAGGATCGTTCTTAGGAGTTGCAAGAGGAGATCATACACAACACTAGACCTCAAGGTGTACAACAAATAGTGCAAGTTAGTGGTATTTCTAATTTCCAAGATCACACTAAGGCACAAGGAAAGAGTATGCGTACATACGCACTAACCTACCAAACACATCAAATAATTCATTTTAAGTGCACCAAAGATTCAAATGTTTTGCTCAATTTTAAAGCACAAAATTGAAATGTACAAGTTGTAAATTTGTAATCCCAAATTGAAATGTGGAAGTTTTTTGTTTAATTTTAAGCACTGAAATGAAATGTGATGATTGTAGGGTTCATTTTAAAGCAATAAAATAAAATTTGAATCCTAGATTAATTGAAAACCTACAAAACCAACATCTTTGGTAATATTTCTTTGATTTTTTAACTTCTCCTATCTATTTCCAATGTGCTACAAATGGTTAGCCTAAACATAGAAAATGAAAGAAGCAACAAACTATTAGGGCTAGCCAAAAAGTAGAATTGAAATAAGATTAAACCTCAAAAATTAAGTCACTGCTATACCTAAAAAAAGAATCATACTATTGTGAAAAAGCATCATATTATCATGCAAAAGCATCACACTGTTGATTACAAAAGCATCAACCTTCTACAGAAGCATTAACCTTTAACAGAGGCATTGTGATGTACCTTTGAGTTTCATAAGTGTCGATCTTTAACGAAAGTATATGATTGTCTTTGTAGAAATGATGCATTATTTCTGTAACTTGCAATCATACATAAACTAAAAAATATGGTTATAGCATGGATGTGGGTCCCACCAAGCATGCCAAAATTTCATATGGTTAGCTCAATTGATAAATTAACAACAAAATAGAAGAAATTAGGATCTTAAAACACTAGGAACCTAAAAGATACTGATCAAATGAAAGCCATACTCAATGAAATTCAATTAACAATATTAAAGGACACAATCAAAAGCATTAAAAATAGACTTTAAAGAAATTAAATCTAACTAATAAGCAAACCTCCCAATCCCATTGTAGGTTTGAAGCAAACTTGTAGTGTAGTGATGTGGAGTACTCAAATTTTCCTAATCCATTATGCAAAATCTTGATTTGAAGGTGACTGATTCACAAATGCTCTCAAAAGGCTCTCAAATTGCTCAAGAATTATTCAACAATTCAAGAGAGTAAAGGTGTTATGAAGATCTTGAATGATTTGATGTTAAAATGGCTTGGTATTTATATATTTTAGGAATTTTGGTCAATGGTGAGGATTTGATATGAGGATAAATGGATGAAAGAAGATTAAGGAGGTGAGTGTGGATCAAGGAAAATCAAGTGGCTAATAATCCATGAGGTTAGGATCAAGGATTAGATCAAGGGTTCATAATCCATGAGATGCTCAACAATATCCCCTAATTCATGAAATCATGTTGGAGATATTTTGAATTGGAGGGAAGAATTTGAATTTGAAAAGGGAATATCCTTTGGGAATATTCTTTGTGCAAGTTGGAGAGTTGGAGGAAAATTAGTTAATTAAACAATTTATGAAAATCATTTAACTATGCAAGTTGGAGGAATTAATATCTTTAATTAAATAATTGGGAATTATTAATCAAGTAGGGAAATTATGAATTATGATGAATTAATCAAATAACCTGAATTATTCGATTAGTAGAAGAATAAAGTGAATTTAATCAAATAATTGGACATTATTTAATCAAATGGAAGAAATAAGGTGATAATGATGAAAAATGATGTTAGTAGATGAAATCAAGATACATGATATAGTCATGACATTTTCAAGTGTATACATTACCTTATAAGGATCATTAAAATTAATGTATTCTTTATGAAATATTTCACTAAATTTATTGACTATTTTATTATCTCTCCTCTTTATGTATAAAAATTAATGATATAAGCTTACACCATCAATTAGAGATTTAATTCTTTAAAGTAAAGATAAAGTCCAAATAATAGTGGAATATGGGGGAACAATAATTTACATATAATATGCATCATCCCATAATTTATATGAGAATAGTTGATAAACCAAATCTTTATATTGAATTCAAGTTCTAAAAGAGGTAATGTTGAATAAATTCATATGTGATCCTTAGTGGTATTATTTAAATATTATAGTTTGGGTATAACTTAAATCTAGATTTTTTGGCATACCATGATAAATCGGAAATTTTATTGGAAACCATTTCTATCCAAACCGAGCCATTATAACAAGGATAATATTCTTAGGGACTAATATTACTAGACTAGTTTGAGTAAATCTTGATTCTCTCTTATCTTTTCTTGTTTTTTAATGTTTATCTAGATGTATCAATGCAAACCTTGAGAGTTTTATAATTATTAATTGGAATCTTGAAAATTGAAAATTGGGGTTTATATTATTGAAGTTCTAGTAGAATGATACAATCTATAAGTAGAGATATCTCAATTTAACTAATATTTTCTTAGCCAAATATAATCACAAAGCTACAAAGATAACTTGTGATCTTCAAAGGAATTAAAATCATGAAGTATTATAAAACAAAAAAAAACAAATTCTATTGTAGTTTACTAAGATTACTTCATATATATAAAATATAAATGTGCTCAAACTAGCCACATAAAGAAAATTTACAATCAATTATAAACTATTTGTGTGAACAAAATATTAATTGAATACACATGGCATTCACATCTACATAGAAAATTCAACTACTACTTGATAAACCATTTAAGTAAAATCTATAATATTTATTATAGAATTTTCACTAGTATAATTTCTTTTTACCTCAAGTACATATAAATTTAAAATCAAGTATATAAATAGGATAAAAGAAAGAAGTTGAAATATCATCGCTATAATTTATAAGCTAGATAACTTGGAGAATATCAAGCAGAAATAATATTTTACACACATATTCATGCTCAAATAAAGCATTACATGTGAAATCTTAAATTTAAGGGCAATCTAAACAATACTATGCATTTAAAAAGGAAATAAAAGCGAACACATGAGTATGGTACAAATATCAAATATGTCTTATAATTTATAGTGTCCAAATGTTTTTAAGTCTAAATGTTACCACATGTATATATGGTCCTAGAAAATATCTTTAAATAACTTAAATCTCTTGGTACATATAATCTAGATCCTCTCTATTTTTTATTATCTCTAGAATATTTTTATGATCTTCAATAGACAAGTTTCATTTTTTTTGGTCACGTCCTTTTTTTTGTAAAGTTTACAAATGTAATCTTGTTGCTATAACTAAGTGACTATAATGTAGAACCTTTTGTCTTGGCATAGAATCAATAAATATAATATCATTTTTATCTATCTTTATTTGTTGATAATATGTTCCTTCAACAATGATTGATCCAGTGGGATACTCTTGCCCACCACCATCTATCATTGATTGTGAAAATTTGTATTTTGGTTGCATACATCTTAGTAGATAGTAATTTGCACCTTTTGTGTTGTTACAATCTACAACCACAACAAAATATCTCATGTACATCACAAATAAACATAAATGATCATTAGAGTTTCAAAAAATCATTAAAATATTTATAATCACTCAACTAAGGTAGAATATAAATCAATTCTAAGTTAAAATTTAATTTAAATTTACATTTAAAATTTACCTATAACAACTAAATTAGATACACATCCGTGATCAACTAAATATAGAGGATCATAGATATCTACAATATCATTATTTTCAAAAGGAGGCATTGATAGTGATCATTTCATTTCCCATTTTGAAACATATCCGTATCTAGTTTTCATACATTATAGATTATTTACATTTTTCTTAATGCAATCAACACAAAAAGAATGATTTTTCTCACTTGAACAACAATAGGCTTGCTATGTCTTGTAGTCATGAATTGATGCAAACTTCTAATATCATTAATTGTTTGAAAATTATAAGGATTTAATCTATCAATATCTATAAATATAAAATTTTGTATTTAAATTTCAAACATCCAATTAAGAAGTTTATTCAAATTCAATTTATGTACTTGAATTTAAATAAACTTTTTAAAAATAACAAATTCAATGTACCTTTAACTTCCCAGATTTTTTTTTGTTGTATATTGAGTCACGAGCACCAAAATGACTTTTGCACCATTCAAAATTTTCATTTTCATTATGTATGGTGTTACCTACAAATTCATGTTGGTGAAGTACCCCTAAGAGATAAGAATTTAAAAAAGAATGGAACTATTGAGAAAGGTTGTATGAATAAATCATCACAAGGCAAGAAGTACATAATAAGAAGTATTCATTTAATTTAAATGTGTATTCTGTATGGTGTTACCTGCAAATTCATGTTGAAAAAGTGTGCACTTCACACATGATCCTACTCCATCATGCTCTCCTTTTCCATGTCCACTCATAAAAACTCCACAAAAACTTTATGTTACATCTAGCATGTTGTTGTCTTAACTAATTAAAATATTTTGTAGACTTAAATTATCTTGTGAAGTTATAAACAATTTCATTCAAACCAAATTAGTTAAAAAACTATATGTATATAAGCAACTGAACAATTCAAGTCTTAAAGTTATAAATTTAATTATAAATTTTAAACAAATTAAAATCAAAACTTACCAACACATCCATTAGACCAAATCTAGTGTTGTAAAGAATTTATGTCACATCATCTCAAATCTTCAAAAGACATTATGAAATAATAGGATACATAGCTTCTATCATGAATCATATCATCACTGGTATAAAATTGAACCTCCTCAATGATAATTGGTTCATCTATGCTACTTTCTACACCTTCCACATGTAACTCAATATGCCTATAGAAAACTTGTACAAATATTGTAACTTGATTTGAATGATACTATTGATTTTGAATCTTAGTTTTAGGACTAAATATATACTTCTCAAAGAAATATACAATAGAAAGAATACAAGCTAGTGGAAAGTAATTCTTTGAGTATGAAATTTATTAGCTTACCATCTTGCACCATGAAAAATTTGGATATGTGGATATATGATATTACAAAATTTATTCTTTAACTCATTGTAAGGCAATTCACTCTTAGAACAATTTTTCGGACTCAACTCCTGACTTCATTGAGTATTTCTCACATTCAAATCTCTTCCAAATAACTTGCATTGAATGATCAATATTCTCAAATTATTAAAAAAACTTCAAACTTCCACAATCATTACATATATTTTTATACACTGTACATTGAATTCATCTAAACCTTTTGATTTTTTACATACAATAGACTTCAAAATTTGTGTTGTACTTCCAGGGATGGCTACATTTGGATTAATTATTGTGATAGCTTTTTTATATGACTATAGGTGTATATGAAATTTAACATGATTTTGACAACAAAAATTTTCACGTACTTTATTTATTTATATGTATAAAACATGGTTCTGATCTCTCAAACATCCTTTGACAAATCTTCACTTGTAAAAATTATTTCTTGAATTCTTCAAAAAATTCACTTTGTATTGTATCTATAATATGTTTAGGATGAAAAAAAATTCTACCATCTTCTCCTATTATTTGTATTGTATCCATTTTATTGTAAGAAACATGAGAGTAGTTAGTCCAATATTCAATTAACTATTAATTTTCATCTTATGAAATTATATCTTTATAGGGAACCCTACAAATATTTATCCAATTATTTTCAATGTTTTCATCTAATATGTTTCTCTTCATAATATATTGTTGAATACTTCTCCTAGATACATTTATTAATTGAGAAATTTCTTGAACTTGTATTCTATGGGATAATTTCATACTAGAAAGTAAAGTCATAAATTCTCTACATGCAACACTTAAATTAGTAGCTCGACTCTTGCTTTCAATGCACTTCAATGCTTCTTGCAAGTTTTCAACAATTATTTTTTTAATAAATCTAATGGCTTTTTCTTATTATCAAACCCTAACAACTCCAAATTAGGGGTCATTTCTTTTCAACTAAATAGATTTGCACATGATTATTCTCTTCCAATTAGATATTTTTCTTCAAAAATTCATCCCAAATTCTTTTAAAATGTAATTTTATTATTCTTTTAGATAATATATCTTCAAGTGAAATCTACTTGAAAAGAGAATCATCATCCATCTCCATCAGATTTTCCATACCATACAAAAAAAATCTATTACTATTATCAATTTCTTCATATACCTCTACATTAACTTGGTCATTATTGAGGTTGTTCTTGACTAGATGTTCCTTGATCCATTTTTGTCTCTATTTTTTTGGTCACACAACCTTGATCTAATAATTTTATTCCCCATCATAAATTGTTCAAGTTTTAATTCACTTGCATACACATGTACACATACATGTACTTCCCATATTAAATTAAAGATAAATTTATGGTTTTTAAGATCATTTGGAAAATATATATGAGAACTAATAAAAAAAACTAACCTTTTTTATTTTTACTTAGAGATATCTATAAAAAACACTTCAGAAAACAACTAAGGAGAGAAAATGAGAGACAAAGACAGAGACAGAGACAGAGAGATGGTAGCACTATGGTCATGCCCTCAAGGTAGGAGAGAGGGAGAGAAGAGATAGAGAGAGGTATCTAAGGAGATAGAGAGAGAGAGGGTAGGTAAAGATAAGGAGAGAGAGAGAGGGGTATATCACTATGCTCATGCCTCCAAGGTAGAACCTGAGAGGGAGAGAAGAGAGAGAGAGGGGTATATCACTATGCTCATGCCTCTAAGGTAGAACCTAAGAGGGAGAGAAGAGAGAGAGAGGGTAGAACTATGGGCATGCCCCCAAGGTAGGAGAGAGGGAGAGAAGAAATAGATGCATATAAGAAGAGAGAGAGGAGGGTAGGTATTTAAGGAGAGTGTGTGTGTGTAAGAGAGAGCGTAGACCTATCTTTAGTAATGTTTAGTTCTATAGCTTATGGAAGGCTCCTTATTATGTGTTGAACATCCAAAATATTGAGAGGGGGGTGAATCAGTATTCCATAAAACCACAATAAAATCCATCTTATCATTATCAAAATTCTGATTGAATCAACAAGAAGGAACATAAACACCAAGATTTTTATGTGGAAAAACCAGAAAGGGAAAAACCATGGTGAGGGTTAACTCACAATATATTATATCCAAATATAAAATATTGCATGGCTCACTACCAGGATTCATTGTCCTTAAAAAGGTTGGTTGCCTGAGTACAAAATATGGCTAACCGCCAAGATACAAAGATAGTGGCTCACTGCCAAAATATTGAACTGATGGAATACACCTTCAAGTGATCCCACAATATTGGTTTAATTCTTTTGGCCAAACTGGACATTGAACTTATTTTTTTTAACTAAATCTTCACTTTTGCGAACCTATAGCAGCTAAACCATGAGGAATTTGAAGACAATGCAAACTAGTGATTTGTGACATTTTGTCTGTAGATTCTAAATATATTTTTTTCAAAAAATTTGGAATCAGATTGCACTTATTTTTCCATCTCCTTTGAAAACTAGTTTTTAACAGTAAACACCATTTTTAAAGAGTGGCGTTACTTGCAAACACATAACTTTTTCCTATGAAGGATAAAATTCTATTTTTTTCAAATTTAGATTTGTAACTATGATATCTAGTGCATGGAATTGGTTTCATAGAATTTCATTGAATATTTTTTTCTTAATTAAGTTTCAAAGTCAAACCAGTTATAATTTAGACATGATTTACTGGCTAAAACAAAAAAAATGTATGTATCGAAATTCAATTTTTTTTTTTTTTTGTGGATCAAGGACATCAATATCTAGTGCATAGATATTTTTGATTTTTTTTTTATAATATACTATTTTTTCACATGTGAAGAATAGAGAGCTTGATTTTCGGTGAAAAATCTACATTCACAAGGAATAAAAAATAAATATAATAATCAAATTAAATTTATTTAAAATTATACTTTTTGGGAAGCTTATAATAAGGAATACATACTTACAAAAAAATAAAATTAAATGATTTCATTTGATCCCCCAAAAGGTAAATCAAAAGTGGTTTTTTATCAGCATTTTGATAGGTGTAAAGAAGACTCTGTTATAGGTATGGTTTAAAACTAGTGGGGTTCTATCCAAGGGGGGTTGATCTAAGGTGGTTTAATCAAACCCTCTTCAATTGGAATCCTTTAAATGGAACTTTTCAAGGCTTAAATCATTATATTTTCTACAAATATGTGATTTCAGCAAAAATCAAGATCTCCCAAAAAGTGTAAACCACTATTGTGGGATCACCCCTTCAATTCGCAGGGTTCAGTTCCAATGAAGCTTAAAATATGAAGTGCTTCCTATAACACCCCTCCGTTTTGCTTTCTAGATTGGACAGTGTTTCCTTGTTTTGCATTGATTATGTTTCTGGATATTTAGATACTTTATCTTGTGTGTGTTTTTTATCACCATTTATTGAGCGATAGACTATTTTATGTGATGTGATTTGAGTTATCTGATGATTTGTTTTACATGATTTAAATGGTGTAATGAAGTTAGTTGATATAACATGTTAGTGCATATGAGAATATTTGATGTATTGTGAAAGTGTCAATTTTGTTGAGTGTATTGGTGAAGGGGACAGATTCACATCACTCGCTTGCGAGCGCCCTGCGATTTCGTGATTTCCTCTTCATGGTGTGTATTTTGTACTGTTTATATTATATGATGTTGGTTACTATGTTTTCAGGTTTGCAGGTACATGACACCGACTCCACCTGGTTTCACAGGTCTGAGCGTGTCGATCCAATAGTTAAGTTGAAGGGAGATAGTAGCTAGGTAACATGTGTCAAGTCTACACCCTAGCCATAGTGTGTCGTCAGTCGTTGTTTGCCTTATTTTAATATTATTTAATTCTGAAGGATTCTTGATTGGGAAATAGATGTTTAGAATAATTGCACTAAATCGTGTTGATGGTTATTTAATTTAAATTATGCAATGTGGATAAAAGTTTATATTTAAATTAATTAATTATATTAATTTATTTAATTGATTAAATTTAGTCCAAGGGGGTTGAATTTAGTTATTAAATAATTAAATTAATTAATTAAATGTGTTGCTAGAAAATTAAAAGAAATAAAAGAATTAAAATTAACTTGGAATTTAATTTCAATTTGTGGAAATTTAATTATTTTGGAATTTCATTTGAATTAAGTTGGACTTTAATTAGAAATTGAAATTGGATTTTAAAAGCAAAGTTAGTTTTCAATTTTGGAGTTAATTAATATTTAGATATTTTAAGTTTCAGATTTGCATGCAAAATCATATTTGGTTGTGCAAGATATTTTCAATTAGGCCTGCATGTGTGAGTTAAATTAATTAATTAAGGAGGAGTTGCAAAAATGGAGGGAGAGAGAGAATTTTGAAGAGGGAAAAACTTCTTCTAGTGTGAGAGGATCATTTTGGAAAAATTGCATAGAGGAGGGTTTGAGGAAATTATTTGGCTATAGATTTATTTGGAATTATTCTGGAAATCTTTGTGGTGTTTTGTGGATTGCTTTCTTGGTTGGATTCATTAAATTGTTGGATAGAATTGGAGAAGCTTTGGAGGAAGCTCTGCATCAAAATTTTCATTACCTGTAGCTTCTTGAATCAGGTTTTCTTCTGTGTTTATGTTTTGTTCTTTGAATGCTTTCAAAACTGTAGTGATTAATCAATTTGTTGTTAAATCTATTGAGAAAACGAATTTGTGAATAGAAGAAAGAAATTAATTAATTAAATTTAAAGCTTTTGTTATTCAGGGAAAATTATGTAAATCTCTGTAGAATTAAATTTGTTTGAGGAAATGGATTGAGTAGTTGTTTAAATCGAACTTTGAGATTAAACAAAACATTTAAATTGTTCAAAGAATTTAAACCTCTGTGAAAATTGTGATGAAGAAAATTAGAGGATTAGAAAACTTTTGATTTGTAATTTAGATCCATTTAGGCTTTATTGTTATTTTATTGTTTAAGAATTCAAGAAAAAGAGTTAAAAGAATTAATTCTTAATGTGAAATTTGGATTTTTCTGAAAAAGGTTTTACAATTTCACCTGTAGGTGAATATTTTCACAAAATTTCCCTATTTGTCTATTGTTAAAATTTGTTTATATATATACATATAAATATGTTGATATGTATATATAATACATATATACTTATTCTGGTTGAATAAAATAATGTTTTAAATTTTGAATCGCCATCCGTACGATGTCAATAATAAAAATTTTGAAATTTTATTCATTGAAAATTGTGAAATTTTATTCAGTAAAATCGTAGGGTTTGTGGAAGTGTTGGGGGAGGCTTGGGAGGCGCTGCCTCCACAGTCACCCCCATGAGGGGATGACTGTGGAGGAAGGGCCTTCGCAGCCCCCTCCACACCCCCTTTTATTAGCAGGCCGCGCCCATGTTTGGGGTTCGGCTGTGCTATGCATAGCCGCCCCCCAAACATAGGGACCGCTTGTGCATGGGTTTAAAAATGGCGGACTGGTTTGGTTCGTCTGTCCCTTCCCTTCGCCTTTGTTCGGTTTTGGCCGCCATTTCCATAAGGATATTTAGGGCTTTTCTAATACAGTGTTTAGTTTAATAAAATTTATTTAAATCCAATGCATATTAAATAATCTTTAATATTAAATATAATTAGTTAATAAAATGAATAATAGATTTCGGGTGTAATTTGAATATTTAGAAAGAATGTTTTAAAACATTGTAGTGGTATTTAAATATTTGGATAACATAGACAATTGGAAAATTTAGTTAAAGAATATTATTATATTTTACTAATATAATGTAATTCTTTTGTTATGGTAAAAATAGATATATTTAATGTATAAATAAAAGTATATATATATATAAGAATAGTTGTGTTATGCATTGATGGCATATTGAGTACATTTAACGAATATATTACATAAGAAATTAATATGGAGCATATATGCTATATTTTATGTTGTAGTATTTAGACGCTTGTAGAGGAGTTTTGCATGGAGATTTTAAAAGATAAGGTTGAATGCATGGTTAAATTGTTAAGGAAAATGATATTCTTAGATATTTTATAAATAGCATGTTTTAAATGGATAGTTGATGACACATAGATTTTGGATAGAAAAGTGAAAAGATTATTGACAATAGTTTTATGTTGTATTAAAAGATAATTAAGGAGTTGTTTAAAATGAAGAGGCAATTAATTACTTTAATTTAATTATTTTCCATTTGAGCAATTTATTCATTGAGAATGGAATATGAAAGAGATATGGATTTAGAGTATCCAAAATAGAGATATCCTCGTGATTGCCTTAAAATGTTTTATTTTTCTCTATATTTTGAAAAGAGAAGTGAGTTTAATTGTTTTAGATTTCCAATCATGAAAGAGGTAATAGGGTTAAATGATTATTTGAGTTGACCTGTTATCGTGCTTTTGATTTTGTCAATGTTACTTATTGCTTGAGTATGGATTTAGGAAATCTAAACACTATATTTGAATTAATAACTTGAATTCTTTTGTAGCTATGTCGTCATGATGTATTTTGGGATATGGGATTATGTGTTAGTCCAATATTATAAGTCTTCCAGTGAACCTTAGAAGATGAGGATTGTTGAGTTATTATGTCAACCAATTGTTTTCCCTTGGGTAGTGCATGGTGTATTTTCAGTATTTACCCAGTTTTCGTGAACGGGCATGTTTTGTACCTCCTGTGAAAGGAGTGGACTATGTGTGTGTTTCCTCCTAGATGTTTGAAGTGGGTTCTATTATTTGTTTCCTCCTTGTGTTGGAGTGGTTATGATGCCTAGATTGTATGCACTTATGATTCCCTTGGTGATTAGTTTGGTTGTGTGTTGTCCATTAGAAGAGTGGCTTTTGTTAGGTGCCAGAGGCCAAAGAGGTAAACTGGGTAACCTTCAGGAGTGATTTAATCAAGTGATAATTAAAGTAATGTACTTAGAAGATTAGGATTAACTTCTCACTAATCAAGATAATTTTACCTCACTCATAGACACAAGGGCTTGTTTAGACTTGGGATGAGTGGGAAGGCTTGGAATGGAAAGATCAACTATCTTGTCTGTACGAGAGGTAGTTGATTCTACATGAGTGAGTATGAGGGTCGAGATTCAGTTGAGGTCACCAGGATTACCATGGCCAGAGCCTATGAAGAATGCCCAGAGGAGATCTCATGACTACTATGCGATGACACTCTATCTAGGACAACTATTGTTAATTGTTTTATGTGTATGGTTCTTTGAACATACTTGATCTATTTTATGTTTGGAAGCAATGTGATCTATGTCAGTGATGTGAATGTTGTACTTGAGGAGTACTAGTGTTGAACATTTATTTGATTATGTTAGCATGTGTCAGTATGATTTTGCCTTTGGTTAGTGGTTGTAGATTCTTTGTCCATATTACTTTGTTACTATCTCCTAGCATGGGGGGTTGGGCCTTCAGGTACCACTTGGTTGGGTGGAACATGCACCAAAACCATTGGGTCCCCATCTATCTTTAGTACTTGGTGGCAAAATATACAGATGGACAGCTCACAGTTCTTGTTGTAATTTCTTGCATTGTAATATTTCAGATTGTATAAGTTATTTTATCCCTCTTATGTTATGAGGTGGAATTCTGTAATTGTAACACTTATTGTACTATTTCCTCATTCTGGGAATGAGTGATGTAACTATTGGATTAAGTAAATGTTTATGAGATGGTATCTTGGATGTTTATCTTACTATGTTATGTGGTATCCTTATGATGTATGATGTTTATTTCATAAAATAATTAATGCTATGGTTGTATGAAATATGTATGTGTGGGTTTGAGTAATCCTTATCTTGTATCCCTAGAGGTTGTTGTTAATTAGTAGGTGAATGTGTATGTTAATTGCACTTTAAAATTTTAAAAAAAAAAAATAGTTTGCTTAAGTCGTTAATTACAACTTCCTTTAGGGTTACTTGACAGGGCATTACACTTCCTCACACAACAATCACTCAACAAATTTGCACTAATCCACAACTAATAAAGCATTTAGGCTCAGATCTTCATACACCCCTTAATCCTTTTCACACCTCTTATTTCACATACTCTTTCAGTCACACATCTTCTCATTCTATATATACAAGTATATCTTATTCATCAATTAGGTCAGCCTAATTAGTTGAAAATAGAATAATAAAACATTTATTTGTCGACAACATATATGATTTAAACATTTAATCCATGTAGTGCATTATACCAAGTTGGCTAACATCCATAAAACATAGCTAGTCTACATTATGCATTGCATACACTAAGTCGGCCAAGACTAGAACGCAATTCTCCAAACCAATAGATAAACCTCAAAGAAAACACCTTCCAAATCTAATAACACATTAATTTTCCATCATACCACCAACATAGATACTACCAACTAAACCAAAACATAATAATTTTCACCTTAATAAAATGTGGAGTCTCCCACACAGTATTCCAAGAACAAAACAACAATAGAATACAGAGTTGAACTCTGTCACAGATAAATTTTTGCTCACAACTAAAAAAAACTCAAGATCCAAGATACAGTTGTCTAAATGAGTCATGATAACATGGTTAAGAGATTAAAGTCATATCAGATCTTGCGATGAATTCCAAACACAAATACCAACATATTGATCCATCACAAAAGAGTATTACCGGTAGAGAACAACTTTTAGTAAACCAAGTAGACTCCCCATATAGTTATCACCATTTTGACATTAATGACAACATAGGGACAACTAAAAAAAACCATCCATACTTCATGCTCATGTTTCAAGGCTCCATAATCCCAAAAATCTCCCCCTTTGGCATTGATGGCAACATGCATGAAAAAAACATTTTCCAATATACTACAATTGAATATTCTTAATACTCTCCTTATCAAAATTGTTCTTCATCAAAATGTCTTTCCTATGTTAACCTCTATCTATTCATCTTTGTATCTCTCCATCTCTCTATTTATCCCCCTTTAACATCAATGATAAAGGATTGGGTCTATTATATATGTATATATGCATCAAAATGTAACCAAAAAGATATGAACATAGAATTAAATTAACCTAAAGAAGAACCTTTGAGACTCTCTAGGATGACCTTCCATGACGCTTTACCTTCTTCCCATGAACCTTTTGCACTTATAAGAGTCTTGTGAAATATCTCAGGCTTAGTTAAGGACTCTACACCATCTGCTAAAGTATTGGGACTAAGATTAATCTCTGATAATTTACCAATACAGCCAAGAGCACTAGAAACAAAAGTGTGTTTGAGTTTAATCATGTCTCTGAGTGCCAAGAAATTTTTGATAACATATGTCCTTTGATCCTGCAGAGAAAAGAATTTTTCTTGAAGTTGCACAATGTAGGACCACCTTTGATTATGTCTATCTTCTTCTAACCTATATGTATATGACTGAGTGTTCATCTGATATTCACTCATCCTTATCTCATTTCTTATATCCAGTGTACTACCAGACCAATCTAGGAAAAAAAAAATAGTTCTTGTGCCTCTTCTTTACAAACTTGTACACTCTCCAATTCCTTCATCATTCGACCATGTGCATTAGCACATTTTTCCTTGATATCTTCCAAATTTCCTTCATCGGACCTAATTCAAGGATGCGCTTCAAGTTCGAAGATGTAGACCTTCAAAGAATCAATCATGCCATGAAGATTCTCCACAATAGAAATAGATGAATCAAAATTAGCACCAGGAATAACCTTCTACAATTATTCCAAAGATCTTTGAATATTTATTCTTTCATGCTCATGTTGAGCTTTCTCAAACTCACTACCTTCTTCAATTTATTGCTTAGCAACACTCTTCCTTTTCTTCCTTTTTATGGTTACGCTATCGAAGGTACCTTCTACACTGAGATTCTCAGGGCTTTCCAAAAGAATTTTAGCATAATTATCAACTTCAGCCTCTGAAACTTCATAATCTAATTATGATAGCCAAACTAACCTTGATTCAATTGCTTCCATGTGATAGAAATCTATGGACACAAGAAAATTGATGCTTCTGAAGTACCTTTCAACAAAACTTACTGGAATCCTAAGCCTTCTACTCATCCCCATCTAAAAGTTTCCAAAGAATGCAGCAAGGGTAGTCTCCTGTTCATCTGAGCTACCAAGATTTATCATGAAGTTCCTGATTTGATGGGAAATAGGCTCTAAATTTGACCATTCTATCCTTCCTATTATCGGTAGTTTTCTCAAAAAGTAGAAAAGTAAACAAACAACCAAATTGCCATACCAGAATATATTCTTCTTACTCTTCTTGATTTCCTTTAAATTATTTAAAAGATGTATCCAAAGTAATTCACACAAATCATCATACCTCTTTTAACCATATCAAGAGAAGTATGTATAGCAGTAGTAGAAATTGTAAGGTCATTGCTAGGAATACAAAATTTGTGACCAATGACCATAGCAACATACCTTATTACCAGATCTACAATTGATCTCAAATCAATCTCTTTCCCTTTATGATTCACATCAGTAACCTCAATTATCTCTTTCTCATCCATATCCTTCCATTTGGGAACTAGTATGGGGGAACACAAACTAGTTACATCTTTGGTTGCTTCTCTGGTAATCAAATGTGTCTCATCAATCCATAAATATTCATCATTAATTCTTCTCAATACTATTTGAATATACTTCTCCAATTCAAATAATGGGACTTTCCTCCAAACATCCAACTTTTTCTCAACTAACACTCTATAGGCATCAACACTCTCTTCCAATTTATTCTTCCATAACATGCTCAACTGAACTGATGAAATTTATTCTATCTTATTTTAAACAAATGCATAGATATCTTTTGTGGTAAACACTCTCAGAGGGATGTGAGAGAATGCACCAATAGACTCTTCTAACACATTCTTCAAGTATCTCTTCAAATTGACTTGCACTCTATCTACACTATTCACAACCTTTGAATTATCCATAGCAATAAAAATGAAAGATTGTGCAAACAGGAATACCTCTATAATGCCAAGAAAGAATGTATAGATATCCTGCTTCTGGAACTCACCTTGAATCTACTTCATCTCTTCTTCAAACCCCGAAACTTTGAATTGCTCTCTAAGCTTCCTTTGCATGCTTCTTTGAAAATACATAAGCCTCTTGAATTATCTAAATTTATTCCTTTCATTCTAAATGATTTTACAATAAATGCTTCAACTTGTAGGTAGATTACCTTGAAAATTGTGTACGTCTCCATTCTTTCAAATTCTATAGACTTTATCCTTCACACATGTGATTGATAAAATTCCTTAATTTCATTACCACATTAAATATACTTTTGTCATGATGTGACACAGGTATTGATGAGGGGGTTTAATAAATTTTCTGATAATTGATCCCCCTTAGCCACTAATTTACTTAAAGATTGACAGGAGTATTTACACCAAAGGTCGACATAGATAAGACTGATGATTCTTAATCTTTCTTGAATTCTCCTTCCTTTCTCCAAATCTTTTTCATATCCTTTCTTGCTTCTTCTGAATCAATGATTTGATCATTCTTCTTCGCCAGATAATTATTTTTCTTCTTCTCTAGTTATTAACAGGATGTTATAGATTGACGTACTTACAACAAACAACATTCTTCCTTCCATCTTTTCTTTTATCTAAATTATCTTCATACAGACTAACTTTATATCCAATCTTCTTGCACTTAAGACATTTTCCAGAGAATTATAAAGAATCATTCATTTTATTTTTGTATTCCTTTTCCTTATGACCAAATTTATTTCAGAAATGAAAAACACCATTGAAAGATAAATACATTTTAGCATCAAGTTGTTTGACAAGAGTTCTTCCGGAGTACCTTCTTAGACCTTTGATTTGACCATCTTCTCACTGAGTCTTCTTACCATTAAATTTCTTTGCTTTAGAACTTTGACCTTTCTCAAACCCTAAACCACTCTTATCCATTTTTTAATTTTTGAGAGGTAATCAACTCATCAAGCATTGTCGAGCTTATCTTAAATTTGTCTTCAAAACTTCTTTCTTTTTCTAGATTAGATCTTAAGATTTATGCTTCTTCCTCAAGATTCAAGCATTCATCCATCTTCCTCTAAATTTCAATTTCTTGACATTCTTTGATTCTTTTCTTCTCATCCAATTGTTGTAGCAGGCTGGAGACAATTTCATATGCTTTAACTAATAGATCACATGCTTGAACACTTTTACTTTGCAGATTTTCAATATACTCATTCAGTTTCATCAACTTGTCCTTCTGATCTTCCATTTCTTCTAAATATCTAGCAAAGATCACTTCCAGAGGAAAAAAATATTATACTCAAATTTTGGGACCTTCCTCAAGCTGTTAGGCTTATTCTAAGGAACCAAGCTCTTATACCAATTGTTGACCATTTGAAATATTGAGAGGGGGGTGAATCATTATTCCATAAAACCGCAATAAAATCCATCTTATCATTATCACAATTCTAATTGAATCAACAAGAAGGATCATAAAAACAAATCAATGCAACCATACACATGAACACCAAGATTTTTACGTGGAAAACCCAAAAAGGGAAAAACCACGGTGAAGGTTAACTCACAATATATTATATTCAGATACAAAATATTTCAGGGCTCACTGCTAGGACTCACGATCCTTAAAAAGGTTGACTACCTGAGTACAAAATATGGCTAACCGCCAAGATACAAAGATAGTGGCTCACTGCCAAAAGATTGAACTAATGGAATACACCTTTAATGTGCAGGGTTCAACTCCAATGAACCTTAGAATATGAAGTGTTTCCTCACACAACAATTGCTCAACAAATTTGTAATGATCCACAACTGATAAAGCATTTAGGCTCAAATCTTCATACAACCCTTAATCCTTTTTGCACCTCTTCTTCCACATACTCTTTCACTCACACATCTTCTCATTCTATATATAAAAGTATATCTTATTCATTAATTAGGTCAACCTAATTAGATGAAAACAAAATAATCAAAACTTTCTTTGTCGGCAGCATATGTGATTTAAATATTTAATCCATCTAGTGCATTATACCAAGTCAACTAACATCCATAAAACATAGCTAGTCTCCATAATGCATTACATACACTAAGTCGACCAAAACTAGAACACAATTTTCTAAACCAACAAATAAACCTCAAATCAAACACCTTCTAGATCTGAGAAAACATTAATTTTCCATCATACCACCAACATAGAGACTGCCAACTAAACCCCAGCATAAGAATGTTCACCTTAATAAAATGTGGAGTCTCCCACACAGTATTCCAAGCATAGAACAATAGTAGAATACAGAGTTGAACTCTATCAAAGATAACTTTCTGCTCACAACCAAAAACATCTCAAGATCTAGGATACAATTGTCTGAATGAGTCATGATTACATGGTTAAGAGATTAGAGTCATATCAGATCTTGCGGTGAATTATGGACTCAAATACCAACACATTGATCCATCACAAAAGAGTATTATCAATAGAGAACAACTTTTGGTAAACCAAGTAGACTTCCCATATAGTTATCACCATTTTGACATCAATGACAACATAGGGACAACCAACACAAACCATCCATACTTCATGCTCATGTTGCAAGGCTCCATAATCCCAACATTATGAATTTATGATATTGAATGGTTTATATTGTTAGTTTCATTTAAAGACAAACCAAATCATAATTAATTTCTTAATGTAAGATAGGACTAATAAAGTGAAAAAAAATTGTTATTTTATGATAAAAAATAATAGATTTCACTTCAACCTTATCAATATTTAATTTACTTAATTAAAACATATTTTATTAAACAAACTATTGAGTTGAGAATGAGAAATATTAAAATAACTAAAGATATAGAGACAAATCTAGTAAAAATAACTACAATATAAAAATATACTAAAATTTTCTATGTTGGTGTCCTATGTTGCATGTTTTCATCTTAGGATTGTGTAAAATGAAATTTATTTTCTAGAAATTACTTTGTCTACACACTAAGAGATTGTGCACTTAGCCTTTGTATATCTTGGTTTAGAGGAAATAAAATAACCAATCTATGAGCATAAAATTACTAGCTCTACAAGAATGTAATGCTCTAGAGTGTATATATGGTTAGATAAAAGGATATGATGGTCACTAATAGGTTCAAGTCAATAAGAATGGAAAATAAAGAAGAAAAAATAGATAACTAATATAATTATAAGAAATAATGGAGATGCTAACGAATATAAGAAAGAGGTGAGTGTTACCATCATGTGTAAGTATGAAGAAGTCTAAATGATTATGAAAACACATGTACATACAATAGAAAGAGAGAGGGAGTATGATAGGTATACCTAGGAGAGAGGATACATGAGAGGTAGACTTACAAGGAGAGAGGGAGGGAGAGAGATGCATAGAGAGAGAGCTACAAAGAGATATATATAGAGAGAGAGAGAGGATATGGGGGGAGAGAGAGGAGATAGGGAGAGAGTGAGGTAGGGAGAGAGATAGAGGTATTTACTAGGAGAGAGAGAGATAGAGAGAGGAGAAAGGGTGGGAGGGAGAGAGAGGTAAATAATCTCACAATCTCATGTAAACCCTTAAAATCAATCAATGACAAGTTTAAAAATCATTGTACCTAAAAATTTAGAGCTATTCTTGCCGAAATAACTTCTTTTGTGTATTTTTTCCAGATGCTTGAATTGTTCAAAAATATTAAAATTATTTATATGATATTTTTTGGTCATAAGTCTTTTAACCGATAAGTTTTTGTTCGAATAGGTTTTGGCTGAAACCCTTTTGACCGAAAAGGTTTCGGCTGAAATTGTTAGTGGCATCCTTGTTGGAAGTCACCTCAACCTTTTCCAAATATTTCTAAAACTTTCCACTTGAGCGAAATATTTCTTTAGTCAAAATGAATTTTTTCAAAAAACTAAAGGTACCTTTTTGTAGAGCTCGGAGTTGAAAATGAAAATATATATTTTTAATTCTTTTGATTGATTATAATATATTTTTTTAATATTGCAATTAGGTTCTTATAATAAAAATGAGGCTGATTAGAAATTTAAAATAAATACTAAAACATATTAAAATAATTTTTAAAATACATGTTTTATTAGAGGAGAGAATCCACTCCAAAAGAGTATAATTTTTTTTTGAAAAAGATAAAAAAAAAATAGACAAAACAAAAGTTGATATCAAATTCTAGTAAGTTTGACTTTAAAATGTTATTACGAGAAAAATATGCATTAAATTTTTTATTTTTTTTCCATAAACTATATATTGAAGTTACCTATTTGGAAAAAAATCATGGGAAAATAAAATTGTTCTCTTTTTTTGTGACATCAACTTGATGTCACTTTTTCTTAAAATTTTCAACAGTTCAAAATTTTATCTTAAATTAAAAAATATATATCAATTTTTATTTTTTTTAAATTACAAGCATAAACTTCATGAAGAGTTCTAAATTTCATTAGTTTATATCATTTTCAAATTCAAAACATAAAGGCCACTTTATGCGGTCAAAGTTGAAATTTTATGTTTGTGTTGGTCGATTCCTTTATAAAAGTGTGACACGGGTTTGTAATTTTACCCATATTGCTCTTTTAGTAAATATGAAATTGTAGAAACTTTTGGAAGTGGGATTTATATAGCCTATTAATTATCTTGAGTGGGTCTCTAATATTGTTCAGCTTCCAAGATAACCAGGGGCATTTGCATTTGTATAGACTTTAGAGACCTTAACAAAACATGTTTGAAAGATGTTTTCCTACTACCCAACATTGACATCATGGTTGACCTTATAGTAGGACATGAAATACTATCACTCATGGATGAATTCCTAGGATATAATCAAATTAAATTAGTCACTAAATATCAACATAAAACTTATTTCATCATTCCTTGGGGTACCTTTTTCTATCAGGTGATGCCTTTTGGGCTTGAATGTGGGAGCTACATATTAGAGAGCCATGATAGTGATATTCCTTGACCTCCTCCATTTCATAATGGAGGACTATGTTTATGACCTCTTGGGAATTCAATAACAAGAGGGGTCATATCCAAGTTCTTGAATGTATCTTTGACCAATTATTTGAATACCAAGTACATCTTAACCCTAAAAAGTGTATCTTTGGCATCACTATAGTAATTTTGTAGGATTCATTGTATCACAAAGAGGAATCAAAGTTGATATAGCTAAGGTCAAGGCCATATTATAAATTCCTCCTTTCAAGACCATCAAATAGTTGCATAGTCTCTAGGGAAAACTTCAAGCAATCTAATGCTTCATAGAATAGCTTACAAACAAATTCCAACCATTCATTTACCTTATCCATAAGAATGGATGGTAATGAGGGCCACATGTCCAAGCATTACCCAATAGTTTCCATAACATGTGCTACTTTTTTGTTCAATCAAAGTATTTGCTCAAATTAACTATTGAGGGTGGAAAACCGCATTTAAAACCAATGAGGACCTATATGAATGGATGGTAATGCCATTTGGATTGTCAAATGCTCCAAGCACATTTATGAGACTAATGAATGAATTTTTGAAGCCTTTTATTGGGAAATTTTTTGTTATGTATTTGGATGACATACTTTTGTTTAGTAAAACTAAAGAATATAACTTGCAGCATCTTGACATGGTTTTGTAGAAGTTGAATGAAGAGAAATTGATGATAAACCTCAAAAACTGTGAATTTATGAAAGAGGAGCTAGTGTATCTTGGTTTTGTGATCTCCAAGGGTTCATTGAAGATGGATCCCACCAAAGTAGAGGCAATTCTCAGTTGGCCAACTCCAAATTCAATAGGGGAGGTAAGAAGCTTTCATGGACTTGCTAGATTCTATAGTAGATTTATAAAGAATTTTAGTCATATCTGCTCACCAATTATTGACACCATAAAAGGAGATTAAAGGAAAAGATTTCAGTGGACACAAAAAAGGACAATCCAACAAGGTAGTAGATGCTTTAAGTTGAAGGTCAATTTTGGTGCATGAAATCCAACTCAAAAGTGTGGGAATAGATGCCTTGAAGGGTATTTATGTAGAAGATGAAGACTTCAAAGAGGTATATGATGTTTGTGATCAGTTTAAAGACGCTTTTCATGATGAATATTCTATTTTTTTATTGCAAGATGGCTTGTTGTTTAAAGGTGATCAATTATGTATTCCAAGGTTCTCCATGAGAACTAATTTGATAAAGGAGAAACATTGTGGTAGTTTAGGAGGAAATTTTTTGGTTGATAAGACATTGGAACAGGTAAGGAGATTTTATTTTGGCCAAAGATGCAAGTAGATGTCAGAAAGTTTGTGGAAAATTATGTCATCTGCCAAAGAGCCAAGGGTTCTACTTCTAATGCAGGTCTTTATCAGCCCTTACCAATACCTAATGGACCATGGGAGAGTCTAAGTATAGATTTTGTGTTAGGTTTGCCAAAAAAATCAGAGGGGTTATGATAGTGTGTTTGTTGTTGTTGATAGATTTATTAAAATGGCTCACTTTATTCCATGCAAGTGCACAAATGATTATTCTCACATTGCAGGGTTATTTTTCAAGGAAATAGTTAGAATTCATGGTATCCCATTGAAAATTGTATCAGATAGAGATTCAAAGTTTATAGGTCACTTTTGGAGGACCCTTTGGAGGAAGCTTGGAACAAATTTGACCTTTAGTACTGCCTATCATCCACAAATAGATGGGAAAACTGAAATTGTTAATAGCTCACTTGGAAATATTTTGAGATGCCTCACAAAATAACATGGACAACAGTGGGACTTGGTTTTTCCACAAGTTGAGTATGCCTACAATGATTCAATCAATAGAAGCATTGAGAAAAGCCCATTTGAAGTGGTGTATGGTCTAAAACCTAGAGGTGTGTTTGAGCTCAGGGATTTGAAGGGAATGGAGAAGAGAAGTGTTGAGGGAGAAGAATTTGCAGAGGCCATGAGGGAGATACACCAGAAAGTTAGAGAAAATCTACATAAAAGTGTTGAAAAGTATAAGAAACATGCTGATTTGAAAAGAAGGGATGTTCAATTTAAGGTGGGAGACTTGGTCCTTGCACATTTGAAGAAGGAAAGGTTTCCAAAGGGAAAGTACACCAAGTTGCTGATGAAAAAAATTGGGCCATTTAGAGTGGTCCATAAGTTTGGGGCCAATGCCTATGAGATAGAACTCCCTCTTGGAGTGGCTATCTCTCCAATCTTTAATGTTGGTGACCTATACCCTTTCAAGGAATCTATGGATACAGGTATAGGTGTTGATGCAGATGTTGTTGATGAAGATTGGGTCAAAGATCTACCATCGAATGAGCCGTTGAAGCTCGAAACCATTTTGGACACTAAGGAGGTGAAGAGAACAAGGCACAAAGTCTATAATGAATATATTTTGAAGTGGAAAGGCCTACCCCCTGAAGATGCAACATGGATGATAGAAGAGGATATTAAAAAGCATGGAACTACTGTCTAAGAGCTGATCTTAGGTGGAACGTGAGATTCTTTTCTCTCTGGGTGTATGGTGTAGGGGCACCTAGGCAATTTTGTCAAAATAATGTAAATAGGTGTCTTAGGTTGAGTTTGATGTGTTAATCAAATGTTTTGATGTAATAAGGTCTAGTTGAGGCCATTTTTGATATGTTCAAGTCATATAGGGTCATTTAGTTGAGTTTTGTCAATTTTGTTAAAATGTTGCAAAATTTTCTTGTGCAACTTTGCAATTTTGGCATATTTAGGAAGTTGAATGGTCACCTTTTAGAAAATGGGTTGGATTCCATTGGTTTTCAGTTGGAACATGTTTTAAAAGTCCTCACAAACTTTGAGGAAACTTTTGGAAGTGATTTTGGTGGAAAACAATCAAAGAAAGCTCTATTTTTAGTGAATTTTTAGTTTTTTCTGTGTTTCTAAGTTTTGTACAGCTTTGTACACTCACTAATTGAGATGAATTGAATTGGCATCTATAGAGTAATGTTTCTTCTTTTATTTAGTTGTGGTTTTATTTATTTTTATTGGGAAATAAGGTAGTTGAAGAATTTTTCTACAAACCACCTGTAAACCCTAGGTTCAAGGGTTTGAAGACAAAAATAATGGTTTACAACCCATTCCACTGTTGAAACTTGGCCAAACTCGATGGAATGGAGGGTTTGAGTGTGATCTTAGAGATTTTGAATTTTTTAGAGAAGGAGATGGATTTTGGGGCATATTTGAGCTTTCCCTAGCCTAACATCCTTATGTTAGGCTAGGGCAAGCTCAAATCCTAACATCCTCATGTTAGGCTAGGGCTTAGGAATGTTAGGTAGGATAGAGATTATGTGTGACAGAAAATTTGTGATGATTTGTGGTGAAATAAACTACATATTGGGACCCTATATGATGTGTTTGAACTTTTGGATTGGATGTTTGAGAATTTGTGATTGAATTTGATATACTTGCTTTGGAAAAGTGGCCTAATTTGGCCTTGGAGCAACATAGCAGACCTATTTTAAAGAATTTTTTACAAAATAACCTTAGTCCCAAGTTGTATATGTTGAATTAGGTCCTAATGGGTATCTAGGATGGTCAATGGTTTGTGGGTTAATGGCCTTCTCTAAAAGATATGTACAAAAAACTAGGTTTGGAGACCTACAAGCAGAATTGTGAAGTTGTGTGAGAAACCACCATAGTTAGGGTTTTAAACCTTGAATAAGTTGTTGAATTGAGTTGTGTGAACATAATCCACCATGCTCTACATGAATATTCCACATAATAGTTAACAATGTGAATTATTGGTTGAATAACTCTTCACCCTTGCTTATGATGTTCCTAATACTAGGCTTGTATGTGAACCTATTGGTCCCAATTCCCCTTGGTACCATTAAATTCACATATATTAAAGATAATAATATCCCACCAAAACCTATCAATTAGATATTAGTGACTTATTACTCAAAGAGAATCAAAAAATCTCCAAGATTGAGACAAGAAAGGAAAATTCAAGCCCAACTTGTTAGGCCCCTTCATCATCATTGAAAAATATGGACTAGGAGGATACCAACTTGCCACACCAAAAGTTCAGCCACTGGAAGAGCCCATCAATAGTTTTCACCTCAAGAAGTTTCATGCTTGACCTAAGGAATATCCCAAATATTGAAAAATATAATATATATAATAGTAAAGAGAAAATAATATGTCCAAAGGTGAAAACCACTTCAATGGTGTATTGAGAAAGTACCATGGTAAAAATCCATTTACAAGCACCATGTGTAGTAAGATTTATTCCACCATCTATTAGGACATAATATACATTCCACTCATTACACTCATTCCCATATTTTATATTCTATAATAAAATCACCCCCCTTCCATAATAAAACTATCATGGCTTGGTTGAAAATTAAATAATGTCATATTCCTTCACCATCATATCATTCAAAATCCACCTACCATTTATTCATTAATTTTTATTCCCTACCCTTGTATATTTGGGGCACATCCATGCATCTAGTTTATGAATTGGAGCTTATTACATGCCTTACACTTGTTGGGTAGGCCTTTGTACAAATAAGTTTTATCTACTACATCTTTCCCCATAAAATACCATTACATTAAAAATTCCATATCATAATAAAACCTAAAACACCACCTCACCCCATATTATCATATTTTGGACCTAATAAAACTAAGCTTACTTGACTTGAACTTAAATAAGGTAAGCCACGCATAGGAAATTGCACCACATTAACAATCATACACAAGATCAACTCTCATCCAAAAACCCAACCAACATACATGTTTCCCATCATCCTTACCTTTATCACCATCAAGCATTTAGGGATGTATCCTTCTCATATCAAGTCCAATCCAATCCTACATCATTTATCCTTTCTTGGCAAGAGATATGATGGTTGCATGATTTTATCTTAGTTGATGTTTTATTTTGATCTATCTATTCTAACCCATGACTATATCTACTCAAGGCTACTTATATCTTTTTATATCTTGATGTGGTTTGACTAGTTTACAATGAGTTATGGTCCTTTATTTCTATCTAGTGTGTTTTGGTTGCTCTTTGCATGACCCACCAAGGCTAATCCCAACCTTGTGTGTGTAGAAATGACTTTAGGTATAATGGTTGTTATTTGCATCAACTCAGCCAGTTAATATCAATGCATTGTGTGCACAAGGATACCCTCATACTTTAAAGTTCACACCTTACATGACCCCCCAAGGTTATAACATGTATTGCATGTACTATAACTGTTGGACTCAAGAGAACACTGAGAGGGGGGGTGAATCAGTGTTCAACAAATCCTAACTTTCATTAGTCCAAAACTTATACCATTTTGTCATTACATTAAAATAAAGATGCAAGCATTCAAAGGAAACATTCATAACACACATATTTTTGTGTGGAAACCCTATTAGGGGAAAAACCATGATGGAGGTTAATCCACAATTTGAGTACTCAAATATAATTGTTTAAAAAAGAGAGTGCACTTGCATTCAGGCACACTGCCTAGAGCTCACTGCTCAAAGAGAAAGGCACACTGCCTTACAAAATTTAGATTAAGACCATCTGAAGGGTGAACTAAGATAGTAGCATCTTCTTATGCCAAGTTACAGTTCCGATGTAGCTCATAGATTCGATTTTAGATCTGCTTTCTGACTCTGCACTTCGCTCTACTCTGCTTTGCTCTTTGCATCACTTAGAGACAAATTCACACTACTAATCTGCTGAATTTCAAACCATATTCATGTTTCATATATTTTCTACCTTTACACACTTCTCCACATTCCATACATACCAAAATGATAGAACCGATCTCATATATATATCTGCTAACAAGGATTTATTCATCCATCAATCGGCTTCATAAAGTATTAAGTTACTTTCATCTTGTCAGCCAGATCCACCACTAAATATTTATGCGCATCCTCCAAAGTCAGTTAAGACAAAGAGAGGACCCAAACAAAACTTAATCAAGCACAAAAACTTTTAATTAATTACATTTGTGATTACTATACTTGTCGGGTCAGCCTTTTAGCACAAATAATCAACAAATTAGTGTACCGGATCTTCTAGATCATGTACCAGTGAGTGCACATCAAAACAATCCTTCACCAAGGTATTGAAAACATCAACAGACCTTCCTTAGAGATCCTCAACTCAAAATATCTATTCGGTAAGGTGTTCAGATTAAATTTTATGTCTGTAACCGGATTCCTTGTTCTTTACTTTGTTCTGGCAGTAGGAACCAAGACTATACTGCAGGACGGATGTAAGACTTAGGATGCCATTGAGGCTACTTAGGTTTCCATCAATGACAACACTTACAAGCCATATTCCAACAATCTCCCCCTTTGGTATTGATGGAAACACTTAGTGAAAAATGACTAAGTGTCGAAATCATTATAGGTATACTGCCAAATTTCTGCACTTTCTCCCCCTGAGATTTATAAGGCATTCTCTACCCCTATACTGCATTACTTTCTCCCTCTATAGGGCATTTTTCACTGCAGTCTCTCCCCCTTTGACATCAGTGACCAAGCATGGATGCCATATGCCAAAAATACAAAAAGTGATATTGACAAGATAGTGAAAAAACATGTGTTCAAAATCCTCAAGGCTTCAAGAATTTATCACATATATGCCGACAGATCTCCTCCTTTGATTAAATCTTCAAAAACTTGAAAAAAAATTACTACTATCTTTAGAAGATTATATTATGGTTTTTCTTCACTTCCAAAAGGAATTTCTTCCAAGGATCTATTGTGATTCCAATGATAATGATCAAGCTATTGTTCTTGGAAGTCTTGTTAACAATTTCAGTTAGAGATTTAGGAATTGTAATTGCTTCTTCCAGTTTCTCACCATTCCTCAATATTTCCACCATCTGCTCCAATCTGCATTCGATTAGATCTTTTACCTTCTGAAAAGTATCCATAAGAGTGTTCTTGGAGAGTTGAATTTTTGTGTGTGTTGAATGTAGCTCCCAAATTCTTTTCCTGACGGTGCCATCTAGATCCTGAGATATGTCAAAGCTTTTACCAATGTCATTCAATTATGTTTCAATCTGATCCAACTTCTCTTTGTAATTGTTGACTGCATGGGGCCAACAAATGCAATAGTTGTAGATTTCAATGGTTGAGTTTATGCATTGCCTTAACTCATTCATTTTTTTCTTCAGTTTGGAAAGGGATAGTCTGAATTGCTCCTTCAATTGAGAGATATCTTCACCAGCTTCCTTTTCTTGAGCTTCATAATTCAATGTTTCTTTGCTACATTCAATCATTTGATCGGGAAAAATGTTTTGCAAGCTTTCCAATCTAATCTTGCATTGCTCAACATGAGAATTTAACACACTTAGAATCATGTATTGATCATATGATGGTCTGGAAGACCATAACCTAGCTATTTTCTGCATTCCACCTTCTCCTTGAATAAGTTGTTGTAGCTTTTCTTTTTTTAGATCTTCTTCCTCACTACCTTTTTCTAGTTTAGATTCACTTTTCAGTGGATCCTCGGTTTCTTCATCAGATTCTTCATCCGGAATGTCCACAATTTCCTTTTCTTTTCCTTTTTCCTCAATTTTGGGAACTTTCCTTTCCGAAGGGCTTTATTCAATAATTTCCTTTCCTCTTTTTTGTCCTTTATCAATGCCACCAAAAGAGGAACTAACTTCAACTGATCTTACTGGAAGGGAAATATTGATTGAACCACACTTTTCAAGCACATTCTTAAAGAAATTCTCAAATTCTAAATCCCAATTGGCCATGCTCTTAGAATAAGAGTATATTTGTTTGCATACCAGTTCGTTTGATTTCCATACCACATTGTCAATTTTTGGCAAGCAATTCAAGAAATGTATTACCAGACATATAATCAAAGTACCGAACGTGAAAGGGTGACCTATCTCCTTTTTCAGTTGTACATTCTCCATGAGTTGATCCTTTAACAACCTGCATAGGTCAAAGTCCTGACCTTCAGTTATCGTCTTGTGAGAAATGTAGACTGTACCAGCTGATGTGGTTCCTTCTCAATTTTTGTAGAAGATTTTATATGTTATTCTCTGACCAATGTAATTTGTAATAGGATTATTGATTGTAGCAATTATCAAGGCCCTCTGATCTCTGATTATTCTGGTTAGGAGTTTGACCTCTTTGTTCTGAATAGATTTCTTCCTTGGTATATCTTCGACTTTGCAAAATCCAGTTAAATTCTCAATTGCCTCCTTTCAAATGATGTAAGGTTTCTCCAAAGTTAAAACATCATCATGTAATCTGCTAAATATGAATTTCATGAATTCTGCATTCTCAAAGTACATAAACTCACTCCACATATCCAAAGTCCCATGTTTAGCTTCGCTCAATTGCTTTAATTCATTGGACAGTAAAAAATTCCTCATAGACCTAATATTTGCACTGTTATATTCATCTAGAATGATCAACCCTTTGATTTGTTCCATTTTCTTTTCGTATTTAGGGTTTGCAACCGTACACCAAATTGTATGAAGATTTTGAGAATAATTTGAAATACTTGATAAAATTTGAGATTTGCCAATATTGAATTGATTTTACTGCTTCGTAATTCTCCTCCCCAGTGCTCTCCTTCTTTCCTTCTTCTATGCAAAGTGACAAATGACCATTCTGACTTGAATTTTATAGCTCGCAAATGTGCAATAAATGCATTTTCCCTAAGTTTTCCGGAGACTCTGTTTTCCCAAGCAACGACAAAAAAAATCTTTTGCAAACCTATGAATTGTCTGAATTTTCTTTGCCAAGGTTATCCAAAACTTTTGTACATCATAAATACATTTTCTCGACTATTTTCTTCATTTCGGTACCATCCATAGATAGGGGAGAATATATTTTCTTGAAAGATTCCCACTAGGCTAGTGGCGTGAAATCAATTATTGGAAGAGTTACCAAAAACAAGTTCTAGTATGGAACCATTTCCAGCATTAGAATAATTCTTCCTTACCCATGTCTTCTTCATCTGATCTTTGATTTCATCTATAGTCACTTTTTCTTTTCCTTTATCATTTTTTCTCTATATTTTTGCCTCTGTATACTGGACCTCTTATGTCTACATTTTTTTTTCTATAGAATCTTGCAATGTGACCATACTTATTGTAGTTGTAGCACACAATTATTTCTTGTCCTGACTAATCATTCCAATGACTTCTTCTAGATCTGCATTGATTAGTAACATGCCCAAGTTTCCCACATGTGTAGCATTCAACATTTTTTCTATCAACAGAGTAACTTGACACATTTATGCACTCAATTGATTTATGACCAAACTTTTTGCAATTGAAACAACATGAAAAACAATATCCATTAAACTTTTGTGCATTAGGTTGTCTTACCGGATACCTTCCATTTTTGTTCTATTTGAAATTCTTTTGACCGGATCTGGAACTTTCTCCCTTTTCATATCCAAGACCTCTCTTATCATTTCCACTCTTCTGTCCTTAACTCAGCTCATCAAGTTTTACTGAACTGATCTTAAACTTTTCTTTGAATTCATTTGCAATGACAAGATCATTCCTAAGAGTAACAATCTGCTTATCAAGTTCTTCTTCATTGTTTCTAGTTCTTTGTAGTTCACTTTCCAACTAAGTGAATTCCCCTTTTATTCTTCTGCATTCATCAGATTTCTCTTTCAAGGTTTGAGCAAGATTTTCCTCATTTTCCTTCCTATCTTCAATCTCTTTAGTCATCTTCATCATCATAGATTCCATCTCAAGTTTTATAGTAGCATTATCTTTTGCAAGATTTTCACATTCTTCAGTTATTTACTTCAAGGTTTGATTCAAGTGAGCATCATCCATATTTTTGTTCTCCTTTTGTTTTATCTTATCACAGAGATCCTTTCTTTTCTCCCTGGATTTAATAATCCAATCTTTCAATGACTGGATGAATTTCTCAGCATCTCTAAGATTTTCTTTTAATTCTTGAACTTTTTCTTTAGACTGATCAAGGTCATCAAGTGCCACCAGAAGCTGTTGTTGAAGACTACCAGATTCCATCACATTCCAAGATCCACCTCAATCTACAAAATTTCTTCAAAGGAACTACGCTCTGATACCATTTGTTGGACTCAAGAGAAGACTGAGAGGGGGGTGAATTAGTGTTCAACGAATCTTAACTTTCATTAGTCTGAAACTTATACCATTTTGTCATTACATTAAAAGAAAGATGACAACATTCAAAGGAAACATTCATAAAACCATAACACATATTTTTGCGTGGAAACCCTGTTAGGGGAAAAACCACGGTGGAGGTTAATCCATAATTTGAGTACTCAAATATAATTGTTTACAAAAGAGAATGCACTTGCATTCAAGCACACTACCTAGAGCTCACTGCTCAAAGAGAAAGGCTCAGTGCCTTAAAAAAATTAGATTAAGACCATCTGAAGGGTGAACTAAGATAGTAGCATCTACTTATGCCAAGTTACAGTTCCGGTGTATCTCATAGATTTTATTTTGGATCTGCTTTCTAACTCTGCACTTTGCTATGCTCTGCTCTGCTCTTTTCTGCTCTTTGCATCACTTAGAGACAAATTCGCACTACTAATCTGAATTTTACACCATATTCATGTTTCATTTATTCGCTACCTTTACACACTTCTCCACATGCCATATATATATATCTGCTAACAAGGATTTATTCATCCATCAATCAGCTTCATAAAGTATTAAGTTACTTTCATCTTGTTAGCCAGATCCACCACTAAATCTTTATGTGCATCCTCCAAAGTTGGTTAAGACAAAGAGAGGACCCAAAAAAAACTTAATCGAGGACAAATACTTTTAATTAATTACATCTTATACATCGATGATTACTATACTTGTTCAGTTGACCTTCTAGCATAGATAATCAACAAGTTAGTGTATCGGATCTTCTAGATCACGTACCAATGAGTGCGCATCAAAAAAATCCTTCACCAAGGTATTTCAAACATCAACAAACCTTCCTCAGAGATCCTTAACTCAAAGTATATGTTTGGTAAGGTGTTTAGATTAACTTTTATGCCTGTAATTAGATGCCCTATTCTTTACTCTATTCTGCCAATTGGAACCGAGACTATATTGCAAACCGGATGTAAGACTTAGGATACCATTTAGGTTGCCTAGGTTGTCATCAATGACAACACTTACAAGCCATATTCCAACAACAACAATCTTTTATTTGAGAGTAAAGTCTATTCAAAGGTTACATTATCACCTTGGTTTGTATACCCTAGTTCATAGTCTCCTTTGCTATATCAAAATATAGGAATACTCTCAACAAACCAATACAATCTCACCTACTCATTCATCTTTATGCATTCTCCCTATCCATTTATATCCTTCTATCCATTTCTACCCCATGAATTTATAACAAACTAAATAAAAATATTTAATCATTCCCCCCCACATATACCATAACCAACTCATATCCTTTACTAAAGGCTTAAATTTAGTTTTCCACCTATCCCCATCCCATCCTAATTGTCATCCCTCCAATTTATCCCCTTTCCTCTCACTTTGTATCATGACCAGAAAACATATATAATAAAATCACCATCATCTATTGCATCCATTCTCATCTTGCATATAATATAATCACCAACAATTAGGTTACATCATGATCATAACCATTTCACATCATAATAGAATACCATCATATATATCCATGACATAATATCAAAATATTCATCTAGAACATATCATAATTATCCATATATCCATCATCATATTCAAATCACCATCCACCTAAAGAAAATACCATCACTCGATGCCATCATAAAAATTATATATCATACATCATCAAATGATCACAAAACAATATTTACATCCATAAAAGTAACATTAAAAATATCTCATAAAGTCATAACATCCATTTATTAATCATATACATTTTATTTTTTGCATCATCATCATCCATAAAGAATACATAAACATAGTCTTTCTTAAAAATATAATCATATAGGATGTATTCATAAACCATATACATAAAAATCATACATAAATCATATAGAGTTTTCATACATAATATGAATCACATATGTAACATACATCATGCATATAAATTAAAACATATCATCCATCATGTGTATCATAACCATAATAAACATCATATAAGACATCATAAGTTATCAATCAAATCTCATCTCATATATAAGTAATAAAAAATAAAGCTCATGATACACTATTTCATCAATGTCTATACAGGAGGCTCAAAGCACCAATGAATATATATAGTAGGCTAACAAACATGTAATACATTCATGTCCAAAAAAATATTAGCTTGTGCTCCCACCCTCTGAAGGTGCTAGTGAGCTCAATGCTAGTGATCCTGACCATGGTGATGGTAGACCTCATGGAGGTGGTGGCCCCATACTGATCAATGGCCCTAAATGCACTAAAATAGATCTTCATGACTTAATTCTCTTTATAAAATTGGGATCTCTTTGATCCATTGGTACTATCCCCTCATATAGAGAACTATAGTATTGAGCCTCTCATGATGCCCATGTAGCCCCTTGTTGAGTTTATAGCATGTTATAAAATTCTTGGCTCATCCCCTACACATTAGGCATCCTCCTGGTACTTTATCTTCCCTCAATTGTGCTACATCTACCTCTTCCATCTACTACATAATATGATTTGAATCCCACTTAGTTATGGCCACATCTGAGAAATAATGGCACTATCCCATTCTATTATCATTCATTTCAGCTAGCTACCATCCCCATATACACCCTATTCCTATTTTTCTTCTAATAATCCATGTACCCTAGCTAGCTCCTCCTAAACACTGTCTCTCTTAGCCATTTTCTTAGTTGACTTTACCTATATTTATAATCCCTCTCTTCCTAGCACTCTAGTAGCTAGTACATAATTCTCCCTAGTCACACCTCCATATCTCCATCATCATCATCCCTTCCTGCCTTCTTGTTACATCCCTTCACTTCATCTCCTCTTGTGCATCCACCTCTATTTTCTCCTCCTCCTCCTTCTTGGCCTCTACCCCACCCTTCCTCTTCTCTACTTGCCTCCATATTGCCTACATCCTCCTCTTCCATTATTTCCCCCTCATCCCCACCTCCTATATCAATCATTTGTACCTCTGGCATCATCAAACAAACTAGACTTTATTCAACCCACCATACATCATAATTTTGTGCCATCCTACATCTATCATTGTTTCCCTTTACACCCAAGGTATTTCCTATACCCCCAACCAATATCCTCTCACCCCATACCCATCCACAAGCATGTCCCATGGACAAATCTCTCACATAACTCAAGAAAAGAAAGCCTCAAGTGTTAATTCTCCTTGCACTAACCCAAACTATTATTGCACATGCTTTTGTGTGTACTCCTTTATAATGTGGATCATGAAACCAATCAAATATTATCTCTACCAAGTATAGGGTAGTTTCTTGTCATCTCCATCTCAATCCTCATAATCCCTCCACAACATCAATACCATTCACCACTCACCTCCAATAGGTCATATACTCCATCCTCCTATGATGAAGATCCCCCTATATAGGTTGATGTATGACCATCCATGTTCCCTAATCCTATCACCCACCAATATCAACACCATTATATGCTCCCACACCTAGATATGCAATAGTGTGACACCACACCCTAGGCTCCTCCTATCTTTGTACACCATTAGATGCATATCCCTATAGATGTATTCCAATACATATGATCCTCACACATAAACTAGACCCTCTAATAGTGTCTTATCCAAAACTTGACCCCATCTAAGGAGGAAGCTCTAAGACCTCCAATAGCCCAACCATCGGTATAGAAACAAATATGGGTAGGTTCAATAGTGTCTCCATGCCCTCTATCAAGTCTAGCTTGATGTTGTGAATTAGTAACTCATGCGTCAAGAAGTGTAGAGGAAAAATGATGCTCCCCCTCCCCAAGGGATGAGTGTTCCTCAACTACCTCAAAGGAAAAGCTCAAGTGACAAGGGTGGAAAGACATGAAGTTTTGGTTATATTTTATGTTTTATGATGATTTAAAAAATAAGGATTTTAGAGACCAAAAGAGTAGACTTCATCTAGATCTCATGAGCAAGTTGATTGGCTCTTAGCCAAGGACAATAGTGCAGAACACAGATGGCCCCATGGTGCACTATAGTCTCGTACAGTATGAAAACAAAACTTGCTGACAAAAATGTCTAAGAGTCTACTAACTATTCCGAGACTAAAATATGAATGTTATGCTAAATTATAGTAATTTTTTTAGTGGCTAATATTCGCCAATTGGCTAATACCTAAAATTTGGAAATCCAAAATTGACTAATAGTTCAAGCTGGAACATGGCTTGAATCGCCATATTTTTAAAAAAAATTATTATAATCTTATTGAAATCGCCAAAAAAAATATTTTATTAAAAAATTTAACTAAAATATCTGCCACAATATTTGATACATGATTAGATTAGATTCGCATAAATTTTATAAGTTACAGTAGAAATTTATATTAATTCACCAATAGTATATCATAATTATTATTTTCTTTAGGGACATATTTCTAATCTTTAGTTTCCACCATTTTATTACAATATAATCTATGGCCCTCATTGTATTTTGCGAGCTAAAATGTACCTACGAACTTTAAATCTTCATGGGGCCTGAAATTGCTTTAGATCGTTGATCTTAGAGATCAATGATCCAAAAGAAACTTCGGGCCCCATGAGCATTACAGATCACAAGTAAATTATGCCTCACAAAATACAATGAGGGTCATTAGATCAACAATCCAAAAATAATTTTGAGCCCCATGATCATTATAGATTACAGGTACATTTTACCTCACAAAATACAATGAGGGCCATTAGATTATATTTTAAACCAATGGTGCAAAGAAAATATTATAGTCTACCCCTTAAACCCATTGATAATTCCCACCCTAGAGCCCCTAATTTTCCATAAGAATTATTTTTTTAGATTGGAAAGATTCACCATCATAATTAATGTATTTTCTTATTATTTTTAAGATTCGCCAACATTTTCTACAAAGTTTCAGCGTTGTAAAAAAAATCGCCAATAAATTTTATTTTATTTTTCAAATAAAGGAAAGATTCGCCAATAGAAATTAATATTTTTTCCCAAAAAAATGAAAGATTGGCTAGGATTTTATCTTTTTTAGGGTGGTTTTTTAAATTTATCATTGCTAAATTAAAAAAATATTGGAAATGACAAAGATAACATAAAAATAACTAATATACATAGATTAAACAAAATGAAATGACAAGATGGAAAAGGGGAGGAAGAACTCACAAGAGGTCCAATGTTTTTTAGCTTCCCATGATACTCCAAATCAATAGCCTACACACACAAAAATGAGACAAAATTTTGGGGTTGTTTAGGGGTTTGCCTCAGTCAAACCCTCGCATAGGTGTTCCCACCTCCACAGATAGCTAGATAGATAGGTAGAGAAAATAATAGATGAGAAAGTAAATAGACTAGATAATAGACAAATTAGAATGATAACATGCTATCAAAATAAAGACAGTAATGGAAGAGAGATCATAGTTACCCTCCTTTGGAATTTGAGAAAGCCAAAAGGAAGAGCATGCAACCTCCTAAATGTGCCAAGATATTCAAAGTGCTAGTGTAGAATCCAAGATGTGATAAAGCTTGCTAAGAATGATCAAGAGAGAATGGTGTAGAAGAGAGCTAGAATGCTTGAGAATGAAAGAATGATCAAGAGAGAATGAATTAATTAAAGATTGAGTGAATAGAGTTGAATGAGATTGAATTAATTGAATGAATGAAGAAAATGCATGCAAGAAGGCATTTTCAGCATGTCTGTAGCCACAGAGGCGTTACACTTTGTAGGTAGGTAGAAGTGTAACATCCCAATGGCCATAGAATCAAGAATCTTTTTGGGATATTTGCATAGCATGCAGATGTTTGTGCATCACGTTAGTGTCCATGATAAAATTTCACTTTAAACATCCAAAATAAAGGGTTTAGGGATGGAATGAATGTTAGTTGAAAGGAGAATTGCATTATTATCTTTAATTAGGCTAAAGTGGAGGTTATGTAATGCGAAATTGCATCGAGTGAAATTTTTGACATTACATTTTTCCCCCACTTTAGCGAGCATATGTATTCTAACATGTGTGAGCTAAAGTAGAAAGAAAGAGTTTGAAGAGAATATATCTAGGACGAAGAGGAAGTAGGTCTTCAATTCAATATATGTGATAAATAATTTGAGCTAGGACATGAAGAGGACATAGGTCTTCCATCCTACAAAGTTGACTGAAATCTCACCAAAAAAATGTTAGCTACAAACAAACACATTAGGGGAAAAAATGAAATATAGATATGATAGAATCTGAAGACATGACATAATCTTATCAGACAAAAGATAGCATTGATAAGTATGGATAGAAAGAAAGAGACCATATGGAAAGTAGATATGCTTTTGGTTGTTGCAAAATACATTGTAGGATAGTCACAAAAGAGACAAGTCTAGTTGGGTTGCCCCCAAGCTAGATGACGAGATTATAAGACATCAAAATATATAATTTTTAAGACAATTTTTTGAAAACTAAGCATAAGTAGATATGATAGCCCTCCCTTAGAATGATGTGTGCTATGAAAATGAGCACATTTCACTCTAAGGAGAATAAAATAAAGAGAGATGTTGTGGCATGACATACATGGTGAGATGTATTCATGAGATGTTTTCATGCAAGGGACAACACATAGAATCCACAACATCATGAAAACAAGAGATGAATAAATCAAGATCACGGGGATCCAATTATTTGGGGTCAAAACTAATCATAGATATAGATAAATAAATATAGTATAATATGTATGAACTGTCATCACCCCCCAAATAGATTAGAATGAGAGGAAGAGCACATGAAGAAAAAATAAAAAAAGTCGGGTCAACATGGAAGAGGCCTAAATTCCCTAATGCTTTGTATTGTTCCTGACATGAAAAGGTAAAGTTTTATGACAAATAGAAGACTGATAAGACAAATAGAAGAATTATATGATAGATTTTTTCTCTTATATCCAAGTACCTACAAGGGTATCAAGGGTCCTCTAGGAAAGAAAATAAATATAAACAAACAAGCACGGAGGAACACGGACAAGCACACAAATATAATCTAAAGTTAACAAAGAGGTACCACTCTAGTTTGACGCCTCCAACAAGTCACATTTCTCCAATCTAGATCATCATAAGGGGAGGGAAGGTGATCTTGTAGGTGGATAGCAAGGGAAGTACCAGTTGACTTGCCTACAATAAGAGCCAAAGAGGAAGTTTCCTCAATGTTTGCATTAGTAAGCTCTTGCAAGGTTGATATCATCGATCTATCAAAGATAGATGAAAAACTTAGAATGCCCTCCACCAAGTCAAACATACACTTCTCCAGAGTGAAGTGTTGTGACTAAAAAAGAGGAGGATGAACTAGAGAGTCACTTCTGACCTACAAAAGAGGGGCAGTAACAAACTCTAGGGAAGGAAGCAACGTACTCATCACAAGTATGGTATAAGCCAAAGCAGAACAAGATGAAGAAGGTAAAGAGGACTTTTTACGACCAACATTTGGAATGAGGTCATGTTGCAACTTACACAAAATATGTGGGGTCCTCATAGTAGAATTAGAAGAGGAAGAAGGAGAAGGAGCCACCACCTTTGTATGATGCATGTCAACAAGCTTAGTGAAAGGAAGAAGATCTAGAAAAGAGGTGATCCGAGGAGGATCCACAGAAGGAGTGATGAATACTTGCACCCTCTTTGGGTGAGGTTCATCAGGGTCCACTAAGGAAGTCAAAATAAAAATAGAGGTGATGGGAATAGAAGTAGGAAAAAAAATAGAGACAGAAGTAGAAGCGGAGACAGGAGTAGGAGCAGAGACAAAAGGTATATCCTTGGTCTTCTATGAGGCCTCACATTCCCAGTCCAATTCCCATTAAAAATTATTACACTCACATGCAAGTCAATTGAAATGGATATGTTCACCAAGAAGAGTTGGTTGAGAAGACTCCAAGGGATCCTATTATACTAAAGGAGTAGTCTCTGTAGCCATCACTAGTGGAAGAGAAATCTCCTAAGGAGAGATAGGAGGAGGAACAAAGATAGATATGGGGGTCTTAGTCATGAACCCCTTTCCCTTGTCTACTTTAGAGGTAGGTGGATGAATGGGAGGAGGCCTTAGAGGCCAAGATATAGGAACAACAAAAGAAGAGCCAACTCCCAACACCTGCTTCCCTTTACCATAGAGGGTGGGTTGAGGGATAATGGGTAAAATAGGAGTTGGAAGACTTGTGATTTAGAGTTCCACAACATGGGTACCTTTCCTTTTATTGCAATGGGCATAATAGGAGGAATTGATGACATTGTCAGGGGTTGTGAATTTGTAGAGGAAGATGCAGAAAGAGGAGAAGGCATATGGGTGATATCTTGATTTTCCTTATCCTTTGAAGGCATAGAGGACAAGGCATGTTATTGTGTGCACATAGAGGCCTTCATAGAAATAGAATGTGAAGAAGGAAGGAAAATAATATTAGGATCCGAGCCACTAGTCTTGTATCTGAAATAGGCTTGTAAAACAAGTCCCCTTGTGGTGGAAAGGGTCCAACTGGAGCAAGCCAAAATTGATCCAAAGAGAAGCCCCCATGTGACACGAGTGGTTTATACCAAATTTCTTGGATAGTGTGCACATTGTCATCATGGGAAATTTCAAGTACTTTTGGACAACTAAGGCAACCACATTCATGGATACAAGCCACAAAATTCCTATTTTAACCCTAAATAGGTCATATTGAGGTATCACAACAAATGGTACATCAAGAGATTTAATCTCAACAAGGACCGAAAAAGAGATAGATCAAATAAGTAGGACAAAAAGACCATCATGGGTATGGAGCATGGTCTTTGACTCATCATACTTCTCCTTATGTATTTTTTTTATAAAGAGTGTCTCCTCTGTAATGACATTGGCCTGACTAGTAGGATCAACCATAATGCCAGTCACGATGTTATCGTTGACTCGAGCCTGTATATATAACAAAGAAGGTTCTCGATTAATGGTAAAGTCACATGCTGTGAATGTTATGTCAGGTGTCTTATCCACATGACTTGAAGGAGAAATATGAGTCAAAAAAACTATGTTCACATATTCAAATGGGCTAGTCTCAGTAGATGAAGAGGCGGATGTTATCAAATTAGCAGAATGGGAAGGGAAATAATTTGTGTATATTCACAACTAGCCATTAGGCTTGGCTATAGATTTATTATAATCTTATTTCTTACCATCGATTTGGATGGTATCATTTTCAATGTGGTATTATATGACATGCCTAAGATGCACACATCATTCGATATCATGACCAAAGACCCGGTGATATTCACAAAAATTTTGTGCATCATACTAGTTAGGATAAATCTCAGACAATGATCTTATTTCTAAGAGGGAGATCGTACCATATTTTAACATTTTTTTAAGAAAATTTGTGGACTCAGATAACTTTGTGAATATTTTATCATATCCTGCAAAGTTCTTTTTCAGTAGGAACAGATACCACATTCGGTACTACTTTTTTTTTTTTTGATTCCCCAAAAACAAACATGACTAGTCGATTATCTAGACGAGAGGATGAGAAAGAATCCCCATATTACATCACTGCATGTTGATATTCTTGTAGTGTAACAAATAGATGGGAAAAGGAAGGATACTTCATCAAGAGGAATTTATCTCTCAGTGTGGATAGCAAGTTTAGGATGAACACACGTTGAATGTCAGTATTCGGAAAGGCATGAGAAATCTGGGAGAACACATATTGTTATCGAGCAATGAAATTAGTTACATTTTCATGGGTTCCCTACTTGCAATGGATGAGATCAGTGAAGGTTATCTTCAACTCGATGTTCACCTAAAACTGTTGCAAGAACTGATTTACCAACTAATTGAAATAAAAAATGGATTTATCAAGGAGCGAGTAGAACCATTCCAATGCAGGATCCTTAAGGGATTATAGGAATAGATTTTCTAACAAGGTTTCCCAATAAAGGATATCAATACACATGGTGATAAATTATGAGACATGTTTCTACGGGAACCCTTGCCATTGTACTTGTCAAACTTATGAATTTCTATCCCTTGAGGGATGGGATCATTCAAAATGGTGAGTGCTAGAGGACTATGATAGTAATATGGTTGTAATGTAGATTGAGAAGTGGAGCTATCTAGGTTATCCAACTTCGATTGCATATGCCCCATGTTTTGTAACAAAGAATTAATGATGGGATTGATTAACAAATCCTGACTAGTTGAGGTGGTGGTGGTGGTTGCTTGGGTTTTGAATGTAAAGTCTCCAAATCCCAAAGGGATACGATTCACTTTGATTTGAAAACCATCTAGGAATATGTTATTGGTAATATTAGTAGTGGTAATAAAGGGAACAAAAGGACCAGTGTCTACCATATGCACAAACACTCCTAGCATTAGAACATGCAACTAGGTGCCAATGATTTCCAATTAAATTTCTTGAGGGTTAACCCAAGATAGAAGTATATGAGGGAGCATGGGTTTCTACTATGTTAGCAATCCCTCAAAGTAACTCTAGACCTCTGCGATTTGAAATAAGAAAATTCCTCAAACTGTTAAGAAGAGGAGAAACTTGAGAGTATGTTCTTTCTTTTGTTAAAAAACCTTTAAACTCTCCAAGTCTCTCTTCCAAAGAATGGATCTACTTAGTAGGAACCATGAGAGAAGATTCATCAGCTATGGGAGAGGAAGAGTTAGAAGGAGGAGTATGCACTTCAATGGATGGAGGGAAAAACTCAAAAGGAGGCTCAAAACCAGATCATAATCTTGCACTAAACTCCTCAAAATTGGGACTTGGTGGAGAGGATTGAAGTGTCTTCTAGAACCCATATCTAAGCATTAATAACTTCTTCTAACTGTGTGCTCAAAGGTAGTGGACTAGGTCATGAAACTCATAAAAGCGTCACGACACTTGATCCAATACACGTCCTAACAAGAGAGAATAAATTTTCAACCAAAGATTAGACAAGAATAGGTTCACATCAGGTTCACCAAAATATAGAGGAAAAATGACACCCCCCTCCCCAAGGGACAAGTGTTCCTCAACTAACTCAAAGGAAAAGCTCAAGTGACAAGGGTGGAAAGATAGGAAATTTTGGTTATATTTTATATTTTATGACAATTTAAGAAATAAGGATTTTAAAGACCTAAAGAGTAGACTTTAGAGGTCTCATGAGCAAGTTGATTGGATCTCAACCAAGGATGAAAATGTGGTGCATGGACATCCCCATAGTGCATTGTAGTCTCGTACGGTCTAAAAATAGAAATTGTTGACAAAAATTTCAAAGAGTCTACTAAATATTCAGAGACTAAAATCTAAAGGTTATGCTAAATTAATAGAATATTGGAAATGACATAAATAACATAAAAAGAACTAATATACATATATTAAAGAAAATAAAATGAAATGACAAGATGAAAAAGAGGAGGAAGAACTCACAAGATGTCTAATATTATGAAGCTTCATGTGATACTCCAAATCGACAACCTACACACATAGAAATGAGAGAAAATATTGGGGTTGTTTAGAGGTTTTCCTTAGTCAAACCCCTTCGTAGGTGTTTCCACATCCACAAATAGCCAAATAGACAGATAGAGAGAATAATACATGAGAAATTAAATATACTAGACAATAGAAAAATTAGAATGACAATATGCTATCAAAATAAAGACAATAATGCAAGAGAGATCACAGTTACCCTCCTTTGGAAAATGAGAAAGTCACAAGGAAGAGAATTCAACCTCCTAAATGTGCCAGGAGAGCCAAATTGTTGGTGTAGAATCCAAGACATGATAAATCTTGCAGGAATAAGAGAAAATGGTGTAGAAGAGAGCTAGAATGCTTGAGAGTGAAAGAATGATCAAGAGAATGAATGAATGAAATATCGAGTGGATAGAAGTGAATGAGATTGAATGAATGAAGAAAAGGAATGCAATAAGTCATTTTTGGCTCATCTGTAGCCACATAGGCATTACACTTCACGGGTAGGTAGAAGTTTAACATCCCAACAACCACAAAATCAGGAATCTTTTTGGGACATTTGTGTGGTGTGTAGACGTCTATGCATCATGTTAGCATTCGTGACAAAATTTCACTTTATATAGCCAAAAATAAAGGGTTTATGGATGGAATTAATGTTAGGGGAAAGGAGAATTGCATTATCATCTTTAATTAGGCTAAAGAATGGGAAATTTCACCCGTGCAATTTTTGGCATTATAGGAAGATCCTTTGTAGGTATACCTATCTAGTAGCCAATCATACTCTATTATCTCTCCAAAAATGAGGGTGACCATGATCTCCCTTTTAAGTAAGAGGAATGCACTCCTATCACTATGCCACCACTCCACTAACATGATCTCATAGCCCTATATGCTTTAATTTCAAGCATATGAACTATCCCATAAAGCCTTATTCCTCCAAGAAGACCATGTCTATGTCGTCTAGTTACCTGGAAGTTGCATCATTGGTAATTTCCTCCCCCTCAACTATAAGGGAGATAGTTTCTCTTGCACTCATCAAACCACATCATTAGTCTTTTGAAATCAAAATCTAAGTATTCCTAACCTAAAAAGTGTAATCAATTCTTTATGCAATCACTCTTTTGAAAAATTACCACTTTGACCCACATAAGCACCATTTGGCACAAGAGCCATCCTATTGAGCATAAGAACATTTCTATGAAAGCACATTTCTAACCTTTGTAAATGAAAATTTATGCAATCAATACCTACCAAGAAAAATCATGAACCCACATAAGCGGCTCTACTATTTTGGGAAGCACACACCTCTTAGGAATAGGAAAACATTCATTCTACAAGTTTTATTTCACTTTGCAAGCATGTTGGTGTTGCATAAGCATTGATTCTTGAGGTGTGATCATGAAACCTAACATGCAAGTGACTCTTTCACATTTTTTTTTCCTTTTTTTCATCCTACTTCTATCTGCATTTATAACCCCCTAGACTACCCCTAAGGACCTGAGTTTAGATACATACCAAGGCATCTGATCCATCTAGCTACTAGAATTAGAAAAATCTCTCTACATGATGTGTGTATCATAAAATTTAATCCATTACACTAGAAGCTCTAGAATGCCAATGGTTCTTTGATCACCAAGAGATTAGAATACAAATAAACCTAAATGGGACCCCTTAGGCCTATTTTCATACCCCATTGACCTCTTTTAGTGGTCTAGGCCTTGAATTTTGTACCTCTCCCTGTATATTTTCCACCATTTCCTCATTTCTCATCCCTTTTCTTTCATTTCTCTTCCTTTAATTCTTTTTTTTTACCATTATCCATTTCTAACACCTACTTCCTCTTTTCGAGAGATCAGTCGAACAACATTTTTTCTAGGTGACCTATCAAGGGGACATCATTCCTCTACCATTCTTCACAACCATCTAGAGCATCCTTATTTTCTTTCTTTAACATGACACCACCTCTATTAGTCGTGACACCATATCAAAGAGGGGAAAAATGTACACCCCAAAATTAAATTTCTATTTATATTTAATTAAATAAATATTTAATTACTTATTCTCCTCAATCCACTATCTTACCATATTTTCATAATTAATTAAATATTATTATTTAATTAATCATCCATTCCCCCATAAATAATTAAATTTTATTTAATTGTTTATATTATCTTATCTTCTAAGGTTGATTAATTTATTTAATTTAACTATAGTCTTTACTCCATGATTCTTCTAATCCTAACTAATTAATTAATCCATGATTAATTAATTAATTAATTAGTCATCCCTTCTTAATTCTACATTAACATTTTCTCTAATCTAATATTTCTCCAACTTTTAAACTTGTCATCATCTACCATGTGTCTTTCTCCTTCACATGTGCAAGCTTGCACATTCCTCCAATAACCCTTCACCTAACCATTCATAAATTTGCTAAAGAAAAATGTCACTTTTAGGTTTGACTATGCATGGGACCAACTCCCTTCTTTCAAAAAATTATATTTTTAAATTCCCACCTCCCTTGGAATAGGTAAAATTCAAATCTTACCTCTTTTGGGAATTCTACCGTAATCTCTCATTTTTCGTCTCATATCTATTCAATAGTCATTCTTCTCATTGAACCCTCTCATGACACTTGTCCACTTCTTCTTGCTTGAGATACCTCTTCTAATATAAACACTTTGATCTTTTGGCAACATCTTATCCCTCCATTTATCACACCATGAATCTACAAATATAATCCTTCACCCTTCATTATCATCAAGCTTTTTTCTATCAAGTATATGTTGTCATTTTGTCATTATCAATCATTTGCCATACTAAGGTTATGTTGGTTTTAATAGTGAGCAATCCACATTCATAAGCAAGCAATAATTTGAGAGAGTAAATCAAATGGAGTAAGATTGCACCCTACTTCAACTCTATCTAAGGAGCACAATGATTTGAAGTAAAGGGTATTATAGATTTACATTATCTTTATGTTGTTTTTCTTAAATCATTTTATTATCTTTGGGGAGAAAACCTCCATTAGCTTGAATGATAAACTTTGTGTTTATGTATTTATGGAGATTAAACAATAATAATAATAAGATATATGTTTATGAAGGCTTACTTGAGTTTTTTAAACCCTTTTTGAAATTATTAAACTATTGTAAACCCTCTTTTGAGAGGATGAGATTGTTTTTATATTTTTGTATATGAAACTCTAAATTTATCTAGCAATGAGATTTATTTCTTCTTATATATGTAAGATTTATGAAATAAGGTATTTTTAGTTGTTTTTTAATAGAAAATAGATTTATTGATATAAATCATTATAAAAGAAAAGTGCATTGTATTTAGAATATTTTCTATTATTCAACCATAATAAAAGAATTTAAAAATAAATATGTATTCTTGTATTAAATAAGATTTTATTTCTTGTAGATATAAATCATTGTTAAGGGAAAAATTTAAATTAATTAATTAATTTAAAAATAAATAAAATAAAAAATTCTTGAAATTTATTCATAATTATAGATCTAAAAATAAAATAGTATCAAAATTTAGATTTTAATATATCTATATATTTACAAAATTTCTTGGATACCAGGCTCACTTTAGTTTATAGGGGGACAGATACCCGACCGATTCCTGCAGTCTAAAAAAAGATATAGAAAAAGAAAAAGAAATCATGCCAAAAAATTCAGAAAAATAGCTTGATAGGGTCAACTTCAAATTTCCATATCTCTCTTAATACTTATCCAAATATTTAATTTAATCACTTGTTGAAAATCTCTCAAAGTTATCTTTTCATTCAATCCAAAATCGCTTGGTTTGAAGACTTGTTTCAAATGAATGACACTCTATAAGAAAGTTGTCCCTCTCTTTGTTTTTTATTAGGAAAAATGGGTTTTGAAGGGGGGCCCAAAACCCTATACAACGAAGAGAAGCTGTTAAAAAGACATAAACGTTAAGACCCGCAACCCACAAAAAATAAAATGCTAACAAAAGATAAAGCCAAAGAACTCTTCAACAACCCTACAACAAAACATCAACAACAAGGCTAAACAACCAAAAATAACAACAAAACTACAATATTTTGTCAAGAACATTAGTTGAGGCCATATTTTCAGCAATTACCCCCTCGTGCATCTTGACCACATCCTTCAGATCCTCGAACGAAATGGTTGCCCTTTTCTTAGTCTTGCTCCTCATTCTCAAGCAAGGGCCAACCTCCAAATTCTTCTCCACATTGGGGCCATTATCCTCAATCTTCTCCTCCATATTCATGTGGTTAACTTCATCAATGGCCTTCTCATAATTGCCCAGATCCAGAGACTTTCTAGTCCACTTTATAGCTTTCTCATTTAAAATTGAGAGATCGAAACTTTAGCACTAGATTTCAAAGTTGATTACTAACACAAACAACAGTCTGCAAGTCATTGCTAGTCTTGCTAACTCTTTCCTCCATATTCACAAACCTCTCCTCATTAATCTTTTGAACAACAATTTCTAGGGTGGTTAGCGTAGATCCTCATGAATTTTACCAAGTTTATCAACATCAACAACAAGTCTATCAAGAATAGCATTCATAGTCTTGACCTTACCTTTTATAGACCATTCCTTTTGGCTGCCATGCACTAACACAACACACACATCTTGCTAGTTTTAAAGCCTAATATTGAGTTCCTTCACTTCCGAGAAAAGCCACTTCACAAGTGAGAGCAAATTGCAAGTTCTGTCATCTTCCATTCTACAAAACAGGTCCATATTAAATCCCTCTCTTTGTTGATGGAGATGTACTTTTGAATTAAATTGATATAGTTGTTCATAGATCCATTCAAGATTCCTATGGAAAGTATTTGTAATTTTTTCTTTTATTGAAAACAGTTGAAGATGAGGATTGATTTAGATTTATACATTTTTATGTTATTTCATCAAGGATGTGAATGCTCTAGAATTAAAAATGAAGTATAAAAATAGATGGATGAGATGCATTAGCTTGTAGAGTAAGTTAATTTCTAGGTAACTTAATAGATGAACGGTCAAGATTGATTGCACATAGATAGTTAAAATTGATTGAAATGACTTTATTAATTGTAGATTGTTTGAGTTCTTTTTAAAATTTATTTATATGAAGGGTTGAGTTTTAGTGATGTAGTATGAAAATGAATGGTAGAGATATAATATTAATTTGACTTTTATTTATTGATTTCTCATGTGATTAATTAATTAATTTAGTTATTTATTTATTTACTTGTGAATAGTAAAAAATATTATATTTATTTTAAAATAAATATATTGAAAACAATATGTAACTAAATAATAAAATTTATTTGGTTGATTAATTAAAAATAAATTTATTTAATTATTTAAGTATTTTTAATAAGAAATTATTAAATTAATTAGTGATGTGAAATTTATGTATCTAAAAGTATCATAATTAATTACTATTAAAAAATTATTATGTTGGGTGATTTATGTTGATTAATTATAATTCATAAGTACATTCAATTTTAGTTGTGTGTTTAATTCAATTGATTCTTTGAGGTATTGTATAATCCTTATTAATTAATTATATTTTTTATTCAATTATATTATTTATTTATTAAATGAGCTCTAACAATGGTTAAAATTTTAAATAATTTAGATAAAACACTTAGAAGCTAGTGAACAAGAATAATAGATTTAAATTAATCTTGACTTTGATGTGACTAAATTGAAATTAAAATGGTCCTTAGTTTATGGCTCGATTGAAAAGTTAATAAACAAATTTAAATAACAATAATAAGTAAATAAAAAAATAACTAAACTTTGTATTTTAATTATGGGTCATTTATATATTTTATAAAATAAATTCCTAAAATACATATCAATAATCAAACTAAAGATTATAACTATAATCAATTATAATTGAATTATGAAGCTATAAGGATTCAAACTTTTTTGAGTTGTTAAAATATTAATTTTAAAATATTTGACTTGTAAATAAATTTTTGATATCATTAGCTTAAATTACTAGAATTATGATTATGATTCTTTAATAAGGGTCTTGTATTTTTCTTTTAATATATTCTTAGAAAAATAGGTTAGTTATGTATTTATTTAAGCAACTTACTCAAGTAATTCATGTTTTATTTTAGCTCTAATCATTTTATTATCACCTAAATAAATGAATTGGGTGTTAGGAATGAGCTATTTATAATTACATATGGCAAAAAATAATTGGATAAATTCATCAAATAATTTTAACAAGATTAAAAAATAATAATTTAATAATTTGTGAAAGAAATTGATCTCTCATCCACACTAGCTTTGTGTTTTTCTCTCACCTAATATTGTAAGCACATTGTTATGTGTTTGTATCATGATTTTTAAAGTATATGATGTGCTACTATGTGTAGTGTGGCAAATAAATAGTAGATTTGTTAATTAAAAGAAGAAAAAAACATATGCATTATGTTTATGTCTATGTGTACAAGTGTGTATAGGTGGGCATGACATTGACTAACTCAACAAGATTATCCTCTAATTCTTCCTAGTTTTTCTATAGTATAGTCATTTTCTTATCCAAATTTTCCCAATTTTAAAATGTTATAGACAACTTATTAATTCCATCCCAAAGGCCCTCATCAAAAGAAAGAGTAATATTAACACTTTTAGTATCCTCCTTTTGAATGATAGTTTCTATACCCTGTAATCCATTGATACTACCATATAAACCACTTAAGAATATTGTTCTAAATAGGTATTAAATTATTTTTTTAAGGCTAGCATGATTTTGGCAAGAATGATTTATATTAAGATTATAGCTATGCTTAATAACATTATAATCATATTGTGTCTTAAAAGGAATGTCATTAATATTGGGATTCATAGCATTATGGGAGGAATATTGATCAGTAGACACTACATGTTGAATAGGGGATCTAGATGAAGGACCTTTTGAGTTCATATTTTAACCTTTTTCAATCCAAGAAAATCCAAGAGTAATGACAATAGAAGTTGTGAAGTGGAAAAGGAATTGATATCAAACAAGGGTTAGCAATCAAGAAAACCCAAAACAAAGAAGATCAAATCCCACTTACAAAATCAAATTGAGTGCATATGGTTAGAAATCAACATAAACAATGAAAATCAATTCAAAACAAGAAGACAAACCAATGTGAAAACCTTGTGCATTCCATTTTAATGGTCATGTTACGTTGGAGTGCTCAATCAAGAAGCTCTCATGATTACAAAAGCATAAAGATTTATGACCTAGATGATGATAATTGCTCAAATGCTCAATGATACTGCTATGCTCAAATGATCAAGAATTCAAAGTGATGTAGTCCATTTTTGTTAAAATAATCAATATTGTTTAAATAATTCATTTAAATAATATTCATGGTCTTTTTTGAAGTTTAAAAGAGTTATGAAGGTATTATTATTTTAATACCAAAGACATTGAGGATGTCATGTTAAAACTATTTTAAAGGGATTCATTTTCACACCCAAAAGCAAGGAGGGAAAATTACCATGCCTAGGTTAAGAAAAATCAGCATTGAAAGGTAAACACTAAAAAAGGGGTTCATGTTGAAAAGCCAAGAGAGAGGTCAAACTCCAAAGCTAGGTGCCAAATTGAAGGGAAAGGGGAAAAATTGAAGAGGACTCGTGTAGAGAGGAGTTTAGGGTTTATTTCTTGTCATTTTGGGAGTTGCATGGTTATAAAGGAGGGAGTTGTAGTAGACTACATGTAAAAGAGAATGTTGATGAAGGTTTTAAACTCTAGTTAACAGTTCCAACAAAGAGCCAGTTCTCCAATGCCCCATATCAATGTTACCTTCCAGGTCAGTTTCTCATGTATAAACCCTTAGATCATGGGTTAGATTCATGTAGAAATGGGTCTTTGTTCTCACAAACCTCAAAAATGCATGCAAGGGGTAATTTTTTGTTTGTATCATAATTTTTAAAATATCTTGATCTTAAGATAGCTACATGCTCGAATGGAGTAAAGATCATTCAATGCAAATGACTTTGAGATGTGACTGTACATTAAAGGGAACTCTTGTTATTATTTTTTCCTTTGTTTGAGTTTTCTTCAAGGTCTTTAGGGTAATCTGACAGTTTCATGAAGTATGCAAAGGATCATAGCATCATTAACTCTAGTCATTTCTTTAGCAAGTGAGGTCAAATTTGTGCATGCAGGCAATATCTAAATGAGCGATCAAAGAAACAAATTATGAAGACAAATCATAGATGGCATTGATAAAAGGGTATTCATACCAAACATTGGCAATCACCCTAAAGCACGTAAAAGAAAAACTTATGAGATGAGAGATAACATTTTCAAGAAGACAGTGATTGTTGTTTTATGAAGACCTTTTATTGAGACCCTTTATAGGATATCAATTACCATGCCATGGATCATGATGCTCAATGTAGCAAATGATGCATTAAAATAGAGGTGTAGTTGATTTGTAGATTTTTGAAAAATGAGGTGTAGTCATGATAGCCAAAGCAGTACAATCTATATGATGATTAAATGCAACATATAAAGACTAACAATTTAGCATCATTTATTTGTACATTAACGAGACAATTGATTTGGTATTTACAGTGCCTTGAGGAGATCTTAGGACAAGTTTTGGTGGCTCATATTCAAGGACATTGTAGTTGTCATATGGTTAAAATGTCAGGGGACAATTGGAAATCAAGTATGGGTACCCACACCGGAGATGTGGAATATCATGAAAACATATAGGTGTTTGGACTTTCAAGGTTTAAAAGGCAGATCTAGGAGGGTAAACCTCACTATGACCAAACAAAAGGACAATGAGATTGTGAAAGTGGAGACGCAATTACCACACCATGAAATAAGACATTTGGTATTGATATCATGAAAGAAATTGATTACAAGTAGTGACTATTTCCTTTGGAAATAGGATAGTTTGATCTCATGGGTAGTAGGCATGTTGATGACAGTATAGGCAGTCATGTCGAAGAGAGGTGGTAGGTCCAAAGTTTTCCAAGTGGATTGTGTAGGAGTTCATAAAATAGTGAGCTTTTCTATATAGTTGGGGATGAAGTTGAAAGAAATTCCAAATACACAGAATCTCAAAGTTCATGGAAGTTAGCCAAAGGGAGGAAAATCATGTTGAAACCTTAAGCATTCTAATCCAAAGTTACGGTGTTCATGGATAGTTGCGATTGCAAGAATAGGGAGAATGCAATGAATTTCCATCAATAGATATACCCTTATACATATGAGATAAAACATCAAGAAGTGATGGTAAAGGTAAAGGCGATCTAGAAGATAACAATTATATCAAAGATTAAGCTCATGAAAGATACAAGGGTAGTCTTTGACATATGACAGTCCTCTAGAGGGCATAAGATAGTCAAACAGTCAAGGGCAGTTTCAGACCTTCAAGCATAAAGGCCATAATAGTCATATGGTAGTTCTAAATAAATGTCTTATCCTAGAGGAAAGTCATTGCTCAAAGTTAGTTCTTTCTTTCCTCTTTTTCCTTAAGCAAAAAGAGAAGCATTGTAACTTAGATTTTTCGAAGTGATTTTAGTATTTTGAATCTTTTTTAGTTATAATAGCAATATTTCCTTTCAAATTCAATAAAAATTAGCAATTCTTTCTTAAAAGTCTTCCATTTTGAGCATGGTAAATGAATGATTAATTAATTTATTGTGTTTTACTTTGCAAAAAACCTTTAAATCTATCTCATTTATGCATTGTAAAAGTGAAAGAATTCATGTTAAATGCAAGTCATGAGTTTTGTTAGAATAATTCAGTAGTTAAGGTTGTGAAACTCTCTTTCCTTTGTACAAACACTGAATACATACCTCCTCATGGAACACTTATGTATTTCATGATTATTTTGAGATATGAACAAACAAAACCTTTTTTTTGAATCTAATTGTGAGTTTAGAGGAGCTAGTATAGTTCAAAAATTGGTGCATCACCTCCTAGTAGCGGTAGAATTTCATTTCCAAAGCTTTCTATCCTTTTTCCAAACAAACTAGTAGTAGTTTTAGGAGGTTTTCAAGGGGAACTAGTCCATAATATCTAGGTTCATCCTCATATTAGGCAACCCACAGGTTTGAGGATGTCCCCATGTTGCACGAGATTGTTGAGCTTTAGATCTTAGCATTCGGGGTGTAATCCTTCACAACAACAGTTTTTGGTACGCCTGGTGGGACTTTGAAACTTGTTTTAGTCCAGAAAAAATATTTTCACTACTATTCTGGTATATGCAGCAATATTTTGACCTTTTGAGGTCATAAATATATACCTGGAAACTCTTATCTTTTATTTTGAAGCAGGACTAGTGCAATCAGCACATGAGAAGACTGCAAACTAGAGGAAGCTCTTCCCCCTTTGAGTATTTGTAGCTTTCACCACCAAGAAAAAAAGGGAGGATAGTGAGAAGGAGTCCTATCCTAGCTAGATCATGCTCTACACCACCAAACTATAGGCTTGCAAGTCCTTTTCCAAGAATTCCAGTACAAAATATACAAGTATTGATAATTCCAATGGCAAGGAATTTTTCCTTTGCACCATTTAATGGGGGCGGCCCATTAAATGTTGCTCAACACAATGATAGTCTTGTGGTAGCCTTCAAAATCTTACCTTCTTTCACAAGAGAATATTAGACTACCCCTATTGATCATATCTGGGATGTACCTACCTTATGCTCAATCCATAATATCACAGCTAAGAATGTAGCAACCAAACTTTTAGTTGCATCACTAAAGGGAAAAGATTTGCAATGGTTCAAGAGTTTGGCAGTAAACTCAATTAGAAAATGGGATGAACTAGGTGATGGATTGCACAAACAATTTAAAGACAAATCAAATCATTTATCTTTAGTGGAGTAATTAACTACCATCAAAAGAGCTCTACACGAACACATGTCTAATTTCAACTACCTTTTTCAAAAAACTTGGGACAAAATTCCAACAACAGTAAGACCTTCAGCCCAACATGCATTCTTATATTCCCTTAAAGCCCTTAATAGTGATATATCTATGATGATTAAATCTATGGGTGGAAATACACTTCCTAATGCATATGGCATTTCCATTAGAGCATAAAACAGCCTCATACAAGCTGGTAAAATAGCCCCAAGGCCTCCAATGCCTATTTTTCCTAAGGTACAACCACCTATACCATTGCCATTACCCACAATAGTTGTTGTTCCTCCTGCTCCAACATTGAATTACCAAGTTTCATCCTAAGAGAAGGGTGTTTTAGCCCAATCTCAAGAGCTTCAAGAGATTAGAAGCCTATTAATAACTATAAGGTAAAGATTTAGTGAATATCAAGAATCAAGTAGGCCAAAATCAAAGACCATATCAAGCCCCACATCAACCTAATAGGCTAGCTTACCAGGATGATTATCAAGGTCAAAGAATGAATTTTAATTCAAGGCCTTATCAATCTTACAATCAAAACACTACCAGCAGTTCTAGAGAGCTTGTACCAATGCAAAACAACATGGCACATGATTATGAATGGTGCTTTCCATGTAACCAACCTCACAACCAGGCCACATGTTCGAATGGAGTGATTAGTCAAGCCCTCATGGCATAAAATAGCACCTTTTTCCCACAAGATACAATACAAGAGACTAGTGGATAGCAGAGTTCTCAAAATGTACAAGATGCCCCTGATGTTGCTTTGATGAACTGGCAAGGTAATGAATTATGTGGAGTAAATCAATCACAAGGTCAAAATCAGTCTTACACCCCTATAGCAATCGATACAAGGTCAAAGTAAAGAGTTGTTGATATAGAACAACAAGCTAATAAAGGCCAATAGCAGGCTAATAAAGGCAGAAATCAGACTTTTACAAGTCAACAAGGCCAAGTTGGGCCTTCATATTCCCAAAATATTTAGATTTTTTCAAGGATTCGAGGGGCGGTAAATAAGGAACAACCAAAATTCCAATCACAACCTCAACAAGCACAAACCAATGTTGTTATTTCTAAAGGACATCAAAAGGTTAGTACTGGTTCATTTAGTATTGTGGATCACATGAAAAAATCTACTATTAGTTTTTCAATGTTATATGCTTTCATATCCCTGGACAAAAAGACTTATTACAAGATGCTTTAGCTAAGATTTCATTATCAAATGAGCCTCCTAAAGAGCAGCCAAAATTTGTTCTTGAAAATAGCCCTGAATCAAAGAGTGGACAGCCAATTCAAGAGGTTAAACCACCGACATTTTATGTGAGTCTGATTATTGGCCTGCACTTAGTTTACAATTGCATGATTGAATCAGGAGCAAGCAGCTCCATAATGCCAAAGAAACTAGTACATAAGTTGGGATTAACATATGAGCCTATTTCAAATGAGGTAATTTAGTTCAATGGGATAGCTATAAACTCAGTAGGGGTGATTAAAATTCTAGCTCTTACCTTACACGCTTGCCCAAATTTTTCAATTCCATAGTATATATATGTTATAGATCTACCTCCTCTCTTTTCCCTATGCCTTTCTAGGGATTTCACTGCAAAATTGGGAAGGTATTTATCTTTTTATTGGTCACACCTACTTTTAAGAACAAGATATGGCACTAAGGTGACCATAAAATCATAACTTCTTGGAAAAGATCACATAGATCCATATGTCCCTAATGGTATAAATGCAAACCTTTCCATTCATGAACAAGAAGATCAATCTGTAATCCAAGACCCCAACACTCCCATTGAAGGCATACTTGATCTAAACTTAGATGATTGGGCAGTTGAAAATCATGAAGTTGATCCTTTCAATCATATGGATGAAATAGGACTAGGGATTTACATGATTCATGAACATGATGTGGCTATCCCTAACCTAGTAAGAGAGGAAAATTAGTAATATGAAGCAAATTTGGTGTTGGTGGAAGTGCTATGTTGATCTCTCCTTAGGGTGAGATATGTTATTCAGCTATGAGGTTTTCTTTCAGTTGTAGTAATAATACAACAGAGTATGAGGCACTCATTCATGGCTTAGAGTGGGCAAGAAAGAAAGGTCTCAAGTGTTTAAAAGTTTTTGGGGATACAAAAGTGGTAGAAAATCAGGTGAGAAATCTCAATGTAACTAAAAATGATTTTCTTAAGTTGTATAAATATAGATTTTGAGATCTAATTGAAGAGTTTGATGCTTTCAACTTGCTTTCCATTCCACGAAATTAGAATAAAGAAGCTGATAGGTTGGTTGTCATAGGTTCACAATTTGACATCCCAAAAGAGGTGAATTTTTTTGGAGTACAACAGTATGTATAGGTGGTAGTAAGGCCATCAATTCCAAATAACAACACCAATTGTCGGGTATTTGAAAGTGATTAACAAATTTTAAATTTTATGATTGACGAAACTAAATTTGCAGTTGGGAATCAACAAAAATGGTGACAGCAGTATGATAATTAGATTCTACAACTGAAGTCAAATAAGTTTCCAAAAGGTTTGGTAACTTTAGAATCTATTTTCAACATTGATGATCAAGTGAGGAAAGACAAAACCAACATGTCATTCAAAGAGGAGCATTATGAACCCATTGAGATCTTTAGAGATAAGCTCCTAAAGCTTGGCAAGGTATGCACGAAGGAAGAAAAGCATGCTTTTATTTTACTTTGTCAAGAATTTAGTGATGTATTTTCTTGGGAATATGGAGATTTGAAAGGTTTTAATACTGAATTGGCTCAACGCGCTATTGAGTTAAAACCTAATGCAAAACCAGTGAGACAAAGGTAAAGGCCTTTGAATCCAAAGATGGAGCACCTTATGAAAATAGAGCTAAACAAGTTGATCCAAGGTAATATCATTTTCCCTATTAAGCATACATCTTGGGTGTCAAATTTAGTACCTATAAGGAAAAAGAATGGTGAAATCAGGTTATGTGTTGACTTTAGAAATCTAAATAGAGCTTCCCTCAAAGATCGTTATCTGTTGCCCTCAATGGAACAAATTTTTCAAGTTGTAGTAGGATCTGATAGATTTTCATTGTTAGATGGTTATTCAAGGTACAATCAAATTTTGGTAAAAGAGGAAGATTAGCTCAAAACCGCTTTTACCACCAAATTAGGAACCATGGCATATAGAAATATTTCCTTTGGATTGTCCAATGCAGGAGAAAATTTCCAAAGAGCTATGGACATAGCTTTCCAAGGTCTCATGAACAAGTTTGTGCTTGTTTATCTTGATGACATAACTATTTTTTCAAAGCATGTTGATGAACTTAAGGAAAATCTTTGAGAGATGCAGGGATCATGGTGTTTCTCTCAATCCTAAGAAGTGCATTTTTTTTGTCCATGAAGGGAAACTATTGGGTCATATAGTTTCAAAGCAAGGTATCACATAGACCCTAAAAAAGAAAATAAATTTTATCCTTAGCTTTACCTGCTCATAAAAAGGGTCTACGAAGGTTTCTACCTAACATTGCAGCCCTTTTGAAGCCTATAACATCTATGTTAAAGAAAGATGTAAGCTTCAGCTTGTCAAGAGAAGCCAAAAGGAGTTTTGAAGAGATTAAAGAATCCATTATAGTTGCACCAACTCTTGTAAACCCAAATTTTGCTAAATATTTCACACTATATGCTTTTGGGAGTATTGATACCATCTCAACCATGTTGGTGCAAAAGAATGAAGATGGAATAGAGTAGCCAATAGCCTTCTTCAACCAAGGTTTGGAAGGCTATGAGGAAAGGTACACTTTTGTGGAAAAACATGCTTTAGCTATCATTAGAAGCCTTTAAAAATTTAGGTACTTGCTTTCAAATAAAAAGATTCATCTTATGGTTTCTCACCCAAGCATTAAATAATTTTCAAAGTAAGGATCTAAATGACAAGAGGGATGGTTGGATAACCAAATTCATGGAATATGATGTAGACATCAAAGTGACAAAGTTGGTAAGAGGAAAAGGATTGTGTGAATAGCTAGCTGATAAGGTTGAGGAAAATGAACAAATCAAAGAAGTTCTTATGTTAAATAATGAAGATCAAGATGCTACAACAGCTCCTTCTTCAGGTTGGATTCAAGAAATGATTAATTACCTCTAAACTGGTGAGTGTCCACAAGGCCTAAACAATGCAAAATGAAGGTATTTCAGACTTCAATCCATTCCTTATGTAATTTTGGATGGAAACTTATATAGGAGGAACTTTCATGGAGTTTTATTCAGATGCATAGAATATGATCAGATTAATAAAGTGCTGGAAGAGTTTCATAATGGAGTAGTTGGTGGCCATTTTGTACCAAGAACTATAGCTCTAAAAATCATGAGAGTTGATTACTATTGTCCTATTTGTACAAGGATGCTTATGCATGGGTAAGAAAATGCAAACAATGTGCCATATTTGCAGGAAAACGGAGATTGGTAGCCTTACCTTTGCATCCAATTCAAGTGGAGTAGCCATTCATGAAGTGGGGTTTTGATTTCATTAGACCCATAAACCAACCTTGTAGTTCTTGACACAAGTGGATATTGACAACCACTGATTATTTTACAAAATGTATAGAGGTTGTAGCATTGAAGGAGGAAAGTTAAAGTGCAGTACTAAATTTATATGAGGACATAGTAGCAAGCTTTGGTACCCCTGAATCCATCATCTCATATAATGCACTAGATTTCGTAGGCATCAGAGTAACTGAATAGGTTGTTAAGAATGATTTATTTTTTAGCACTTCAACTAATTACTATCCACAAGGTAATGGGCAAGTTGAGTCAACTAATAAGAATATGATTAGGATCATCAAAAGAGAAATTGAAGATAATCAAACAAGTTGGAACAACAAGCTGAAACTAGCCTTATGGGATGATAGAATTACTCCTAAGAGATCTATAAGTGATTTTCCTTATGTTCTTGTTTATGGAAAAGAAGCTAGCTTTCCCATCTTAGTAGAGTTACCAACTCTAAGTTTGATCAAAGAGCTGGAAATGATAGAGGAAGAACCAATGGAAGTAAGGCTTGCTAAGTTGATGGAGTTGGAGGAAATAAGAGGACAAACACTTTAAAAGCTTGAGAATCATCAAGCACTCATGAAGAATACATTTGACAAAAAGACAATCCGAAGAAATTTCAATGAAGGAGATCTTGTTCTAAAATGGGATCAGATGAAAAGTAGACCCGAGAAGTGCACCAAATTTGAAGCTATGTGGAGTGGTCCTTTCATGATCACAAAATGCAAGCCACATAATGCATTTCAGCTATCAAATCTTGAAGGAGAGGAGTTGCCAATCCCAGTCAATGGGATTCATCTCAAGCTTTGTTATTGAGGTGATATTTTAAATTTGTATATAATAGGATAGATTTCCCTTTCAAATAAGTGTTGATGCACTTTTTATTTTAGTTTTTTCCCCTTTCCCTAAGTGCTAGTGCACATGTTTTAGCTTAGATGGTAGGTAGTTGTTGTTCAATGTTTCTAACAATTGTGTAAAAGTCTGATCTGAAGTTTTATTTTCAAGCCTAATTGAATCTATGCCCAATGGATGCTAAGGCTACTGGTCAAATTTGTTTTAGCAAGAAAAACACACCTGAGGTCACCAAGAATGTAGTCCATTTTTGTTAAAATCATCAATATTGTTTAAATAGTTCATTTAAATAATATTGATGTTCTTTTTTGAAGTTTAAAAGAGTTATGAAGGTATAATTATATGAAGGTATAATTATTTTAATACCAAAGCCATTGAGGATGTCATGTTAAAATTATTTTAAACGGCTTCATTTTCACACCCAAAAGCAAGGAGGAAAAATTACCATGCCTAGGTTAAGAAAAATCAGCATTCAAAGGTAAAAACTAAAAAAGGGGCTCACGTTGAAAATCCAAGAGAGGTCAAACTCCAAAGTTGGGTGCCAAATTGAAGGGAAAAGGGGAAAAATTGAAGAGGCCTCAGGTAGAGAGGATTTTAGGGTTTATTTCTTATTATTTTGGGAGTTGCATCGTTATAAAGGAGGGATTTGCAACAAACTACATGTAAAAGAGAATGTTGATGAAGGTTTTGAACTCCAGTTAACAATTGTGGCAAAGAGCCAGTTCTCCAATGCCCCATATCAATGTTATCTTCTAGGTCAACTCCTCATGTATAAACCCTTACATCATAGGCTAGATGCATGTAGAAATGGGTGTTGTTTCTCACAGATCAATTAACTTTAACCTCACAAATACATGTTGTATACACCTAAAAATGGTCTGGATAAATTTGATTAATTAAATACAATCATTTGATTAACCTTTAATTCATCTACTTGTAAATAAATAGAAATATTTAGTTATATAGTACATATTCTATTTTTGTCTATCTTAATTAAATAATCAAATTTCAAAATGTTTTATTTAATAATGTATCTTTCCTCCAAAATTGAATAAATCAAATATTCAATTAAGCACATGTCTACATCTTTTCTCTCAACAAAGTTTAAAGCTTCAAGTTGTATTCAATTGTGCTTTTCCAATTAAGCACATGTTTACAACTTTTCTCTCAATAAAGTTGAAAGCTTTAACTTGCATTCAATTTTACTTTATCTTCCTAGCCAAACTTCAAACAGTTGGAAATAGTTGGCTTCATGGATCCACAATTTCTTCCTAATCATTTTCCGCAATGTTTTTCTTAGAAAAATTATTTCCCCTTCTTCCTCACCAAATTCTTCATCTTCTACCATTGATTTATCCAAATCAAATCTGAACCATTGCTTGCTGCCACATCAGGAATTGCCTTTGAAAATCTATAAAAACAACCTCTTGCTACAGGAAATGGATGGGACTTTTATGTAATTTTACTCTGCAGGAATCATATTAGATCATTTATCATACAATATTTAGCCATTATCAAATAGAATCATTTTAGCAATCATATTATATTATAATCATGTCACAGCATATCATGTTAGTTGCATCTTAGTTTATCATTTCATATCATATCATTAGCACAGCTTTCATTATCAATCATCTTATCATAGCACATCATTTAGATCATCATTCTTATTCTCTAGGTTGTCATTTTAACAATCACAGTGCATAAAATTTGATAGCCACTTTGATTTAATAAATCCTTGGAGTTAGAGAGCAATGGAACGATTTTAAATATTTTATTATGTTTCAATTAGATTAAATCTATTGTTTGAATTCTCTAATAGTGTTTCATTAAGGTGTGTTGTTATTTACTTTACTTACACATATTTCCCACACATATAAATTAGGGCCCATTGTGGGGAAAAATCTCCATACTTAACATTTTTCTGGAAAGTGACTGCAGATTTGATGTGTTTATGTTTTAGAGCGATTGAGAGTTTTTACAATGCATTTGATAGATATTTCAACGCATCTAAATACTATTTCAGCGCATCAAAACATTTTTTCGGCGATTCAATCATTGTTATAGCACATTCGATAATTATTCTAGCACTTTTAAATATTATTTTAGCGCATATGCTTAAAGTTTTAGCGCATTGGACTGTTTTTACAAAAAATTGAATCATTTTTTATATTAATCTTTGTTTTTTGTGTTGCAGGTATAAGGTACGCTGGTCAAACACAGTTGTTGGAAACATTTATGCCGGTCAAAGAAAAATTCTACAAAATTATTAATGGCGTTTGTAGGGTTTTGAAGTTTATTATTACTAAATCCTTTATTAAGTTAGGCATCTAGCTTAAGTAAAAGGAAAATCAAACCCCCTTGTTTATTGTGGTTGAAGTGATAGGCTTATGCTCTCCCCTTCACTGGGTGATCAAAATGTTAGACTCACTTTTCATGCTTTTATTAACACCTTTAGAGGGCCTGCCATAGTGTGAAAAAGTACTCACCCTACAGGAACGACCTAAGTGGGAACAACCAAAGCCAAGTTTTCCAACCGACTATAATCAAAAGTGAATTCGAGGAAAGTCTAGAATTTGATGGAAGTGTGAAAGATAACCATCCCCAAAGCCTTTGTTCTAAAGGTTGGGATGTCTCCTGAGGGAGTTTATCTATTGCCACACCGAACAAAAACCTTATCTACGAACTTCAAGTTAGAATCCAATCGTGTCAGTTTCTAAACACTTTCTATACCACAGTGCAAGGGGAAGGAAGAATCTGCCCCCAAGACACTCACCATATAACTATCAGAGACCCTGATCAAAAGTAGAGGATTCAACTTATGGTTAAGACTCAGAAAAAGAAAAAACATGGGTGCCCTCTAGGGGGTGACACGGCTATGTGGGCTGACATAGTTCCAAGCATGGGTTGTGGTATTTTTAGTGACCTTTTAAGATAGAAAAGTGCTTGAACTATCTTTATTGTGTTATGCCAGTGAAAATTGAAAGAATCAGACCTAATTCTAGAACACACACTATATGTTTAATGCATAGAATTGAAACAATTTTTTGCAAACTTGTTGTTGTGTGTGTAAATCATTTTCAAAAGGATATCATCCAATCAAAACAATCATTTTCTAAAGTCCACAAGCAAACCAATCAGATACAAGGTCATCAAATCAAAAGTTTATTCCTTGGAGTCAAACAAATTCACTGTCAAAAACCAGAACAAAATAGACTGTCAAAATCTTGAATACTTCTAGAATTGTGTATCCGCATTTTTTATAGCACATGCAATCTATTTAATAGTGCATTGACCCATCTTTTAGCGCATAGGAGGAACAATCTAGCGCATAGGGGGAATAGTCTAGCACATCAAAAGAAAAATTTAGCGCATTGGAGGAATAGTCTAGTGCATCCAGCTTGTTTAACAATGCATCAAACCAGTTTATTAGCACATCTGTCAGTTATTTTAGCTCATTAAAGGAATGTTATAGCGCATACACCAAAGCAAAAACCAAAGAGTTTTTTTTACCATCTATCGGATTTTTTACACCAGAATTTGGATTTTTGCCATAACATAAACCTTTCTCAAATTAAACCAGAGTCTTAAACTTTCAAAAATTGAACCTTACAAGTGAAATTCTTCAAATTAAACTCAGATCTACCATCCAAAAGTGTCTAAATCAAAACAATTTTGATTAAAAATCCAAGTTTCAATATTAGGATTTGTCATCCTATTTCAAGAAATGAAGTTGTATAATCATACTTATCAACTTAGTTTGATCAATAGAAACTATCATTCTATTTGACTCAAGTTAACATCCTTGACACTATATCAAATCAAGATCAAAATTTTAGTGGACAAATATAACACTTTTATGCCAATTTTAACAAGGTTACAAAGACTAAAACTTCAAAAAGAGGAAACAAACATGTCTGAGATTGAGGAGAATCTATTCAAAAAATCCAACCAAAATGACAATGAAGAAATATTTGAAGAAGAACTACAAAATGTGTAACAAGACCCCAAATTCCATAAGTTTATGGAGAAGATTCTGGAAAAGGATGGGGAAAAGTATTTTTTACTGTTAGTTGATCTGGGTGTTAAAATTCCAAAGGACTTTGATATCAATAGACTGATCAGAACATCTAAAAAGGCTAATATTGAATCACAAAATACAGATGAAGCAGATGCAATGAAACATCAATTACAAACCTTACAACAGTAATTCCAAGATATGCAAACAGGAACAAATAAGAGATACTTGCTATAGGATATTTTTCCATATCCTTTTGCTCAAAATGTGAACATGATCCTTTTTCCAAAACACTGAGTTTCCAAAATACGATAAATACAATGGAAAAATAGATCCTCTTGACCATGCAAGAGAGTTTCGAGCTATGAGTTTAGAATTTTCTCATGAAGATACATGCTTGATGAGTCTATTTCCAAGAATCTTAGGCAGACAATGTATGGAGTGGTTCTTAAAGTTAACCCCAGGAATTAGATCTTTTGAAGATCTATTCAACAAATTTATAACTCAATATTCTTACAATATACAACATGATATCAAAATGAAGGATCTTTGTAATACTAAACAAAAGAAAGGTGAAACATTTCTCTCATTTTTGCAAAGATGGCGAAGGTTGTTTACAAGATATCCACGTTCCATACCTAAAAAGGAAAAGATGGAACTATTCATTGATAATTTAAATGATGATATGAGTTATAGACTTGAACTTCAATGTCCACCTACCTTCGAGAAAATGATTGAAAATGGTCTCAAGGAAGCTTTGGTCAAAAGAGGAGTTCTAAAAACATACAATGAAGGATCAAACAATGTCAATTCCTCCAATCACAACAACAACGATAAACCCAAGCTTTGGTAAAAGTATAGAAATGTTGGAAACAATAATGTTGTGATTGAAATGCAACACAAAACCAATATTCAATTTAATAGTAGCTGCAACTAAGACAACCCCAGACAACAACCAAGGCAGCAATCTAAATGCCAATCAAAACAACAATTTGAGCAATGTTCGATTTAAGTCATCACCATTCCAAAAAATATCAAATCAGAGGAAATTCACACCTTTAGGACAATCATTGGAATCTGCATTAAAAGAACTTGTTGAAGCCAAACTTGTGACATCACAAGAGCCACGAAATTGGGACCCACAAGTCAAACCATTTTGGTGGAATGACACATTATTGTGACTATCATAAAAACAAAGGTCACAAGATGAACGATTGTTGGCAATTGAAGCATTTGATCCAAGATCTGATTGAACACAAGAAAATATTTGTTGAAGGACCACAAAAAAATAATGATCATGGAGCTTTCAAAAATCCTTTACCCAATTATGACAAAGGTGAATCATCTTCTTCAAATGGTAAAGGAAAAAATGACAACTACGTTTATGATTCCACTATTCTCCATATTGAGGTAGTTGAGGATCAAAAAAATAACACCCAAATCAATGATGAACATGACCTTGTTGTACTAAAAATCAAACAAATACATTTGTTTTTGTTGGTAATTGTATTGATGACATGATGGTAGCTGATTATCAAACTCATAATGCAGGAATTTATGATAGCAATAGCATCATTATAGCTGATCATCAAACCACAAACATTGCTGCAAATGAAAATTAGATAAATGTCATAAAAATCATAGAGAATCAAGAATATCAACCGGTCAACACAACAACAAGGGGACAAGCTAGGGTAGTACTGAAAGGAGCTGCAAATAAATCATCTAATGCACCTTCCATAATCAAAGCAACTATTGCCCCTACAAATCAATACAACATAATCGATCAGTTTAAGAAAATACCAGCACAAATCTCAATATTAGAACTCTTGAAAATATCACTAGCACACAAAGAAATCCTAGAACAAGCTCTTGTTGCCACAACAGTATCCAATAACTTGGAATTTTTCCAGTTCCAAGCTATGGTGGGACACTTAACCACTCCTGATTTCCTATCTTTTTTTTTAGCATGATGATGTATCACTAAACCATCCACACAATGTTTCCCTCCACATTGAATTTCTCATTCACAAACACCGATTCAAACGTGTTCTTATAGATGGTGGAGCTGGTTTGAATATTTGTACTTTAAAACTGATTTGTGCACTAGGATATTTCAATAATGCTATTGATCCAAGAAGGAAAATCACAATAAAGTCATATGATGACGAAGAGAGATCTTCTAAAGGACTGATTGTTCTACCTATCCAAGTGGGACCAATTGTGAAAGACATAATTTGCCAAGTTTTGGACAAATATCTAACATATAATATACTTTTGGGATGTCCATGGATTCATGAGATGCAAGCAGTGTCGTCCACCTATCATCGGTGCTTGAAGTTCCCAGTCAATGGACAAGAAATAACTATCTCATCTGATTCAAATAATCCCCAACAATGCAACATGCTTAAGGCAGCTCAAGATACTTTTATCCCTCATAACAGAGAAGCTAACACTCCAAATTCATCAAACAATGAGAAGCAATCAAATGTTGTGTCAAAATGGGTTGAAAAGAAGGATGAATCAAAGGAAAAAGGTATTGTTGATTCTACTATAGAAAACAATGAAAACTCTTTATCAGAACAATCCAAAGGAAAGATCCCGTTAATAGACAAAGGTATGGGAGATTATTCCATTCAACAATCTTTGTGTCTTTCACAATTGTTGCCTTCCCCAAGAACATATGGGCAGCCAACAACCTCAAAGCAACAATTATCACAACCTATTATAGTTTTAGATGGTAGATTTGTAAAAGTGCTTTGATTAATGAATCAGAGGATAAGGCTATCCTAAATTGGCTCTACAAAGATGAGAAATCATCTACATCAGAAACCACTAACATACAAATGGATAAATATGGAAAAGGAAAGACAATCCTAGAGAAGATGGGGTATCAAGGACAAGGACCAATCGGTAAAAGGAAGGACGTCATTGTAGAACCTATTCAACCTCTCACACTTCAAGCCAAAGACAAAAGTGGATTGGGATATACAGAAGAATCAAAAGAAGAAGCAACCCAAAAATTTGTTGAATGAATCCTACAATTGCAAGCTAGTGATAATTATGAGACAAACTCTAATGAGTATGAGTGGGATTCACTAACATAGGTATCCTTTGAAGACAAACAAATGGATGTAATACAAAGGTATGCACCTACATGTGAGGAAGGAAAAATCTCAGGGACTAGACCCCTTGTGTTGGGATCACAGAATATCGATGACTCGAGCCACAAGGAATAGACTCTAAGCGAGACAGACTTGGAGGAGAGTAACATCATAAACCTTGACACCCCTACCAAAAAAAATTATGGCATTTCTATTCAGACTTTCACTACTGTTGACCTTCATCAATCTGATGATCTGTTACCCTTACCACATCCTAAACTTATTGACAAGGACCAAATTGAGCCTTCTAACATTCCTATCTTTGCGAATGATGATGCCATCATTAACTATCTTTGTCCCAACAGCCTCAACACAAGTTCCAACCACAAAACTCATAATGAATCTTCAAGTTAGGGGGGTTTCAAATCTTCCATCTATAAAAATAAAAATATAATAAAAGATCTAATGGTGAAAACCATTTAATGGCAGTATTAGATCTAGAAAAAGTAAAAATAAAGAGCACATCTAACATTGAAAACCTCACTGAGGCACTGGAAGATGGGAGATTTGACACCCTTCCTGAACATTATCATGAGACATCATCAGTGTTGGTTGAGCCAACTCAGTCTATCATTGTGGGCACAAAAGACAAAGTAGACATTACATCTGGTAGAATCAATGACAGAACAGGAAAAGCTGACATTCACCATGTTCTTTGAATAATGACAAATCAACTTTGCTTGGTCTTGCTCTGATATGTCAAGCTTAGATCTAGATCTCCTAATGCATCATCTATCTCTACCTATGGGGGTGAAACTTGTAAAGGAAAAGCTAAGAAAAATGCATCCACATATTGCCTTGTTGGTGAAGGCGGAACTCAAGAAATTGTTAGATGCTGGTTTCATTAGTCCAATTGATTATGTTGAGTGGATATCAAATATTGTACTTATTTCTAAACCAGATGGAAGTATCAGGATATGTACCGACTTCAGGGATCTCAACAAGGCATGTCTGAAGGATGACTTTCCTTTACCAAACATTGACATTATTGTAGACTTGACAGATGGACATGCCATGTTATCATTGATGGATGGCTTCTTAGGTTATAATCAAATAAAGATAGCACCATAGGATCAAGAGAAGACAACATTCACCTATCCATGGGGAACATTTTTTTGGAACGTGATGCCTTTTGGGTTGAAAAATGCAGGGGCTACATATCAGAGAGCAATGACCACCATCTTCCATGACATGATGCATACTTTTATGGAGGACTATGTGGACGATCTATTGGAAAAATCATATACTAGAGAAGGACATCTTGAGATCCTAGAAAAAAAATTCACTCATCTAGAAAGGTTTAATGTCAAATTAAATCCCAAGAAATGTGTGTTTGGTGTAACATCGGCGAAGCTTCTAGGGTACATTGTTTCAAAGAAATATATTGAAGTAGATCCCACCAAGGTCAAAGCTATTATGGAGATGTCACCACCTAGAAACATCAGTCAGCTACAGTCTCTACAAGGAAGAATTCAATTAATCAGAAGGTTCATTTCTCAACTAGAAGATAAGATTCATCCATTCAATCACTTGTTACATAAGAATGTCTTTTTCAAATGGGATGAAAAATGTGACACTACTTTCAATCAACTAAAGCAATATTTGATGTCTCGACCAATACTAGTTCTTCCTATAGAAGGGAAATCATTACTACTTTATATAGCAACAACGGAGATTTCATTGGGGATTTTATTGGCACAAGAAGATCTTGCAAGAAAGGAACAAGCTATTTACTATATCAGTAGAACTTTGAATGGTTATGAGATCAGTTACACTTTCATTGAGAAAGCGTGTTTGGCGGTAGTGTTTGCTACTCAAAAGCAACACCATTATATGTTAACTCACATAGTTAAACTCATAGCAAAGACCAATCCACTAAAATACTTACTCAACAAAGCTTCTTTAATAAGAAGGCTAGCCCAATGGGTCATGATCTTGAGCAAGTTTGATATCCAATATGTAGATCATAAAGCCATCAAGGGACAAGTAATAGTTGATCAGTTAGTTGAAGCACCTCTTCAGGATGGTCAACCAATGACCATTGAATTTCCTGATGTAGACATTCTCACCATCACACCACAATAATGGATGCTATATTTTGACGGTTCATACACACAACATGGATTAGGTGTTGGGATCTTATTTGTCACACCTCAAGGACACACCATTCCAAAGTCCTACAAACTCAGTTTTCCTTGTACTAATAATGTAGTTGAATATGAGGCATTAATCATTGATATCAAAGTAGCAATAGAATGGAATATCATAAAGCTCAGGTCTATGGAGATTCACAACTGGTCATCAATCAAATAAATGATGATTATCAAACAAGGGATAACAAGTCGCTGCCATATAAGAAAATGATGGATGATTTAAAAAAGTACCTTTTCCAGATCAAATTTGAATAAATACCAAGGGCAGATAACAAAGTTGCTAATGCTATGGCTACAATTGCTTCTCTCTTACAGATACCAAAAAGTCGAATACGTTATGAATTTATGGTGGAACAAGTGTCTAATCCTACCTATGACAATCTTGAATCCCAAGTAATATGCAATATCGTTGACCCTGAAACCTCCATCTATGGGAAGTTTATAATTACTTAAAAGATAATACCCTCCCTCCTGATCTTTCTCGAAACCTAAAATGAAATTTCATTCGCCAATCCGCATGACATACCTTGATTTCTGACATACTTTATCATTGAGGTTTTGATGGTACTCTCCTATGGTATCTAGAACATAACAAATCTAAGTCGGCCTTGCATGAGATTCATGCAGGTATCTATGGAACACACTCAAGTGGTCTAACTCTAGCAAAGAAACTCCTTTGTTTAGGGTATTACTGGAAAAACATGGAGAAGGAGTCTTATCAGTATGTAAATAAATGCCAAAAATGTCAAATCCATGGCAACCTTATTCATGCATCGGCACAGAAACTACAACCTTTCACAACAACATGGCCTTTTTGTCAGTGGGGACTAGATCTGGTGGGTAAAATCCACCTTTCTTCATCAAATGGACATAAGTTTAGCATTATAGCCACAAAGTACTTTACAAAGCGGATTGAAGCTATTCCCCTAATCATTGTCACAAGAAAACAAATTTCATCTTTTATCTTAAATTACCTTATCTGTCGGTATGGTGTTCCTTAGTCCATCATCACCGATAATGGTAGACCTTTTAAAAATCAAGATGTCCAAGAACTATGTGAGAGGTTTCATATTCAGTGTCACTTTTCAACACTGTAATATCCTCAGGGAAATGGCCAAGCAAAGGCTTCAAAAAAAACTTCTTTAAATCTTAAAGAAAACAGTCAACGATATTGGACGAGATTGGCATGTATAGCTGAATCTTGCTTTATGGGCATATAAAACTAGTATCAGAACACCTACCGGTGCTACACCATATGCTTTGGTATATGGATCAAAGGCTATTCTACCCATTGAGGTTGAAATACCATCACTTCATATGTCACTAAAATGGATCATATCAGATGAGGATTATCGAGTGTCTAGACTTTAGGAGCTAGAACTGTTAGATGAGCATCATCAGTAAGTGGTGGATCACTTGAAGGCATACCAACAAAGGGTGTCTAGAATCTATAATCACATATTCAAACCAAGGGAATTTCAGGTAGGTGACTTGGTATTAAAGGAAAACCCTCACAATCAACAAGATATTGAGAAGAAGGGTAAGTTCAAACCAAATTGGCTAGGTCCCTTGGTCATCATATCGGTCTATGGATCAGGAACTTATAAATTTTCAACACCTGAAGGGGATCTATTCGATGAACCTATAAATAGTATCCATCTTAGAAAGTTATATACTTGAATTATCTAGTGCATGGTGAAAGTTTTGAAAAATACAAAAAAATTAAGAAAAATTAAGAAAAATACAAAAAAAAATCATAAAATATGAAAAGTTCAATAAAAACAAGTAGTGAAAACCTGGCAATATGCGCTATTTGTGATATACTAGTTGTACCATCTATCTGAGCACATCTTGGTAATTCACTTTCGCCATCATTCGGCTTATCTTTAAATATCTTATGTACATATCATGGCAATGCGGTCATGTCTCAACCTAGCTTGGGGGTAAAATTCTGAACTCACTAGGGGAAATAAACTAGGGGCTTCAACAACTGACAAAATAGCAGTATGACAATACAACAAGCACATTGATCATAGGGAACATAACATCGAACAATCAATAATCATTAGAAGATCAAACTATCCAATCCAACTGCTTGAATCAATCAACCACATCAAATCTAAATGGATGATATTCTTTTGAATCATGATTTTACTGCTTTAGCTTGAGTGTGTGAATGTTGTTCTTTGAGTTTTTTATCATACCTTTGGAGCAACTCGATGATGTATGGAACTAGAGAAGCAAGGAAGGAGTATGATTTTTCTTGTCTACTTTCTATGAATTGATCATTATTCTTATGTGAATTATCGTGAGACGTGCTCTACCTAGTATCACTAATGACATTTTAGAATTTGCGTAGTAAAATGATTGATTCTTTCCTGTTTTATGCAAGAAATGCTCAGGTCATCTCGGTTTAATTATACCTCGATGCTTGTGTTAACTTGCAATATCAAAAATCATGAAAGAAGTACTCAAGTCATCATGGTCTATCTTATACTATTGATGCTTGTACTCACTTTCAACATTTCTAAGGCTCAATGATGATAAAAAGAATGCTATATAGATTGTTAACATGAAAATTTTTGCATAAATAGATTTTCATACTTAAATTAGATTACATTCATATTAGCTTTGCATATGCAAAATAGATTGTTTCGATGTTGGGAAATATCTTCAAAGACAATGTTATCTTTATCATTTAAGGGACTGAGTATACTTGACATAAACAAAAACATAATATTCTTATGAAGTTGCATTATCATTTGCATAACACATACATTTGCATTATCATATCATGGATTCATCCATACATTTGATCATATATTTTCATTATTAGATCAATCATTAATGTATACATCACATCATATATTTGCATCAGATAATAACAAAAGAAAATTACATTATATATCATTTGCATCATCATAAATACAATTCACATCACATTCACATCATTCATATCGCATATAGAATCACTATCCAAGCATCACATTTCATTCGCATTATCATCCAACTCATGAAATTTCATATTCACCTCATTTTATCATTGCATCCATACATAATAAATTCATCAGAGCATATTCATAAAAACATTTTCATATAAGCATCACATGGAATATAGAATATAAATGCATATATCATAGACAACCATCATGAAATCAAATACAATGCATAATAGATCACAAATCCACCGTATATCATATAAATCCCAAAAATCATAATGTCAAGTATACAATGAAGTCTGAATAAATATCAACAGATACAATATCAAGATGGCAGTAAGTCAAAATCAGAGTGTACATCATCAACAATCTTAAAATACATCAAGTAGGATCATGGAACTATGAGGTGCTCCCCCCAGGACTCATTGGTCTCGCAAGACCTCCTGCACCTGAAGTACCTGCACCGGGTGCACCTGTACCTAGGTTTGGGTTTGGATCTCTACGTGGAGGTTGTAACACACCCATGCTAGTGGTCCAAGAATGGTTGTGCATTGATCTAGACTTGGCATAGCTGACTCTCTGCTTTGTCAACATAACTGTGTGATATCGGCCCCTATAATACTTGACCTCTCTAGAAACTTGTGTCACCTCTCCCATCATGTATCCAGTGGTAGTACCCTCAGCCACTCTCTACAATCTCTCAGATAATGCAACTACTTGCTCTCTCGCCTGTCTAGCCACATCTCTCTCGGTTGTCAGAATGGTAACCTGTGCCTGTGTCTAAGTGAGCAATGCCTGCACCTGAGCTAGCTATCCCTAAAGAGTCTGAACCTATACCTACAAATCAAACATTTATGTTTACCACTACTACGAGGGTAGCCCAATCTATACATGTTGAGTCACAGCCACCAAGGACATCCTCTGCCAAGGCACCATCACATCACTGACAGCAAATACTACTCTGAAACCACCTCTACCGTCACCACCCCCGTCTCCATCATCACTGACATCATCATCTCCATCATCATAACTACTATCCATCTCCTCCTCCACCATCTCCTCCTCTACCATCTCCCCCTCTACCATCTCCTCCTCCTCATCTCCTCCATCTCTCCTCCTCCTCCTACGACCATGAACAATTGCTCTCTCATGCTCATCCAACAATGGCACTACCTCATCTAGGTTGGATATCCGTGGGAATGGATGTAGAAATAGGTACTGAGCATAATCCTCAGATATCCCTGCCTCAACTACCTCTGGATGATAATCCCAGATGATCAGTTGCAACCCCTGATACTCCTCAACTACTGCATCATAGGATAGGGTGGGCCCCCACTCTAAAAAATCCATCTATCATTGTGCATAGTGAGCAACACCCTGTGGCATACCCTATAATCTGTCATACTTACGCATAACCTTGCTCAATAGGAATCTCTCAATGATAAACTGGGTCCTCCCAATCAGATACATGGGCTGACATAGATATGGCATCTCAGTATCATCCTCTACCCACACCTCACAAATAATGTAAGGTCACCATACAACTATCTCCAGATCATCCAACATCCACCTCCAGTACTCTAATTTTCCCAGCCTATGTTGGACAACTGTACCTATATAACCATGAACATAGGGTCTCCTGACTATCCGTTGTCTATCTACAATGGGACGTGTGATGGAAATATGCTCCCATTCCCATATCTATAACAGTGTCACTCTGGTTGATAAATTGCATCCTCTAAGATACACAACCTGGTGTAAATCATGGTATAAATGGGCTAACATACACATGCCCCAGGCATATCTAGTGCCCTGCATAATCATCTGCTCCAAAATTTGACCCCATCCAACTGAAAGTCCCTTCAACCCACAGTCGATACATAGGAAACCTCTGATGAAACCAACAAGCATGGATGGAAGTGTAGCATATGCATCCACCATCTCCCTCCAAGTAATCTCATAACCACAAATCCTATCATCCTCAAACACTTTGCGCAAGGAATCAGTACCTCCCTACTCAATATGATCGTACAAAACAAGCTCTCCAACCGTAGGTATCCTCAATATACGATACACATCCTCCAGAGTCACTTTCATCTCACCCATAGGAAGGTGAAAGGTCTTATGCTCACTATGCCACCTCTCAGCTAGGGTTGTCAAGAATCCCTGATTAATCCTAATTTGGGGCATATATAATAAGGAGGACAAACCACAATGTCAAATAACACATATATCAGGTTGTGTCAGTTGAGGTATCAAATCAAAAGTCCTCGAGAAATGCTTGTGAATCTGAAGATTCGCCAAAGGCTCTATCATCACAAAATATCAAAAATCAAAAATCTTTTCAATCAATCAAAATCAATCAACCTATCAATCTAATCAAATTTGGTGAGATGTTGATCAAATCTTGTGAGAAACAAGCTATCAATCAAACTTGCCTATCATGAGGTTAATCAAATCAAGTTACCAATCAACCTTGCCTATCATGAGGTTAATCAATTTATCAATCATTCAACCTCACCTATCATGAGGTTAATCAATTAGACTATACTTAAAACTCGCCTATCATGAGGTCAATTATCATCAATCAATCATTGAATCTCACCTATCATGAGATCAATAATCACCAAAATCTATCGAAATCAACAATCAAAATCACATCAAAGGCTAACTAGATCGAAAAACATGAAAAACAAGGAGTTAATCAATAATTTCATCATTCTGACTTGTATGCGCTAAAACAGTTTGTCAAAGCGCTAAAAATGTCAATGCACCATTTCAGTCTTTCAATACACTAGAATAGTTAATCAAAGCACTAAACAATTCAAGGTGCCATTTTGGACATGTAATGTGCTAGAACGTATATTCAAAGTGCTAAACAAACCAATGCGCTATTTTGACATATCAATACGCTATTCTAACCTATCAAAGTGCTAAATCGGTCAATGTGCTACAACTTTATACATATGCACTAAATCCCTACTTCAATGCACAAAACAAGTAAATGCGCAAAAACAGTAATTAAATGCGCTACATCAGGTTTTCAATGCGCTGAACTATGAAACTGAATTCAAATAAGAAAAACATGGGAAAATCAAAATGCACACATTACGAGAAGGTTTATTGGGGTACGTACCGGAGGTCCATACACTATCAGGCGGTTGTGACGTCACACATGCTCGAATTGATGTGTATGGTAGGGAGTCACCATCTTGCTTCAAATGCAAAATTCGCTCAATCACTCTCAAATTCAAAATCAATATGCACAAATGAATTTCAAAATCACCTTTTTTTAACCTTTTAAGGGCTAATTAAGTGAGATTTTTATGGCATTGATTTATTTTATTTACCAAGAGGGCTTAATTCATTATTTCATCACTGGGGCAGATTCAACAACATTTGTCGGGAGATAAATCACTTCATTATCAAATCATCATCTACTCATCATAAACTCATGAAAAATTGAAAATTTTCAAAATAAAATCATAAAAATTCAAAAATTCATCAATTTATCTCCCGAGGGGGCATACATTCATTATCATTCAAAAATCAGCATCTGAGGCATGTCAAAAAAAATTTCTCAACACTAGCAGCAAAATTAATTCTTTGAAGCAATATGTAAACACATCACTTCAAAGAGGGGCAAAATGTATACACCTAAAAAATGGTCTGGATAAATCCGATTAATTAAATACAATCATTTGATTAATTAACCTTTAATTCATCTACTTATAAATAAATAGAAATATTTTTTATATAGTTCATATTCTATTTTTCGTCTATCTTAATTAAATAAACAAAATCAATAGTTTGTTTTATTTAAATATCCAATTCTTCCATCTTAATTAAATAAACTAAAATCACATAGTTTGTTTAAATATCATCTCCTTTTTATTAAATAAAAAAATTTCAAAATGTTTTATTTAATAATGTATCTTCCCTCCAAAATTGAATAAATCAAATATTCAATTAAGCACATGTTTGCAGCTTTTCTCTCAAAAAAGTTGAAAGCTTCAAGTTGTATTCAATTGTGCTTTTCCAATTAAGCACGTGTTTATAGTGTGTCTCTCAATAAAGTTGAAAGCTTTAACTTGCATTCAATTTTACTTTATCTTGTCAGCCAAACTTTAAAAAGTTGGAAATAATTAGCTTCATGGATCCAAAATTTCTTCCTAATCATTTTCCACAATGTTTTGCTCAGAGAAATAATTTCCCCTTCTTCCTCACCAAATTCGTCATCTTCTACCATTGATTTATCCAGATCAAATCTTAACCATTGCTTGTTGTCACATCAAGAATTTCCTTTGAAAATCTATAAAAGCAACCTCTTGCTATAGGAAATGGATGGGACTTTTATGTAATTTTACTCTACATGAATCATATTAGATTGTTTAGCATACAACATTTAGCAATTATCAAATAGAATCATTTTAGCAATCATATTAGATTATAATCATGTCACAGCATATCATGTTAGTTGCATCTTTGTTTATCATTTCATATCATATCATAGTATCACAACATATCATATCATTATCATAGCTTTCATTATCAATCATTTTATCATAGCACATCATTTAGATCATCATTCTCATTCTCCAGGTTGTCATTTTAACAATCACAGTGCACACAATCTGAGAGCCACTTTGATTTAATAAATCCTTGGACTTAGAGAGCAATGGAACAATTTTAGAGATTTTATTATGTTTCAATTAGATTAAATTTGTTGTTTGAATTCTCTAATAGCGTTTCATTAAGGTGTTTTGTTATTTACTTTACTTACACATATTTCCCACACACACATGCAAGGGGTAAGTTTTTGTTTGTATTATAAGTTTTAAAATATCTTGATCTTAAGATAGCTAGATGCTTGAATGGAGTAAATATTAGTCAATGCAAATGACTTTGAGATGTGACTATACATTAAATGGAACTCTTGTTATTATTTTTTCCTTTTTTTGAGTTTTCTTCAAGGTCTTCAAGGTAATCTGACAGTTTCATGAAGTATGCAAAGGATCATAGCATCGTTAACTCTAGTCATTTCTTGAGCAAGTGAGGTCAAATCTATGCATGTAGGCAGTATCTAAATGAACGATCAAAGAAAAAAAATTATGAAGACAAATCATAGATGGCATTGATAAAAGGGTAGTCATACCAAACATCGGCAATCACCCTTAAAGAGCATCAAAGAAAACCTTATGAGATTAGAGATAACATTTTCAAGAAGACATTTATCATTGTTTTAAGAAGACAAAGTATTTAGATCCTTTATAGGAGATCAATGACTATTCCATGGATCATGATACTCAATGTAGCGAATGACACATCAAAACCTAGTTGTAGTTTATTTACAGATTTCTAAAAAATGAGTCGCAATCATGATAGCCAAAGCAGTACAATCTACATGATGATTAAATGCAACATATAAATACTCACAGTTTCAACATCATTTATATGTGCATTAAGGACATAGTTGGTTTGGTATTTACAATGCCTTAAGGGGCTCTTAGGACAAGGTTTTGTGGCTCAGATCTAAGGACATTGTAGCTATGATAGGATTAAAATGTAAGGGGATGGTTGGAAATCAAGTATAGGTACCCATGCTAGAGATGCAGAATAACATCAAAACATATAGGTTTTTGGACTTTCAAGGTTTAAAAGGTAGATCTAGGGGGGTCACCCTCACTATGACCAAACAAAAGGACAATGATACTATGAAAGTGACCACAACATGAAACAAAACATTTGGTATTGATATCATGAAAGACATTGATTGCAAGTAGTGACTATTGCCTTTGCAAATAGGACAGTTTAATCTCAGGGGAAATAGGCATGCTGATGAAAGTATAGGGCAGTAATGTCAAAGAGAGGTGGTAAGTCTGAATTTTTCCAAGTGGATTATGTAAGATTTTGGAAAATATCGAGCTTGTCTATATAGTTGGGGATGAAATTGAAAGAAATTCCAAACGTGAAAAATCTCAGAGTTCAGGGAAGTTATCCAAAGGGAGTACAATCATGTTGAAACCCTAAGAATTCTAATCCAAAGTGGCAATGTTCATGGACAATTTTGATTGCAAGAATAGGGAAAATGCAATGAATTTATATCAATAGATATACCCTTAGGCATATGAGATCAAACATCAAGAAGTGATGGTAAAGGTAAAGGCGGTCTAAAAGATGACAATATATCAAAGATTAAGCTCATGAAAGATACAAGGGTAGTCTTTGACATATGGCAGTCCTCTAGAGGGCATAAGACAATCAAATGGCCAAGGGAAATTTCATACCTTCAAGTATAAAGGCCATAACAATCATATGGTAGTCCTAAATAAATTTCTTATCCAGGAGGAAATTCATTGCTCAAATCAAGGTAGAATAGTCATCATACATGAAATTGTGCAAAAAAGGATAGTTTTTAAGATGACAGCCATCACTGTCCAAGAATAGAATGACAATCAGAGAGACTATAATGTGAAGCCAGGATAATGCTAGGGTAGTTTTGAATACATGAAGACAGTCACCTTATAAAGGATTAGTCATGGCAGTAAAATGGAGGTCATCATTCTCGGTTGAAAAGAGGGCAACGAAATCAAGGCTACAGACCTATGAGGAATAAGGAGCAGTCATGGCAGAGAGATGAGATGATCAGCAATTATGACCTATCTATGCTCAGTCATCAAGTGATTAGTGGTAGTTTAGGCTAGTTTTAGAAGCCCAAATGGGTGAGGTCGAAGTTAGGTGGGGTCAAAGCCTAAAATCATGCAAATTAGCTCAGTTTGAAGCCCCTAAATTGTGGTTTTTTCACCTTATACGCCCAACAAAGGAGACACATATGCAAAGTGTCTTAACAGCTAGTTAGGGGCCTAAAAGGGGGGTTTTTGGGCAGTTCCATTTTAGTTCAAGGCCCCACATGGGTGTAGCACCAGTTGAGGAAACGTTTCAGCCTACAAACATCCAATTTAGAGCAGTTTTAAGCCCTTTTGGAGGCTTTTCTCTTGTGCACAACCAAAGATGATTCAATCATGCAAAGTTGGAGGTGTTTTGAAGAAAAGAGAACAGTCAGTTCATCTTCAGTCCTCTCCTTCAATCACAATCAAGCTCCTATTCTATAAGGCTTCTTATTTTCTTCTTTTCAAAGTTAGTTCTTTCTTTCCTCTTTTACCTTAAGCAAAAAGGGAAGCATTCTAACTCAAATTTTTTGAAGTAATTTCAGTATTTTGAAGCTTTTTCAATTGTAATAGCAATATTTCCTTTCAAATTTAATAAAAAGTAGCAATACTTTCATAAAATTCTTTTGTTTTGAGCATGGAAAATGAATGATTGATGAATTTATTGTGTTTTACTTTGTTAAAACCTTTAAATTTGTCTCATTTATGCATTGTAAAAGTGAAAGAAATCATGTTAAATGCAGGTCATGAGTTGTGTTAGAATAATTCAGTAGTTAAGGTTGTGAAACTTGCTTTCCTTCATAGAAACACTGAATAGAGACCTCCTCATTGAATGCTTATGTATTTCATGATTATTTTGAGTTATGAACAAATAAACCCTTTTGTTTGAATCTGATTGTGAGTTTAGAGTAGCTAGTATAGTTTAAAAATTGGTGCATCCTAGTAGTAGTAGAACTTCATTTTCAAAGCTTTCTATCCTTTTTCCAATCAAACCAACAGTAGTTTTTAGAGGTTTTCAAGGGGAACCAACACATAATCTGGAGGTTCATCCTCATCTTAGGCAACCCACAGGCTTGAGGATGTCCCCATGTTGCACGGGATTGTTGAGCTTTAGATCTTAGCATTTGGGGCGCAATCCTTTGTGACAACATGTGCTTCACAAATGATCTAGGTAGAGTAATAATGAAGGAGGGATGCTTTTTTATAGATTTTCATGTTTGTGATCAATGGTTAATATTAATCCTTAAAGACCCATGAATCTAAGTGAATCAAGTAAGATGAGGGATCAAGATCAATTTGAACTCAAAATATCTCCACAATTTTAGGAAAAATTAGTTGAGGGTATTTGAAATGAAGGGTGAAGATTAGATCAAGACATAGAGGGATAAGAATGAATGAGAGGAATGAGATATTTTGAAAAAGAATATTCCATGAGAATATGCCTTTGAGAGGGAAAATTAAAACATTTAAATAATTCAAGATTATTTAATTATGGAGGGTAAAGATATTCTTTATTAAAAAGGGAATATTCCAAGAATGGGATGGGAATTAGATAATTAAATAATTCAATATTATTTAATCATAAGACATTAGAGGAAAATTAGATTTTATGGCTAATTAAATAATTAAAATTATTCAATTAGGGAAGATAAGAGGAAAATTAGTTAAATAGGATGAATTAATTAAATAATTTGTATTACTTAATTAATAGAGGAAATAGGTGAAAATGATATAAAATGATGTTAAAAGGGGAATTAGTAATGAAAATGATGAAAATGATGCAATATGCAAGATCAAGGATGAAAATGATGAAAATGCAAGATTAATGATGTGTGATATGAATTAGACAATTTTGCATACCTACAAAAGTTTCTATAGGATGAGAGGATTTTAGAGGCATCAATATTAAATGACCACCCAAGAACCATCTTTTTCTTAGGAGCCTAAGGCTACTTAGGGTTATTTAAGTTATCAATAACCATAATTTTTGGAGAAACATAGGGTGGGGGAACATCCACACTATGCATATCTTGATCTTTAGTTGAAAAGGTTGGAATATCAAGGATTTGGGAATTGGAAATGGTAGAGGAAGTAGAGACAAAATAATTCTAGAACAAGGAGCCTTTCTTGAGCTTAGGAATAATTATGGTAGGGTTGAAAATTTTAGGAAAAAGCACGAGGATATTTTTCCAAAATCAAACTTGTATAAAAATAGATTAATCCCTAGTGTAATGACATGTCAACTTTACCCAATAGAACAGTTATCATAAATTATTCCGAGGATCTTAACTTAAAATATGAGAAACTCATTTTAATATTATGTCTTAATTGATTTAGCATTGTAAAATGGTATGAATAGACCCACTTGTTCCTTCCTTTCAAAGTGAAATATTTGATCAAAACAACTATGAACTCTCCCTAGGGTTTGGGGCAAGTCATCCTTTCTAAAAAAATTGAAACATGTATATTTTATACTTTCCTTAATAAGGTCTCCATGTGTTCATGGTTTCTATAATTGACAATCTTCTATAATTTTAATCCATCCATGTTCAATCTTATGGCTTGGACAATTAATTCCTCAATATAACAAAAAAATTATCCTCACATAAAATGTTTATAGCCTTCCAAAAATAAGCAAAACTCGTTAGAAAAATAGGATCATATCCATTCATGGCTTCCAAGAATCTAGTAAGAATCCTCTTCTAAAATTATTCTAAATGATTACATTTTTATAAACTATCTTACATGAAGAAGGCTCGATACAAAGTCTATCCCCCTTATGTTGCCATTTTTTGAAACCCCTATTTTTGTTAGAGCATCCCCAAATAAGAGCATTCGAATGAGAAAATAACAATTCCTTATTGAGAAATATATTGTAATATTTAATCTAAAACCCAACAATAAGGGACTAAGAGCCATCACAATTATCATGGTACTTATACTACAATGGCTCATTCCAAGCAAACTCATATTCAACCCACATGGTAGCTTAAAATAATGGAAAGTATTCCTTTCATTTTTAATTTTTTACTTAATATTTTAAGGTAGAGATTCTACCTCGAGCCAATAATTTTGGTCATAAATCAAACACCCCAAGTTGGCCAAAAGTTCCACCATCTAGTTGTACTCTATATGTATGAAGGATTTTAATATTCCTAAAATAAGGTCCTTGGCATCTAATATGATATAATTGAGAGACCAATTGTTAGAGGCCCTAGATGTCAAATTTTCAATAATATTCGTTGAGTCCCCTTTAATCACCAAATCAAAGATATTTATATTTTTTTGAACTTTATATCGAGAAGAGGTTTAGAAGCTTATGCAATATTATTGGTTTGAAAACCCAAGTTTTTTGCAAAAGCACCAATCATCTCCCCTTTGTTGTTCCTGAGCACCCCTCCTCCACTATCCTAACCTATATTTCCTTTATATGATCCATTGAATTTGAGTTTGAACCATTTATTATCTAGAGGTTTCCATATAGTAGCTCTTATTTTCTTAATTTTGATAGTTTCAATAGTTGTAGAGAAAAATTTAGGCCTTTTGATCTTGGAGGATTTCACATTCTCTTGAATGGCATGGAAGATATTGATCACTACCACATTCCAATGTCTACTTTTATTTCTAAATATTATTTTATTCTTTTATTTCTAAATATTATTTTATTCTTTTCTTTCCAAATACCCTAGTAGAGATGAGGGAGATCTTGCAACCAAATATCCTTGATTGTGGGATGACCAAAAGGAGAAACCTAGCTATTTGCCAAAGATCCCATATCTTGGGGCCAAAATCATTAGGTATTGACCCTACTTAGAATATTTTCCTTTATTGAAAAGGGGTATTCAATTAGTATGTGGTTAATGGATTCTTTTTCTTTTTGACACAAAATGTGTCTATCAATCCTTAATATTATTGATAGTTAGAATCTTTCTATGATAAATGATCCACGGAAAGAAGATTATATTGGCAATGAAATTGTAGTTCAAGATAGATTTACTAGTGAATTATGAGGCAAGTGATTCCAAAAGAAATTCAAAATTAAAATTGAATGAATAATAGTGAGTTGGAGCTACAAGACAAATAATCCCATCTTGTCTAGGAATAAATTGAATCTAAAATATTTAAGTTTAGTAATTAAGTCTTGTAAAGAAACCATATCTATAATACCAAATATATTTCTAGAAATCTTCCAAGAGGTACCTTATGTGGATTGATTTTAGTAATCCATAATGTAGCATCCAAATATTTCACATAGTTCTTCTTTAATGTGGTCACAAGGGTAAAAGGAAGCAAGAGGGACATTAGAAATCCAAGGATCCTCTCAAAAGTGAATAATTTCTTTGTTTCTGAATTTCAAAAATTATTTATACTTTATAATTCTAGTCCAAATATTTGATTTAGTAAGAAGACTTGCAAAAGAGAGTAAAGAGAGGTCATTTTGGTTTCTATAATTCAACCCACATTATATTCCACTCATTATTTTCAGCCATGAATATCCATCCAATATTTTTAAGAAGAGCCTTATTCATATCCTTAATTTTGTGCAACCTCATCCCACTATAACCCTTATGTAGGAATATACAATCCCAAGAAAAAAGAGAGAACATCTAATTGTCCTCTATTCCTAACCATAAACATTATCTTTGAATTTTCAACACTTTTTTAGCCATGAACCAAGGGATTTTGAAGAGATATAATAAATACACAAGGATGCTCTGGAGGAAACTTTTAATGAGTTAAGTTTTACCTACTTGAATTAAAAATCCAACCCTTCCATGCAACAATTTTCCTTTAGATTCTTTTTATAAGGTTATTTTATAATGTCATGATCCAAAATAGTTATGTAAATCTAAATTTAAACTAATTTAAGCCCTTTTCAAAGGTTAATTATTTGGAACAAATAATATTGGGTTTTAATATTTAACTTAGATCTTATCAAACTCAAATGTAATAATTGTTTTACATCACACTATTACCATTTCATTCTAAATAGTAACCCAAAAAATATAAAATGGAAATCCTTTTCTTATTACAATAAAATATTAAAATATATGAACAATAGATTGTAACTTTATCGGACATGATAATAATAAACTATCATGAGCATCCATGACAAACAACAAATAGCACCTTGATACAATGTTATTGTATCTAAAAAACAATCAAGCTCTGATATAACATCTAAGTGAGATCATCCTAAAACCAAATGGGTAGCATCCCCTGACCTTTGGAATCAAATGGATTTCATCCTTTGATCTCTATAGATATAAGGGTTTTCATCCTCATATTCAAACACAAGTACTTAAAATATATTCTAGAAGGAATTTGATTAAGTGTAGTTCAAGATCCTAGGTGAAAATATTTGCTCTTTTATATCCACCACAAATAGAACAATTCGACCACCAAATACACCCACAACTTCAAACTTGAATAGTGATCATGGGTAGGAAATATTCTACTTTGAAAGAAATAGTGTCAAAAATAAACTACTAGGAATAATATGAGATGTGTTGGGGAGTTATGAGGGGGGAAAACATGGGAAGCAATATCAAATATTGGGTGTTTTCCATAACATAATACTCAAACTATAGGATGAGGCATCGAGGGTCAAGCAATACATATGACAATATGGATAATTCTGATAAATAATATAGCAAAGCAGACAATAGACAAAAACATGACAATATGGATAATTCCAAAACTCCAACAAGTAGAAAGGAAAATTAGAGTTGGAAGAAAGGGCATACTTAGAAAGGGGAGACACACAACAAATAGAAATAGGGAAGACACAACAATCATCTTAATATGTACAAACTTAGACCAACTGGAAATGGGACCTAACATATTCCAAGTGTAATTTAGAATTTTTAGAGCTTAAAGGAATTCCTAAATGAGTATCTAGTGGCTAATTTATGTTGCATCCAATAGTAGCAACAAATTTATTTTTAAAGGTTTGACTCATATTGAAAAAATAAGCCACTTTTATCTATATTAATTTCTTGTCTAGAAATAGCAACATAAAAAGTCAAGATTTTTTTCTAACCTCTTGCTTCCACAATACTAGTTGTCCTAAGAAATATAGTTTCATCCACAAAAATTTTATGTGAGATGGGATTAGAAGAGGATGTGGATTTAAAACCTTTAATTTTCCATTCAATAAACTTTGAGATATATTTCTATGAAGCGCCTCAAAAAGAATAATAAATAAATACAAAGATATGGGATCCCCTTGTGTAAGGAATTATTTAGAATTAAAGTGACATTTTAGAGATTCATTAATTATTACTAAATATGGGGCAAGGTCCCTAGCTCGGTTGACTAAACCTTTCCTATTGTAAGAGGTTGGTCATGAGGTCTAGTCTCCCCCACCATGTGGTACTGGAGGGCGTTTCACGCCAACGCTGCTGGTTACGTTAAAAAATTTACCAGGCGCACTACAGTTTATAGGGGGTCGTACTATCTGATTCCTGTAGTCAAAAAACATAATTACTAAATACATTCTAGCAGTGAAGCAACACTTTAGAAGATTTAATATCCTTCCTTCAAATCAAAAGTTCTATAATAAATTTAGCAAGGAGTCCCAAGAGACTTTATAATAAGCCTTTGATATATCGAATTTGAGGGTTATGCTCTTGTTACTTTTTTCCATTGAGTGAAAAGCCTCATGAACCAAAATGACATCATATAATATTTTTCTTATCATTGTATAAACCATTATTTTTGTAGTTATTTTCCATACCTATAATTATTTGTTTTATTACTTTATATAGCATTACATTTTCTTTATCTAGAAACTAGAATACAACATTGACCTTATCATTTATCCTTTCTATAGAATTTGTATTCATAATATTCTTCACTACCTACAACCCTTGTGTAAATAACCACTAGATCCTTCACAAGTTTACACCCTAAATTAACACAAGGATTGAATTAAAATGTATTTCTTGAATATTAAATCTATCTCATAATCTACCTCATTTTTAGCCTATCAACATCTATTAGCCCCCACTACTAGATGATAAATAATGAGATTGTTTTAATTCTTTTTAATCCAATTTTTTTCTGAAATGGTGAAAATAGAATACCAATGCCCTTTTCCAAAATGTCTTGAGTCCATTTTTATTAGTTTTTCATAAATCTAATAATTATCTTACAAGTGGCATAATTGTGTGTAAATTCAAATCATATCTTGATGCTTGTCATCACTTATCCACATAGTTTCATCCTTAATCCCCAAATGTATTGTTCCCCAACCTAGATCATATCTACAAGTGTGAACCTAATTTTTTTTAAATGCATAGTTATAAACTTGATCCCAAAACATTTAAAATTTAAACTTCAAATTATTTCCTTATTGACCATTTCACTAGCCTAATTAGGGTTTTATTTTTATGGGTGATATCTTGTTTTCATATTTTCTTATTTTTCTCTATAACCTAATCATATCTTAGGATTTTTGATTTATTATATGACCTTATTGTTTCCCAACCTACCCACCCTTGGATTTTCCTCTAGGGTTCCATTTTTACATCTAATCCCTTATAATTTTCTTTAAAAAAATAACATTTGAGTTTTTTGTATTGTTTCATATTTCTATCTCTTATATTCATCATACTTTGTTTATACCACACAAGATATTCAATGCTTCAATATTCCTTTGTAAACAAGTTCTCATATAAACCATAACATGCCTACTAAAACTAATAAAATGGTCTTTTATTATGGTCATGTTGAATATGATGACAACCAAACAAAATTTGACCATTATGCATGTATAGTAGACAAGATATTACACTTACTAGATAATTGTTTGTGGATGTACTTATGAATACCTAATCTCCTCAATAAATAGTGCCCCTATTACATCAAACATTATTAAATGTCCCAGTTTGCATAGATATCTTTTAGGTCTTTGGATATTTGATGGCTTCTTATAATTGTGCATCCTCGCATCCCCCTTCTTATAATCCTTCCTCCTCTAACCCCATAGGTTTTGCTTCCATTTCTACTAACACTCATTTTATTTCTCCTATTGTGGCCCATGTTAGCCCACAGTTGTCGTTGCACCAAAATATCGACCTATTAATGCTCGATACAACTACCAAAGTTAACGGATCCACGGGAGGCGATTAGTAAATGTCACTAATCCCGAGGGGAGTGCTGAGCATCTACCAACAAACTCCCCCTCAGCGTTACCTGAGGGGATTCGAACCCGACACCTTTGGCTCTGATACCACCTGTTGTCCCATAGTTGTCGTTGCACCAAAAGATCGATATGTTAATGCCCGATACAATTGCCAGAGTTAACAGATCCACAGGAGGCGATTAGTCCATGTCACGAATCCTGAGGGGAGTGTTGACCATCTTCCAACAGCCCCTACCTCTACCATCCTTGCTCCCTCTATGACCATGCCTTCCTCCACATTTTCCCTAATTTTGTTACTCACTATGGCCTAGATTTTGGTTCTAAACCCCCTACCATATCTACACCTAATATAATATTATTCACACCTTCTCCTTCTCTTTCTACTACACCTACAACATCCATTGTTCCTATCATTCCTCTCAATAGTGTTTTCCTTTCTTTTGTGAGCACTCATTTTTCTTTCAATTCTATGTCTCATACTAGTCCTCTCTCCTGCACTAAGTCCACTCCACTTTATAATTTGATTCCTTTGTCCATGTCCATGACATTTCCTTTCATTCCACATCCTCATTACACTTCTATTGTCTCACAAACTTGTAGCACCGCTATTATCCCTAATTCCATATTGGATACTTTATTTGAAGACATGGCTAACATTAAGAATGAAACAAATGATATTTCTAACAAGTATTCCATCACACACAATAATCCACATTGCACCACTTGCTTTTGAATTTGTTACATGTTTGTTTCCTCCTAGGATTGTTGTGTTATAATTTGAGCTATACAATGGAAAAGTGATCTTGATGTTTATTTGTAATCTTTCAATGTGACATAATTATTTTTTATAAGGATAAGATCTTAGCTAAGTTATTTCTATGGAGCCTAAGAGATTTTTTTTTCAATGGTTTTATTTACCTTTGAGTTTCATGCATTCTATTGATGAATTGGCCACTCCTTTCTTGAAGAATTTTCACATAAATATAGGATTGAAAATAATTGTATATTATTTAACGGAATGTGTCCAAAAGAGTATTGAGTGTATCAATGATGATGTTATTTTCTTCCAATCTTAATGTGAAAAACTTAATCATGAATTTTATGATGATGAACTACAAATTATATTTCTTGGAGGAATCCTTCCTAGCATTAAGAGTAAAGTAAACTTGAGATTTTTTCCTTATTTTAGAGACATGCACTCACTTAAATAATATTGAGATCAAATTACTTGCATATAACACACTTAATTATGGATCATCATCATCTTCTAACTCTACTTTCCCTTCTAAATTTCAAATGTCTAGTATTTTTTTCAAAGGGTAATGATTCTAAAGATAAAAAGACAGTGTGCATTATGAGGCTAATACTTCCAATGTATATCTTTCAGTCTTCATAATATAGGAGTCTTACAAAGTTACCAAATCCCTTGGGCATTGTGCTTCAAAGTTTGTTAACCTCAAGTATGATTACTCTTCCACCTATTCATCCAATAGATCCATCTAGAGGGCTACTTAATATTTTAAAAGAGAGCACATTTTGTAGCTTTCATGGAGTTAATGGAAATGATATACAAGGTTTCATGGCTTGAAAACATAAAGTATAAGATTTGATTAATAATAATATGAATCATATAAAGGGTGTCAATGAAATCAACAATTCTTTGATTGCTCCCCCTAATCAAAATTTGAATTCTTATATTAATGCATTTCCAAACCACACTAATAACATTAATGGCTAATATATTGTACAAAGTTTTTGGCCTTTTTGTTACATCCACATTACTTTGAACTTAAAATCAATTAAGATATCTCACTCAATGAGAGCATTTTATTTTTTTAAACAACATAGTAAGATGCAAACCATAGCTACCATAATAACAAGTAAGATAGTATTCTACTTAAGAACATGAACAATACTGAATTCAAAAATTCAAATACTATAACAAGAGATACAGAGGTAAGAGATTAGAAATCCTCATCTAGATTCTATTTATTCCAAGACTCATCTTGCCATCTGCATATGAGGGAAAGCATCATCTGAGTGCTTTTCTTCTAACCATAGACTCATGCGGTCCCCCGCACACCTTCCTAATCGGAAGGGGCCCTTCCCTTCTTACGAAAGGAAATGTTGGAAACCCTTAAGTAGTGCCATTTGAGCTCTGGTGATAAACCCAACCTAACTGACTCTGCCATGCTACTAAGGATACCTTCCTACTAAGTTGGCAACTCTTATTAGTTAGGTATCTAGGTTACTATGAGTATTAAAGTGCAGTCTATGGCACCTGCACCTACTATGGCCATAGTTTCCTACTTCTGTACACACTCACCCACCCTGCTCGACTTGGAAAACTCTTCTAATCTAAGGCTTCTGAGAGACTTTATCTCTACCCTTTACTCAAACAAGGACACCTATCCTATGGAAAACTCCCATGACCTACTTTAGGATTTACAAAAAAAAACACACTTTTATTGGCTACCTTCCACGTGTGACCATCATACATAGTACTACGGTTTTTATAAATTAAACACACTCTTCTTGGATACCTGCAACATAAAACAAGTAAACATAATACTAGGGTTTTTATTTGAACACTCCTAATAGAGAAAATAATAAGGTTTTTAAACCAAGAAGGCAAACAAAACCCTTTTCAAACATCAAGACAATTTCAGTGCTCATATTGCACTTAACACATGTTGACCATCTATATGGCATGCATGGAAAAATACCAAGTAGTAAGCAATCATAAACTAGGAATTTACTCCTAAAAACAATAGCAAACAGCTCTTATATTTTTCTTTATTTGAAAATATCTTTCATACGTTGTCTAAACAATTGCATGTTCAATCTATCATTTTGATTATTGACATTCTTTAATAATATCTTTGTTTCTGGTTAAGCTCATGCTAACCCTCATGACTTCTTGAAATTTCATGCTAGAAACAGAAACATTGGCTTACTAAAAACATGTTATAGATTTGGCCTATGAGGCTCTTTCCAGAATAACTAGTGAGATGGTTTGGCACCAAGAAACTGCAGCTAGTAAATTTCATCTATCAAGGCATAAATAAGCAATCTTGCTACTATAGGCTCGCCTTAATCATGTTGTACTAAAATAGATTACATGCAAGAACAGAAGCATTCGTTTAAGAAATAAAACACATGTAGTAAATATACTCCTGGCTTTTCTTTTATCAAGAAAGTGCTTATATTGAATTAAGAGAAGAAAATGCATGCTACAAATATTCTCATGGACTCTTCTTTTATCAAGAAAGCATTTATATGGAATTAAGAGACTGAAATGCATGTTGCAAATATTCTCATGGATGTTTCCTAATCAAGAAGGAACTTATATCTCAAAAAATAAATGGCTTAGAGTGTATTATATGCCTGATATAAAATTTTGGAGCTGATAATTCTGAAAGTGAGTAATATGAAAGCAATACTTCAAGTTGTTTCCCCAGCTCAGACTTAGCCCTATTGTAGATGCCTAAATCCTTCTTCTTTTTATATGAGATTTGTGCTTAGGATAGTTCTACTATTCTCAGCCACGACTAATCTCCTCCCAACTCAAAACCATCGAATATTTTTTCCTTTTTTCAGATATGATTTTTTTTACAAAGAAAATCCAATACTAAAACAAGTTGACTGCAAGCAAGGTGGTTATCATAACTTCCTCCTAAAATTTCTCTATCTTCCTCACAATAAGGAGTTCGAACTTAGATAAATCATGCTAAATAATTCCAAAGATGAGTTTAAGGAGTGGTGGATAAACTATGCTCGATTTCCTTTATTTCCATGCCACTAATGTGACTAGAATTAAGGAACCACCTTAGCATGATTTTAGCCAGCGTAAATAAATGTGGCAATATTAATTTTAAATAAAATCAATGAGATAAAACTCATTCGCCAACTTAAGGTGGCCCCCACTATTTCTTTTCAAATGTGTGGGTTATCCTTATATATATTTTTAAATATTTAAATCTTTTCCACAACAATTTGGTGGAAACCAATATAACTTCCTCTTTTAAATTAAAAAAAAAAAATAGAATTATAATCGCTTAAATACTTATTTTAACATTGGTCTTACAAACCTTAAGAAGCTATTCAACTATTTAATTAAATACCTCCAAATGATATCAAGCATCATTGTTATTCTTTGCCTGAAGAAATACTAATAATGGCACTATACATATTTAGTAAGGCCAACTCGCACACTTATCAAACTCAAAAAGGTAGATAGATCATACCGATGAGTTCATATACAAAAATAGGTTCCTATCAGGAAGGGAATAAATTAAACTGAATAGTCATCCATGCACACGTTCAGGATCAAATTGGAAACCATCATATCTATATGAATTGGAAACCATTGGAAACTAGTATCGAATTGGAAACCATCATATCTATGATCTTGAGGATCTTTCAATAAGTCCTATTTAACCTGATTATAGTATGCATCACCTTTAGAGAACTGAAGTACCTGATCTCAAAGGTTTTTCTGAATAGTTAGAATAGATGATATGTGCCTCCTACTCAGAGCATCTACTACTTGATTATCTTTGTCTTTGATGTAGTTGATTTCAAAGTCATAGTCCGATATTATCTCAAGCCACCTTCTTTGTCGAGAATTCAAATTTGGTTGAGTAAATAGATAATGCAACCCTCGGTGGTCAGATCTCAATTCAAGGGGTTTTCCTAGCAAGTAATTCCTCCATACTTGCAATGCATGCACAATTGTAGCCAAATCGATATCATGGGGAGCATACTTTTGTTCGTAGTTTTTCAATTTCTGAGATTCATAGGTAATGACTCTTTCGTCTTGCATGAGTACACCACCCAACCCTTCACCTGAGGCATCTGTGGTGACCACAAAATGTCCTTCTAGATCTGGTAGTTGTAGTACCAAACTGTTAGCTTTTCTTTCAAAATTCCAAAAGCTTATTGACACTTATTAGTCCAAAAAAATATTTTCCCTTTTCTCTAAAGAGATGTGATTGGACATGCAATTCAGGAGAAATTAGCCACAAATTTTCTATAGTATCTAGACAGCTCCATGAAATTTTTGAACTCTTGCACATTCTTCGGCTCTAGCCATAGCTGGATCTACCACAATTCCATCTGCAGATATAATATGCCCAAGGTACTATAATTCCTTCTGGAAAAATAAGCACTTGGACAATTTTCCATAAATTTTATTTTCTCTCAGCCATTGAAGCACAAATTTCAAATGTTGAAGGTGTTCTTTGTTCTTGGATTATATCAAAATATCATCCAAAAACACTAGCACAAACTTGTCTAAACAATCCCTGAACATACTGTTCATTAAGTTCATAAATGCAACTGGGGTATTTGTTAACCCAAAGGGTAATACAGTGAATTCATAATGGTCATATCTGGTTCTAAAGGTTTTTTTGTGGATGTCCTCCTCCTTCAATCTTAGTTAATGATAGCCTGATTGTAGATCAATCTTAGAAAACATTGTTGCCCCTCGCATTTGATCAAAAAGATCATCAATGCGAGGCAAGGGATATCTATTCTTGATGGTTGCTTTCTTGAGCATCTGATAATCAATGCATAACCTAAGTGTACCATACTTATTTTTAACAAAGATTACCAATGCTCCCCAAGGTGAAACACTAGGTTGGATTAGACCTTTTTCTAAAAGTTCTTGTAGTTGAGCTTTTAGCTCCATCAATTATGTATTTGTCATATGATAAGGAGCTTTAGACATTCGTTGAGCCCCCAGCTATATATCAATGGTGAAATCGAAAGCCCTTTTGGGTGGAAAACCAGGTAATTCTTTAGGGAAGACATCTACATAATCCCAAAGGTAGGAATACTTATCCCATTCAGGATCTTTCCTCTTTGAAACTTCCCCACAATCCCCTATTGAAGTTTTTTGGGATTCATAATACATCAAATCATCAAAGAAGGTAATTTCTTGGGTTTCACTTGGCTCTAATATTTCCTCCATATTGACTACAAATAACTAACAACCCTTATGTTTGGTCCTTTTTAGTTGCATGGCAGAAATCTGTCTTATCTTGAATAGCCTTACAGCTCCCTAAATGAACACCTTATGCCCTAGATCGTCTAGACACTCCACCATCTTGGAAAAGCAATCTACTTGGGCTCTGTGCCTCCATAGAAAATTGATTTCTAGGATTACATCATAAGTACCTAGTGGAGCCATGTAAAGGTTTACTTCAGTTGATAAACTGGTTAAATCGATTTGGGTCTCAAATAAACATTGCTATACCTGAGCCTTTGACTAGTTGAAATATTCTACTGACCATGTATTTTGCATGTATCCATCCCTTCTAGATATCTTGTTCAAAATCATAGGTGATACGAAGCATTCAGTTGCTCCTGTGTCAATAAGAATTGAATTGGGGGTGGTAAACAACGTACCTGAAGTCTCAATTGGAGTAATCTGATATTTAGCTTGACGGTTATTAACTGCTACATGTATGTTTTTTTGCAATGCAGCTTGCTGAGATGGTAATGTATTTCCTCGAGGGAATGCTCTGGCTATTTTTGTGGGGCACTAATTTGCATATTGGTCCCCACCACACATGAAACATCCTCCAAGAGGACCCCTTCTCTCGGTGGGTTTCCCAGCGTCCTGACTTTCTTATTGTTTTAGTTGTTTTGATTGATCCCACCTTTCTTGTCCCTTTGACCTCCACCCCTCTGATCTCGATGACTTTTATCATTTTTATGCTGGAATTTAGGATTGTCCCCCTTGTTTTTAAAGGGTTTAGGAGTTGAAGACAAATTAGTTTTCTTTTTCCTCTCCCTGTCAGCAGCTATGGATTGCAATCTTTGTTCCTACTTGATTGCTTTTTCATATGCTTGATCCATAAAAGTTGTACCCAACAAATCCATGTGTCCCCCAATCTAGGGTTTTAGTCCCAATATAAACTTTTGGACTCAAAAATATTCATCTCCATCATACTAGGGAACATACTTTAGGAGACAAATGAATTTATCCTAGTATTGGTTAACTAAAAGGTCTCCTTGAGTCAAATTTTGGAAATTAGACAACTTTTGATTGTAGAACAACTGTGGTAGCCACCTCTACCTAAATATGGCCACAAACTCTAACCATGTCAACCCCTTAGCCTTTGCTCCTAATTCCAACTTCTTTCTTTTCCACCAAGTGGACACTTCTCCTGATAACTGGTAAGCTCCCCACAGTGCCTTCTTGTCCTCGATGTAATCTCTAATCTTGAAATAATTTTCCATTTCCACCAACCATGCCTCAACAGCATCACCAAATTCAGCTCCATCAAATTTTGAGGGAGTCACTTTTCAGATATCACATGATAGATAAAAGGTTATCCGATCTTTTCTAGAGTCATGAATTCCCCCTCCCACGATCTCATCCTCCTATTCACTCGGTATAGAATCCTCATGGTGACTTCCAGTGTCACCTCCCTTTGAGGGATCCTTCTTGACTCTTTCTGATTCCAGGTGGGTTACCCAAGGCTTGGTGTCTTGAAGGAGTACCAACAACTAATCTATCTTATTTTCAATATTGCCTGAGGTCTGACCAACCTCACGTCTTCCTTTCCTATTACTGTGCGTACACATTTTTTAAGGTTATCCTCTACCTAAAGTTACAATTAAATGTTATATTAGTTTAAGGTTAAACTCCCTTCCATTTGTGTGGGAGGTAGGGAGGGCGTCCCTCCAAGGTGGTGGAGGAAGGTGTCATGTGCAGCCACGTTGGAGTTGTATGGGGGAGATAGGTGTCAGGTGGTAAGCCACGATGGCAGGAGAGAGTTTGTTTGTCTCATTGATAAGCCTAAAGTATAGGGAAGATAGCTAATTTATCTTCCCGAGATGCAGAAAATGATGGAAGATAATGGGAAGTGGGTTATCATCTGCACTTGGGCATCTCACACAAAAGAGAAGGATGATGGTGTGACTGGCGGTGGTTGGTAGTCGAACTCATTTAAGGCTTTTATAGTCTTTCTTGGGAATATTTTTTGGTTCAATTTTGTGGGTGAAGTCTGGTAGCTATTCTATTAAGTACTTTTTGCTAGGAGCCGAATGGCTAGGTCCTCCAAATTTGTGATAGAGGTTTCAGTCACGGGTGTGGCTCGGTTCAGGGCAGACACCCCCATTTCACTCAAGTCGAAGGATAGGCTGACTAATTTTCGTATCATCACCGATCAATGACTCAAAATAATTCTGCTCAATTATGATCCATTGGTGTTAGTTGTAGTAAAAATGGTCCTGGGTTCAAGTTTCTTTGAGGAAACAGAGTACGGGTGAGAAAATTTGTAGATATCATCTCATTTCTTGGCATCTCTATTGGACAATCTAGTTTCAAAGGCTGAAGCAAGGAATTTTATGTGCAAAATGTTCATACCTAGATTGCTTGGTGGAAGGGATGAGTTCCTTCGAGTGGTGGTGGTAGGGAGAGGATGTCTGCGAGCATCAAAGGTGGTGAAGGTGAAGGATGAAGATATGGTGAAGCTTTATCCATTCCTCTTGGACCTTCATGGTCCAGGACTGATGAGGCATAGGGCCATAGATGCGGTGGCGGTCATCTTTCTAAAGAAATTCTTCTGGCTAATGGCGATTGATAGCGAGGACTGGAAAGAGGAGTTTGAAGACTTCGCGTTTCTGAATATTTTTTTGTAAAAGGTAGCATATGTTTTCAGTATATAGCAGATAGTTGTTTTTTTTTAATGCAAGCATGGACTGGTTAGACATGCTTAAGAGAATAGCTTGTTCAAAGCTTTGGCCTGTATTTTTGGGGGTCTGTAAAGACATTTTCCAGACATAGTTTTTGGCTTTTGATGAAATTGGTTAAATTTGCTCTATACCTGCATTGCAGATGGTTGTACTCTAGGTTTATGAATATAAAATCATCCTTACGTATCAGAAAAAAAAAAATCCCTTTCATTTGCAATAATGCATCAATTAACATAGCATATGTTTTAGTTGCATAAATTTGCAAATTTTAGTTCTATCACAAGATGGTTTCCACATACACAAAAGTACTTTATTTAACAACCTTTGCATAAATATTTTATTTATTTGAAACATTTTCATAAGGGTTTTATTTATTGGAAAAATTTGCATACATATATATAAGATTTCACTTATTTAGGGTGTCAAAGGTGTATAGTCCTCAGACTCGTCAAAACTTATTACAATTATTTCGGGAGGAGGTTGCACACATAGGTACTCCTTGTCATTCATTTGTCTCTTCAAAGAATTATTACTATTGTCTTCACTTGGTACATGATGGGTAGGAGGTAGTTTCCTATCCAAGTCAGCTTGGATGCTAGCAGCCGCTTTCTCGGACCATTTATTTTTTGCCTTTACATCATGAATCCTTTCCATAGCTTGGGCAAAGGTCTCATTCTCCTTCAGCTAGCCTTCACCCTCAATGTTCTTTCCTTGTATAGACTTGGTTAACACTGCTCACTCCTTACACTGCAAGTAGCGAGTGTTCCCTGCTATAGACTTACATGCATTTTATTTGGTTTCTACCATGTTTGGCACGAAATGGTTCATATTAGTTTACAAAAACAAAAATCTATAACTATGTAATGGACTCATAGGCCTTAATGTGCAACCACGCTCTGACGCCACATTTTACATCCACATTACTTTGAACTTAAAATCAATTAAGATATCTCACTCAATTAGAGCGTTTTGTTTTTTGAAAAACAACATAGTAAGATGCAAACCATAGCTTCCATAATAACAAGATAGTATTCTACTTAAGAACATGAACAAAACTGAATTCTTAAATTCAAGTACTATAACAAGAGATATAGAGGTAAGAGATTAGAAATCCTCATCTAGATTCTATGTTTTCCAAGACTCGGCTCGCCATCTACATGTGAGGGAAAGCATCATTTGAGTGCTTTTCTGCCAACCACGGACTCGTGCGGTCCCTCACACACCTTCCTAACTTGAAGGGGCCCTTACCTTCTTACAAAAGGCAATGTTGGAAACCCTTAAGTAGTTCCATTTGAGCTCTAGTGGTAAACCCTACCTAACTAACTCTTCCATGCTACTAAGGATACCTTCCTACTAAGCTAGCAACTCTGGTTAGTTAGGTATCTGGGTTATTGTGAGTACTAAAGTGCAATCAGTGCCACCTGCACCTACTATGGCCATAGTTTCCTACTTCTGTACACACTCACCCACCCTACTCAACTTGGAAAACTCTTCTAATCTAAGGCTTCTGAGAGACTTTCTCTTTGCCCTTTACTCAAACAAGGACACCTATCCTAGCGGAAAACTCTCATGACCTACTTTAGGCTTTACAAAAAAAACACACTTTTCTTGGCTACCTACCATGTGTGACCATCATACATAGTACTACGGTTTTTATAAATTAAACACACTCTTCTTGGCTACCTTCCACGTAAAACCAGTATACATAAAACTAGGGTTTTTATTTGAACACTCCTAATAGAGAAAATAATAAGGTTTTTAAACCAAGAAGGCAAACATAACCCTTTTCAAACATCAAGACAATTTCATTGCTCATATTTCACTTAACACATGTTGACCATCTATATGGAATGCATGGCAAGATACCAAGTAGTAAGCAATCATAAAATAGGAATTTACTCTTAAAATTAATAGCAAACAACTTATATTTTTCTTTATTTGAAAATCTCTTTCATACGTTGTCTAAACAATTGCGTCTTCAATCTATCATTTTGATTCTTGACATTCTTTAATAATATCTTTGTTTTTGGTTAAGATCATGCCAACCCTCATGACTTCTTGACATTTCATGCTAGAAACAGAAACAATGGCATACTAAAAACATGTTACAGATTTGGCCTATGAGGCTCTTTCCAGAATAACCAGTGAGATGGTTTGGCGCCAACAAACTACAGCTAGTAAATTTCATCTATCAAGGCATAAATAAGAAATCTTGCTACTACAGGCTCACCTTAATCATGTTGTACTAAAATAGATTACATGCAAGAATAGTGACATTTGTTTAAGAAATAAAACACACACTGCAAATATACTCCTAGCTTTTCTTTTATCAAGAAAGCACTTATATTGAATTAAGAGAAGAAAATTCATGCTACAAATATTCTCATGGACTCTTCTTTTATCAAGAGAGCATTTATATGGAAATAAGACACTGAACACATGCTGCAAATATTCTCATGGACACTTCCTGTATCAAGAAGGAACTTATATCTCACAAAATAAATGGCTCAGAATGTATTACGTGCCTGATATAAAATTTTGGAGTTGATAATTCTGAAAGTGAGTAATGTGAAAGCAACACTTCAAGTTGTTTCCCCAACTCAGACTTAGCCCTATTGTAGATGCCTGAATCCTTCTTCTTTTTATATGAGATTCATGCTTAGGATAGTTCTACTATTCTTAGCCATGACTAATCTCCTCCTCCCAACTCAAAACCATCGAATATTTTTTCCCTTTTTCTAGATATGAGTGTTTTAAAAAGAAAATCCAATACTAAAACAAGTCGAATGCAAGCAAGGTGGTTATCATAACTTCCTCCTAAAATTTCACTAACATCCTCACAATAAGGAGTTCGAACATAGATAAATAATGCTAAATAATTCTAAATACGAGTTTAAGGAGTGGCGGATAAACTATGCTCGATTTCCTTTATTTTCATGCCACCAATGTGACTAGAATTAAGGAACCACCTTAGCATGATTTTAGCCAACATAAATAAATGTGGCAATATCAATTTTAAATAAAATCAATGAGATAAAACTCATTCTCCAACTTAAGGTGGCCCCCACTATTTATTTTCAAACATGTGGATTATCCTTATATATATTTTAAATGTTTAAATATTTTCCACAACAATTTGGTGGAAACCTATATAACTTCCTCTTTTAAATTTTTAAATAAAATATTCACTTTAGAATTATAATCCCTTAAATACTTATTTATTTAAACACTAGTCTTACAAACCTTGAGAAGGTATTCAACTATTTAATTAAATGCCTCCAGGTGATATCAAGCATCATTGTTATTCTTTGTCTGAAGAAATAATAACAATGGAAGTATACATATATTTAGTAAGGCCAACTGCCACACTCATCAAACTCAAAAAGGTAGATATATCATACCAACAAGTTCATATAAAAAAATAGGTTTCCCATCAGGAAGGGAATAAATTAAACTAAACAGTCATCCATGCACACATTTAGGCCTATATGCCTCAATATGTGTATGTGCATATGCATAAGCATAGGCTCATAAATTTGTCTGCCATCATGCACATGTTTCCATATACATATGCCCGTAGTGGTATATGTAGGTTCCTCTTACATGTGCATAAATTCTTGCTTGGTTTAATTCAAAGATAGTTAGAAAGAAGAAATGATTGGTTTTGAAACACTAAAACCACTTATGACAAAACCACATCCAAAATTCACACAAAAGACTTACCACAACTCAGAACTCATATTACACTCTTCTAGATTTCCTAGATCCTATCGACCTAACCCTAGCTTAGATGGCAGTTTCCAAAGCATCCCAACATTACCTCTCTACTCAAATGATAATTTCCCTCCTCTGGAGATTGTGGCATGTACTACCTTGAATCAAAATCCAAACAAATGGAAATTAGTCTGATATCTAAATATTATAAAATCTCCATTGCATATTCTCTATCTGTGTATTAACTGAAAGTAAACTTTTATTTTTCTAGGGCATCAATACACAATTTATTCCTTCTAAAATAAATCCTAGCTCATATCATAATGTCATAATTCTCATTGCTCAAACAGAACTCAATCACAAAATATCTCATCATGTCATTCATTATTCAATCAAAATTTGGATCATTCATTTTTCATAATTGCAAAAATTAAAAGTGTTTTTGAGTATCTAGGGTGGGATGTAACACTTTCAATCCCACTTTTATCAATATCAAAAATATTAATGCTTCTCGTGAATAAGATTATTTTTCTATGGCTCATGTATATGTTAAAAGAGATATTATGGATGATTGTTGTGTTTATTATCATACACATGCACATATGGCTAATTATATGGTTACCATATAGAGCTACATATTCTTCTTCTTCTCCTACTCTCGATCATGTTTCCAAATGAGGAGAACCATCAAAATAATCATTGTGGTTTAGTATATGCCATGGTTTAAATACAAGATAACAACATTGGTAACATCCTTATACACACCATAAAACAATGCAATATATGTACTAAGGAGTTCTTAGCTTCTAAATATTTGAATGCAAACTCATATACCCGTTCAAGAGCTTCATTGAAAATGACTAACGGATTATATTTTTTAATTTTGGTTGTGTTATATTACCTCTTAAGGTTGGAACTAAGGAATTACAAATATTATTCCATGTTATTCTTTCTTCTAGTATATTTTTTATACTACTTGATAGACCTTGGTTGGGACACTTCAAATTTATCCCTTCAATTATGCCTCAATGTGTAAATACATGCTCATGAACATAGTGTTGTGAAGAGTACACAATATTCATATGAGCCTCTTGTGGAAGTAAGCCATATTGTTTTGGATAAGTGAAAAGGATCCCAATGACTTGTATCTAAGGCAATTAGAAGTACAAAAGGAAGACAAAGAACAAAAGGAAATAGATTATCGAAGTAAATATACTTATCATTTGTTTCACCAAAGCAGGACAAAAGCCAATATTAAAAAAAAATAAGTGTTGCATCCAAGAAAACTATTACATGGATTCCAAAGCAAAATGTGATGGTTCACCAGGAAAGAAATCCTCCTATATAGCCACCACTAAAGAAACAAGAAAAATGGGTCAAGAAGGTTATTCGTAAAATTCCAATTATTGGTGGCATTTTCAGCAAGACAAAAAATTCTTATCAAGAAGGGACTCATGATTGAATAGGAAAGCAATGCCATTGAAGAGGGAGAAGATGATGTTATTTTTTGGGGTCAGGATAATCTTTTGAAGGGAGATCCTTCTTATGTTCTATGAGACAATGAGTATTATTTATCTATGTAGTGTAGAAAATTGTGTACTTTTATAATTTCACATTATCTTTTTGGCCCCCTAATTTATTGGACTTAATTAAGCTTCTAACTTGTCAAATTATGCATTCCAAAGCCTTTTTTATCATTTTTTGAAGGTGAAACAATATTAAACAAATGCATTCAATCATTAAATCACCTTGGATGAAGTGTGTCCTGAAATTTTGGGCCAAGACCCATTCGCCCAAGGGTGAATAGGTCCCCATCCTTAGCCAAGCCCCAAATTCAAAAATGTTATTGGTAGTATTTTAATGTCCAAAATTTAAATATGAAGTGTCGGCTTTTGGAATCTATTTTTTGGGAAATTGGATAAATACCTAGGAATTTTATCATTTGAAAAAAAAAGGAAAAATAACACACATTCAAGAGAAAATATATAGTCAAGAGAAGCATATCAAAGCATTATTATAGTAATTCAAGATTCAACATCATGTAAAAGTTTACGTGTGTTCATCTTATGTAAAGGCTATAATTGTTGTAGGTCTTCAATCATTCAATCATTCAAGCAAATCAACCAAGAAAAATCCAAGACCCTTGAAGAGATGTGTATGTCTTCAGTCCTTCAAGGAAGCCATTGAAGGGTGGTGAGTTGAATCCTTGTGTTCTTTCATCATTTCCTTCTTTTCTGTGAATATAAAATTCCCGAGCTCCCTTTGGGTGATTTTATTTTGCTTAAGTACCGGCCACTCCCTCCTTTAAAAAATGAATATCGGGCTCCTTCGACAAAGGCTTATGTGAATACCACCACTTGTCATTTGAGCACTCCTCGCAAGGTTTCCTTCACTCGCTTTTCAAAATTTGTTGTCATGCTTCCACGTCTCAGCAATTCATAATATTCAATGCCTCTTGGCATCACTCTCCTTTCAGGCCCCGACCGCGTGTCACATAGCATCAGTCTGCACACATTTCTTGGCAGCCCCCACGTTCAGTGCAATGTGCTTGGGGACCTCCACGTGTCTTTGTAGTGCAAATTTTTCATGGCTTAAGCAGAAGGATGCATGTCGGCCTCAACCGAGTGCCACATGATCTTCTAAAGGATTCATCACAAAGGAGAATTAGTAGATGACAACCTTGCACTAGCTTCCATGCTTTCTAACTGCCGCCATCAGTTGATATCACATGTCAACGCTCTGGCTTGCTAGGACCACTGCCATCATTCATAGGGGATGCATCCGGCTCTAGGGAATCCTCATTCATGGCTCGAATATTTTTGGTTGCAACAGCAAAGGGAAATCATTGCTAATGCATCATTTCTCATGATCAGAGGATCTTTTCTATTTCTGGCTCACCGAGCTAGGTTTTCATTATAAATATTGCTTCTTCTTTCAAAGCAGGGGTTCAGATTTTGACATGAAAACTAGTGGAAGAACCAGGCCTTTTATTGCTTCATTAGATTATTGTAAAAGAACTCACAGCCTGTGCCATTGTTCGGCCTTTCTATTTTCTTTGATATTTAATAAGTTTTACTGTGCCATTATTGTACTGAATGCCTCATTTATAGAACTTCTATAAATTTAATACAAATTTGTTGGTTTAGATCATGTCTTTGACTCCTCTTTCTAGTAAACGTGTATGAAGGTTATTTTATGTCATCAATTGAATCATTCAAGATTTTATCTTTATTTTTTGTCATTCTGGGACATAGCAGAGTGTTGAACAGGTCCTTAGGTCGCATCTACAAGATAGATATATCATGCCTTACATCTAAATCTTGGCTCATCACCCTATTTATATCTTTTATTTTTATATCTGCTTCCTTTTCCCATTGAAAACCCCAGTTATAGAAGAAATTGACTTCTTTAAAATTCATAGGTTACTCAATTTAGCACAATAGGTTCCCCCATTAACTGATTTTCCCACAAAGTGTTGCTACCTTGTCAATTTTTGGCATCAATAGTTTTTCTTTTCCCTTGCATGCCCAATGGGACCATGAACATTATCCCATAAATCAAAGAGGGTGTATAGGCCATCCATACCCAAAATTTCCCAGTAGAACCTTCGGATCCCAGCCATGTTGTAGATCACAAATCAAAATTATGTGGCCTGGGACACCGGGAGTTCCCTCACAGCCCCAGTTGCAAATGTCATATGGGACCCTATCTCGGTCTCTGCTCTCAAAGCTATTCCAAATTTTACCAGAGATGGCTCGAGAACACCATCCAAACATCTACAAGATGTTGCAAACATGTGTCTAGTGCACAAAGTTACAAATCAGAACATAGTGTTGAGATTGCTTGTTGCTTCTTTGCGAGGAAGAGCATTAGATTGGTATCACACTTTACCGACAAATACTATCAGTACTTGGGATGAGCTCTAGGATCCTTTTTATGAAATATTTTCTAATAACAAAGACAGGTCTTCACTATATCACCAACTATCAACAATAAAGTGGGCCCCATCGGAAGCCATGATGAAATTCAATGCCCGATTCCATACGACCTGGCAGAGAATCCAGACTGCCATCCGACCACCAGCTAAGTTAGCATTTATGTTCTACCTGAAATCTATCAACACCGACATTTCTATGATAATCCAATCACTCGGCAGAACTACACTACCCGATGCATACAACATAGCAGTTAAAGCAAAGAACAACCAAATTGACGTCGGTAAATTGCCACCTCGGCCCATTATGTCGATATTCCCTGAAATATAGATGTTTTCTCAAAAGATGTCATCTATAAGCACACCCATGCCACCCCCATCTATGTACACATATCCGAGTACACCACAAAAAATTTCCTCTACATCCAATGCCTCAAAGGACGAGATGAGTGACATAAGGGAGATGTTACAAAACTTAACAAACAAATTAACCACTATCAAGTGCAACCAAGCTACTCCTTCAAGATTATCCTACGAAGGTTAGCAAGGTGGCAGACCCTCCTACCAACAGAACCAATATCAAGGAGCTGCATGCACAAATTTGTTGACTCAGATAATAACCAAATACTGTCGGTACCGACTCCGTTGAGGACTGCTCAAACTAGTACAAGCAGAGAGTTGATCGCAGGATAGAAAAATCTCGTTGAAGATTTGAATCCCTGGTCTTATCCCCGTCATGATGCTCATATGCCTTGAAATTTTCCACGTGGCAATTTGCAGCAGAAGGTTGTGTAGCAGTGCATCCAAGGTGTGGCAACAAATTTAGGATATACATACGCCTCTCCCCAAATGGAGAATGCGGTTCTCACCGCATAGATGCAGGGAATACCCTTGGAGCAATAAAATGGCATGGCTCCTGACCATGCCCTCCTCTCCTGGATGGAGGGAAAGGAAGTGGTGTTCACTTATGAAACATCCACCTCGGAAACCCCACAAGTGTAGTCTAACTACAACACCTAATCAAAGAGGAGATTCACAGGTGATCTAGTCACTCCGTAGCCCGGAAGCATCCAAGACCCACTCCCTAGCCCTTCCACAACCACTCCATAGCCACAGCAGTGCAAGGAGATTGTCATCACCAAGTCCAAGGAAAAGAAACCTCTAAATCTACTATCTTTTAATGTGGTGGAATAATTGAAGAAATCTTCCCCTAATGTATCCCTTTGGGATATCTTAGCCATCCCAGAACCAAAATCATTACTATAGAAAGCCCTACAAAAAGATGTGGTTGTGCAACCAATAGAATAAGCTTCTGAAAAGACTATTGACTCATCGCCTCCGACCAAATTTCTTGCACATACTTTAGAGGAGGCTTTGACAGAGGTCAAAGAGGAGAAATCAAAACCTAAACCCTTCTTCTTGACTCTCATTATGGGAAAGAATCTGCTACACAATTCCATGATTGACTCTGGTGCTAGCACTACAGTCATGCCAAAATAGATAGTTGAAGCCTTAGGGCTTAGCTATGAACCCTTAAAGAGAGGAGTTATGCAGCTAGATGGGAACAAGGTTGAAAATGTAGGCCTCATTAAAAATATCCCCTTGACTTTGTTCTCTTGCCCTAGTATCATGGTACCGCAAGATACTGTGATCATAGATGTTCCTCCCATGTTCAGCCTCTGCCTGTCACATAAATTTACCTCAAAGATAGGTGGATACCTTTCCTTGGATTGGTCCCACCTAATTCTTAGGACCAAGCATGGGTCTAAAATGAAGATAGTAACAGAATCTCTACATTGTGAACATGTAGCTAATGAGGCCATGATCAACTTTGAAGCCGCTCATATTTCTTTCACAAAAGAAGAGATTGATGGCATCAAGCTACCAAGGGATGAGAAGGTAACCAGAGACAAAGCTGACAAAGAAGAGGTCACCTCGAGCGAGTATGTAGACACCAACCCTTTCAGCAAATACCATGCTACCGAGTTGGGAAGCTACATCATCTATGATGAAGATCAGGAATTCTCGAGGGTACTGAAGAACCCCACGGTCGAACAAGCCTCAGACCTCTGGACATTACACTTTGACAACGCAAGATGTAAAATGGGCGTTGGTGTTGGGTTATGCCTAACATCTCCAACCAATGAGCATATTCTCAGATCTTTTCACTTTTAATTTTCTTGCTCAAACAATGAAGTTGAATATGAGGGTCTTGTACAAGGACTAAGCCTCGCAGAGTGCATGGGGGTCAAGCAAATAGTAGTGTTCAAAAATTCAAAACTCATAATCAATCAAGTCATAAAAATCTCCACTGCAAGGAATGTCCACATGCGGTCGTATAGACACGGGGTATGGGACCTCATTGAAGGTTTCAAATCTTTTAACATTCACACCATACCTAGGGAGCAGAATTTAACCATAGATCGCATGGCAATTATAGGATCTCAATTTGATCCTATCTCTAACTTGATTGAGAATGTACACTCCATGCGAGTAATAATCTGGCCCTCCATTCCAGAAAATGATCAGAGCTGGAAAGTGTTTGAAAGTTACAAAGACATCGCCTCATTCATTCAACAGTCAAGATAATTTTTCGATCAACTTGAACTGAAGATCGAAGAAGCATACAAAGGGAAAATCATTTAGCTAAGATCAAATAAGATTCTAAAAGGGCTAGTCACACTTGAAAATTTGTTTGACTGTGACGATGCGAGGAATGATAGGAGAAAATTTTTAGCAAACCAAGCAGACTACGCCGACCTTGAGGTCAGAAACGGAAGAAGACTAAAGGTCACGAAGGAAGTTTCGCAGCGTGACAAGGATAGACTTATGCATTTCTACAAAAAATACAAAGGAGTGATGGCCCAGACTTATGATGACCTCAGGGGGTATGATCTTGGCATTATCCAACACACCATCAAACTAACAAAAGGTGCTAAACCTGTCTAACAAAAATAGAGGTGTGTCAATCCAAAGATTGAAGCCCTAATGGCACAAGAACTAGGGAAGTTGATCCAGTCCAAAATTGTGTTTCCAGTCAAGCACAATACGTGGGTATCTAATCTTGTTTCGGTCTGAAAAAAGAATGGAGACATTCGTCTCTTTGTTGACTTTCATGACCAGAATAGGGCATCACTAAAAGAGCATTACCCACTACCTTCCATGGAATTGATTTTGTAGGTTGTGGTAGGTTCAAAAATGTTCTCTTTATTGGATGGATTCTCGGGCTACAATCAAGTTTGGGTTAATGAAAGAGATCAATACAAAACCACATTCACCACCAAGTGGGGAACATTCGCATATGCCAAGATGCCTTTCGGCCTCTCAAATGTAGGGGCTACCTTCCAACGGGTAATGGACATAGCCTTCAGCGGACTAATCAAAAAAATCATCCTCATCTACTTAGATGATCTGACTATGTTTTCCAAATCCAAAGATGAAAATTTTGACCATCTTGAAGAGGTTTTCAAAAGATGCCAAGAGTTCGGAGTATCCTTGAACCCAAAAAAATGTGTTTTCGGAGTGCCATAGGGAAAATTGTTAGGACATGTGGTGTCCCAATAAGGAATCGTGATTGATCCTGAAAGGGTAAAAGCAATTAGGGAACTTCCCCTTCCAGTCAACAAGAAAGGATTCCAATCCTTTCTGGGGAAGGTTAACTTCGTAAGTAAGTTTATTTCTGATTTTGCAGGAATAATTAAACCGATCACCCTGATGCTAAAAAAGGAGAAATTATTCAAATGGACAAAAGAAGCAAGA